>CM032233.1:33265000-33307500 GCA_019009955.1 Riptortus pedestris
TAACAATATTTATAGTAAATTTAATTTGAAATAAGATTGGTTCTATACAATTGTTTGATCCGACCTATGGTAACGGAGATATTTCGAATTTTAAAAAATCCTAGGCTGTAAACCCCCCCTCCCCCTGGCCCGATTTCAGACGTTAACGAACTTGATCTTTTTTTTACATAACACGACTAAATATGGAATTTGATAACGATTAAACAATAATTGCGACTGCTAGAGCGGTAACCGACAAATATATATATATATATATATATATATATATATATATATATATATATATATATATATATATATATATATATATACTAGCTCAGATACCCGGCTTTGCTCGGGAATTCATTTGAGGCTGAATGGTGATGGTATTTTTTTGTGAATGACAATATTTTGACACTTCCCCGTCCCAATGTTTAAGGTTTATACCCGTCTTTGCTATGGATTTGGTAATAATAAAATTAATTATTTATGTAAGACTTCACTGTCTTCCATATTGTCATATTTCCCGTCCCCTGTGCATTTTGCATAGATTTGAATTATTAAGGACAAAATATTAACATAGATTTGAATTAATTGTTCCAGGTAATGTACCTGGTAGTCCATATTGGAAAGAATTGTTGAGCATATTAATATTTCTACTCAAATTACTTGCTTCATACATTTTTTACGAAAAAATGTATAAAATAAAAGTTACTCTAAATAACAAGGTAAACAACTTTTTAGCAGATTTCCCTTAAGGGAAATCAGCTATTGAGGTTGTACTCATGATGCGATTTTCGAAATTTTTCTTCAAATGTCCATCGATCCTACCCAGGAGATGTCGAAAATGAGGTCCGTTCAAAACTGTATATATATATATATATATATATATATATATATATATATATATATATATATATATATATATTTGTCTGTTGCTCTAGTGGTCGCAATTATTGTTTAATCGTTACCAAACTCGATATTTAGTAGTATTATGTAAAAAGAAAGATCAATTTCGTTAACGGCTGAAATCGGGCCAGGGGGGAGGGGTTTAAAGGGGAGGATTTTCGACAATTCGAAATATCTCCGTTACTATACGTTGAATCGAAAAATTGTATAGAGCCAATCTTATTGCACATTAAATGTACTATAATTATTGTTATATGCATATATTCTCTATCTTGAATATTAACCAAGATATTTGCATTTTTCAGTTTTCAGCGTTTAGCAAAACCCCACTTCTACTCATGTTACATAACCAATACTCTATTATAGAATAAACCACATTATTCGAAGCTTAAATACCAAATATGTTATTAAAGAGACCTTTACTATACGAGATGCAAGCAAATATGTCCTGGTGTCGCCCCCTGTCTTAACATCTTGGATTACTAAAATTTGATTGATTGAGATACCAATTATTCTGACTCATGATGAATTACAATACTAGATATAGTAAATAGGTCTGAATAAAATTAATATGTTATATTATGATATATTTCAGTAATTGTTTTTCTTTATATTTCAAACGCTTCCTGTCGGCAGGTTATTGAAATTGGATGAAACATTTCTTATTTCCATTTGTATTAATTCACGGTGTTGCTGTGTTACCAGTATGTATATTTATCTATTACTAATCTTCACGAGGGAAATCTGGGTTAGTTTACGCAGCCCCTGCGTGACGGACTTTTCGTCATCGGGTAGGATCTATGGATATTTGAGAAATTTTTCCAAAATCCCATCATGAGTACGACCTCAATGCCTGATTCCCTTAAGGGAAATCTGCTAATAAGGAAAAAGTAAGTAAGTGAAATATAATGGCATTATAAAAAGCGTCCAAAATGTTGGAGCTTAGCCTATCTGTTGTAATTGTTTTAAACCTCCCCCACCTTAAGGATTAATAACACATGGAACACGTAACTTCTCGGGATTTCGTTCAGTTTTAATTGGTTTAAGGAATGGAATATTGTCAGAAAAATGTTTCCAATGCCGAATGAAATCAAGGTTCATATATTACCCAATGTTTCAATATTTAAATAATTTGTCGTCGTTCTACTGAAATTAGGTTTAAGCTCCTTATAGGAAAACGAATGAATCAACAGGAAAGTTTTATGCTCATCGGAATTGAAGAGAATAATTATAGAACAGAGGACAGTAGATCTCCTTGGAGTTTAGATATTCCTTGGATAAGGACGAATTACGATGATTCCACAAGGATACCTCCTCCACTGAATTAATGAGGGATGTTAAGGATATGCCGCTCAGATCGAAACAATTAAATTGGAGAAATTATTTCGTTTTTAGCAGATTTCCCTTAGGGGAATCAGCTATTGAGGTCGTACTCATGACGCGATTTTCGAAATTTTTCTTCAAATGTCCATCAATCCTACCCAGTAGATGACGAAAATGAGGTCCCTTCAAAACTGCATATATATATATATATATATATATATATATATATATATATATGTGTGTGTGTGTGTGTGTGTCTGTTACCACTCTAGCGGTCGCGATTCTTGTTTTATCGTTACCAAACTTGATATACAATCGTTGTATACAAAAAGAAAGATCGAGTTCGTTAACGGCTGAAATCGGACCAGGGGGAGGGGGGGGGGGGTTTAGAGGAGGAGAATTTCGAAAGTTCTTAATATCTCCGTTATTATGCGTCGGATCGATAAGCGTCGAAAAATTGTATAGAACCAATCATATTGAAAATTTAATGTTCTATAAATGTTGTTATGTACATTTTTTCACTATCTTGATTATTAACTGAGATATTTGCATTTTTTAGTTTCCGGTCTTCAGTAAAGCCCCACTCCTACTCATCTCATATTAACAATATTCTATTATGTTATGAAGCACTTTATTTGATGCCTAGATACCAAATATTGCTCTCATTGAACTTTTAAATTTTGAGATGAATGCAAATACGTAGTGCACGTGGGAAATCTGCTTAGTTAACGCAGCCCCTGCGTGACGGGCTTTTTTTCAATATGAAATAGGATTCCTAGACATTTGTAATTTATGCTATATCAGTTCAAAATTTAAATAAATAAAATATTTAGCACCCATTTTTCTGAAACAGGGTCATTTCGTGTGAACGTAATGTTTAGACGAAATCTGATGTGGGCATCACATGATTTTCTTTTCTTCTTCTATTGAATTAAATAACAAAAAAATTTAAAAGATTTCTCATAAGGGGGATTTTTTAAATATGCATATAAACTCAACCGCAAAAAAAACCGGACACTTAGATTTAGTCTTATAATTTTGTTAAATACTTAATATATATGTATATTGATCTTTTTAATTAAAATAATTGGTTAATCTATAGGTTATTTAAACAAAATCTGCCAAAAGTGAATAATTTTTATTGATTATTTACAAAAAAATACAAAATAAAAAAAAGATAAATTAACACATTTAAAAAAAAAAAAATATTCTTCATTTTTATTACAGTGAATGGTAGACTTCGCTACTCCAACGTAACGTAAGCTCCGGCCTTCCATCTAAGTTTGAAAAAGCCATTATTCTGGACCGAAATAAAAATAAAACATTAATTAAAGAAAATGCTTGGTTAATAATTAAAGATGTTTAAATGTGCGAAAAACTACTTACAGTTTAGAATAGATCACGACAAATAAATCTAATCTGAGTTTTATCTAATTGTTAACTAATCTGAAGGGATTGGTTCAATGGACTTAGACTCTACATTCTCTGTAATAACTAGAATACCCACATAAAGAAACACATTGCTGAAAGTTAGCTTTTAATACGACAAATATGAAGTGTCCGGTTTTTTTTTGCGGTTGAGTGTATTTGTCTATTAACGCTCTAGAGGTCGCAATTTTTGTTTGATGGTAACCAAACTCGATATTTAAACGTTTTATATAAAACTAAAAATCAAGATCTTTAATGGCTGAAATCTGGTCAGTGGTAGGGGGGGGGGGAGGGATTTAGAGGGGGAATTCCGAAAATTCTTAATATCTCCGTTATTATGCTTCCGTTTGAGAAATTCTATAGAATTAATCTTATTTCAAATTTAATAATCTATAAATGTTGTTATGTATCTGTTTCTCTGTATTGAATATTAAACGGGATATTTACATGTTAGTTTTCGGCCATCAGTATACCCTCACTACTACTCATGTCATTTTGACGATTAGCTGTTATATCATAAACCATTTCATTCCAACGTTAAATGCCAATTATGGTTGTCATTGAACTTTTACTTTGTGATATACATACAAATTCGTTGGGTGATAACGTCACCAATTAAGAAGTTCCGTTCTTGTCTCGAAAATGTTTATTTGATGAATACTATACTCGATATTTAACCGTTTCAGTCGATACTAAAGATCATATTTGTTATTGGCAGAAATTGGACCTGGAATTGTCGTGGTTTAGAGAGGAGGATTGGGATCGTTAAATGTTATATAACCAATCTTGTTAAACTATTGATGGTCTACAATTGTTATGCAAAGCAATTTTTTTTAACTCAAATATTAAGCGAGTTACTTTCTTGTTTTCAGCCTTCATTGCCCCCCCCCCATGGTCACGTGGTGGTGGTATGAGATGGTGGGGTGTGTTATACCGGCACGTGGGAAATCTGCTTAGTTTACACAGCCCTGCGTGACGGACATTTTAGTTGCATTTCATTTAAAATTATTTCTTTTGAAAGTAAGCAAGATATCTCAGTTACAATTTATCGAATCGAAAAATAGCATAGAACATAATTTATAGATCTTTTTATGATAGTAATATTTTGTAAAGTACTAGAATGTCAGAGAGTACCTGCCCTCTCATCTAATCCCCAATCCTAACTTGACAAGCTAATACAACCTACATAAAATACCTTTTCAGTCCCACAATGAACATCATTCAATGTTTGAACGAGATCCGCACTCTAAAAGTACTTTTTGCACATTGGTGAGGGAGCCGGTACTATTCAAAATGGATTCAATGTAAAGTAAAAAAAAAACAGTTATATATCATAGATTCATTTATAATCAAATTCTTAATATTAAAAAAAAAATACTATCGGTCCATGATGCCACATCAAACATAGGATTTGAAATTAACGGAGATTTGGACGGGGGTGTGGGGGCGGGGGAGTCATGAAAGTCACTCAGTGCATCCACATCCCCCACAATTTCAGAATTTTAAAATACAAACGCTGCTATTTTAAAGTGAAACTCTTACAGTAATTTCAAACTCTAACAGTTAATTTCAAATATCTGTATACCGAATATACATATATTAACTTGAAAGGATGTTTCTTAGTACTAGTAGTAAATGTACTACAAATATTGTTATATACATTTATTCCCTATCTTGAATATTAACCGAGGTATTTGCATTTTTCAGTTTCGGCCTTGAGCAAACCCCCACTTCTACTCATGTTACATAAACAATACTCGGTTATGTAGTAAACCACATCATTCGAAGCTTAAATACCAAATATTGTTTACAAGAGACATTTATTAAACGAGATACAGGCAAATATGTTCTGGTAACCCCCCCCCTTCTTAAGAGTTTGGACTACTTAAATTTGATTGATTGAGATAAAAATTATTCTGATTCATTATATATTACAGTACTAGATATAGTAAATAGTTTTCAATCAAATTAATACGTTATGTTCAGATATATTACAGTAATTGTTACCAGATTTCCCTAAAGAGAAATCAAATATTGAGGTGGTACTCATGACTCGATTTTGGAAGAATTTCCTCTAATGTCGATCCTACCTAGGAGATGATGAAAATGAGGCCCATTCAAAATTTCTGTTTGGTCATTACCAAATGTTAACTGTTCCTCGTAAAACTAAATATAAAGTTGGTTAACGGCTGATATTGGTTTAGGAGGATGAGAACAAAAAAGAAATATTTCCCTTGTAATAAGTCGTGTTGAAAATTGTTAAATAACCAATCTGATTGAAAATTTAATTTCCTAAAATTCAATTCAATCTCTCCAATATTACACTATATATTTCCATTTATTAGAGGTCATCATTTAGAACACACCTAGTCATTTACTTGCAATAAGCCAATATATCACTTATTTGTGACCTAAGGTTTTAACAACTTGAATCTCCTGGCTGGTGTGGATCAATGTAAATGTGCATGTTTGAAAACAAGGTCAACACCTCCACTATGCTTTAACTCTTCCTTTAGCTCAATAGAGTCCGTCACGCAGGGGCTGCGTAAACTATGCAGATTTCCCTCGAGAAGTTAAATAATAGATAAATCTACATACTGTTAACACTTAGCACCATCGTGAATATTAAGTGAATAAATACAAACGGTAAGAAGAAATCATTCCCCTCCCGACGGGAAGCGTCTTAAATGTAAACAAACGGCTCACGGAAATGAAAAACAATAACTGAAATGTATCAGAACATAACATATTAATTTTATTGAAAACTATGTACTATATTAGTACTGTAATTTATAATGAATCAGAATACTTTTTTATCTCAATCAATCAGTGGCGGCTCGTAGCTAAAATTAGTGGGGGTGCTGCTCCAGAAAATCCAGCACGCCAGGGTCAGCACTGCGGGAAGGACAGTGCTCTCTGTCCCTTACACCCTCGCCTGGAGCTTCCTCTGAGAGCATGCACATAACGGCCAAACACCTCGCCGCTGGAACTGTGAAGCTCACAGTTCCATACAAAGATTTTTGTATCTTTTTTCATAAACAGGGGATGGTTACTGCATTAAGCTTAAGGATTATATGTTATACAAGTATAAAGAAATAATTAAAGAAAAAACCTCATTATATTAACTGTTACAGATAATACCAAGTTTAAGTGGGGGTGCTGCAGTTCCACAGTGCCTATACACGAGCCGCCACTGCAATCAATAAAATTTTAGTAGTCCAAGAACGTAAGACGGGGGGGGGGGGGGGTTCACAAGAACATATGTACATCTATCTCGTATAGTAAAGGTCTCTGGAAAACAATATTTCGTATTTAAGCTTTGGTTTATTATATATCAGAGTATTGTTTATGTAACACGGGTAGAAGTGTGTGTGTCTATATATATATATATATATATATATATATATATATATATATATATATATATATATATATAGTTTTGAACGGACCTCATTTTATATATCTACTAGGTTGGATCGGAGGACATTTGAAGAAAAATTTCGAAAATAACGTCATGAGTACGACCTCAATAGCTGATTGCCCTTAAAGGAAATCTGCTAAAACTAATATACAATTAGTCATAACAAATTCAGAAACTATAATTTCGTATAATTTAATACATAAAATCTACAGCATAAATAAATAAACACCCTTCTACCTTCTCCAAAATCAGGTATTGAGGTCGTACTTATGACGCGATTTTCGAAAATTTTCCTCAAACGTCCATCGATCCTACCCAGGAGATGACGAAAATGAGATTCATTTCAAAACTGTGTATATATATATATATATATATATATATATATATATATATATATATGTATGTATTTATATATGGCAATGGAAAATGGCAACAACAATGGACTGTAACTAATAAAGGACAACATTTAAAACTTTTCATCCCAAACATTAACACATATTTCAACAGCAAATACATACAGACAGACTTTTACATTACACAATTAGTAACAGGACATGGTACACTAAATTCTTACTACCAACGATTTAACATAAAAGACAACAATACTTGCCCATGTGATTACTCAACTCCACAAACAAGTCAACACTTAATATACGATTGCAGACTACTGACTAACGAACGACAAAAACTAAAACAAGACATAGAACAAAAAAAAAGGCAAATTTCCAATAAAAGAAGACAAGTTATTTTTAAAATATAATAATGCTTTTAAAATATTCGCAGAACATGCTTTTGATAAAATTAATCGGTTGAATACTTATTATAGCTGATACAACTACAATACTTAAAATATTTATAGACATTCATTATTTTTTTTTCTCTTTTTCTTTTAAGACTAATAATCTTCTTTTTATATGTTTTTACTTTAATTTACCGTTGTTATTGTTAATTCTTTTTATATGTATATCTCATACTTTTGAAATAATCTATGTATAAACTAATTGTAACCTAATACAAATGCATGTGATATGCTATTTTGCATGGGACATGCAGAAACAATAAACTGCCTTCTTATAGGGTTACTATAGGAAGGAAACAAATAAAATAAAATATATATATATATATATATATATATATATATATATTTCTCTTACCGCTCTAGCTCAAGTTCGTTAACGGCTAGAATCGGACCTTCGAATATTCTTAACATCTCCGTTATTATGCGTCGGATCGAAAAATTATATAAAATCAATCTTATTGCAAATATAAGGTCCTATAAATGTTGTTATGTACACTTTATCATTATCTTCATTATTAACCGAGATTACACGTACATTTATTAGTTATCCGCCTTCAGTAAACCCTCACTCTGACTCATGTCATATAAACAATAAGCAGTTATATTATGAAACACTTTATTAGAAGCCTTAATACCAAATATATTTCACATTGAACATTTACTTTTTGAGATAAATGCAAATACGTGACGCGAGAGGGAAATCTGCTTAGTTAACGGAGCCCCTGTGTGACGAACTTTCTTTATATTAAACAAGTATAAATAAACAAACAAACCCACAGACACACACACACACACACACACACACATATATATATATATATATATATATATATATATATATATATATATATATAATGTTAACAGCTTCCCTCAAGAAGGACATTACTTAAAATAAAGGTCAGTCACGCAGGGGCTCCGTTAACTAAGCAGATTTCCCTCGCGCGTCACGTATTTAAATCGTTACTCGCGTCGTATAGTAAATTTAATTTTCAATAAGATTGGTTCTATACAGATCCGGCGCATAATAACGACGATATTGCGAATTTTCGAACCCCCCCCCCTTCCGACAGGTCCGATTTCAGCCATTAACGAACTTGATCTTTCTTTTTACATAAAACGATTAAATATCGAGTTTGGTAACGATCAAACAAAAATTGCGACCGCTAGAGCGTTATCAGACAAATATATATATATATATATATATATATATATATATATATATATATATATATATAGGGAAATCTGCTAAAAGCCCATACGATTTCACACGTGAAGTTTTACAATAGATAAATCTACATAATGTTAACAAGCACTTAACACCACTGCATATTAAGTGAATAAATACAAACGGTAATGAGAAATCATTCAGTCAATTTTAATAACTACCCAACGGAAAACGTCTGAATAGTAAACGAACAGGTTAGCCAACCTCTGAGAGCTGAACAAATAGATAGAAATATTCTAGATCAGAAAGAAAAATAATTACTGAAATAATTTTATTGAAAACTATTTACTATAGCTAGTGCTGTAATTTTTAATGAATCAGACTAATTTTTATCTCAATCACTCAAAGTTTAGTAATAGAAGAAGGGGAATCAACAGAACGTATTTGCATATTTCTCACAAAGTAAAAGTACAATGAAAACAATATTTGGTATTTAACCTTGGAATGAAATGGTTCATTATATAACAGCTTATTATTAATATGACATGAGTAGAAGTGGGAGTTTACTGAAAGTGGAAAACTATAAAATCCAACTAACTCGGTTAATATTCATGATTCAAAAAATATGTATAGAGCAATATTTGTGGAACATTCAATGTGCAATAATACTCGTCTGCTTAGTTCTTGTAAGTCGTAGGGGTCGTAACAATAATAACACACAAAATAGGAAAGTATACAGTCAACAGTGTTTAGAGCACTAACGTTAGTCATAGCAATTAAAAATGTTTACGAAATTGTGAATAAAATTTGTCATAACCATTATTAAAAAATAATTCCTTATAATTTAATATAAAGAAAGTCCCACGGCAGTGTTTGTTGGAAGTGAAGAATGTTTACTTGGAGAGAGAGAAAAACGTCGCTTGCTGTCTTTCCCAATGAGCGCATGCAAGTAGCTCTGAAGATGGAGACATTAGTCTTTGAAAGCGCTTAGCGCTGAAATAAACAAATTGTGAAAAGAATTGGAATAAACAAATTGTGAAAAGAATTGGACCTTTTTTTTTTGTTTTTTTTTTCTCCAAATAAAGAGGTCGTGACTATAACAACACACAAAATAGGAAAGTATACAGTCAACAGTGATTATAGCGCTAACGTTAGTCATAGCAATTAAAAAATGTTTACGAAATTATCAATAAAATTAGTCAAAACAACTTTTTAAGAAAATAATCCCGTATAATTTAATATAAACAAAGTCCGTCACGCAGGGGCTCCGTTAACTAAGCAGATTTCCCTCGCGCGTCACGTATTTGCGTTTATCTCAAAAAGTAAATATTCAATGTGAAATATGTTTGGTATTAAGGCTTCAAATAAAGGGCTTCATAATATAACTGCTTATTGTTTATATGGCATGACTCGGAGTGGGGGTTTACTGAAGGTGGAAAACTAATAAATGTACGTATCTCGGTTAATAATGAACATAATGATGAAATGTACATAAGAACATTTATAGGACCTTACATTTGCGATAAGATTGATTTTATATAATTTTTCGATCCGACGCATAATAACGGAGATATTAAGAATTTTCGAAATTGCCACCTCTAACCTGAGGGGGCCAACCTGAGGGGGGGGGGCTCTCACTGCTCCGATTTCAGCCATTAATAAACTTGATCTTTCTTTTTACATAAAACGTTTAAATATGGAGTTTGATAACAATCAAAGATAAATTGCGACCGCTAGAGACGTTAACAGTCAAATATATATGAATATAATTTGAACGAAAATCAGTTTCGTCATCTCCTGGGTAGGATCGATGGACATTTGAGGATATGTGTCGAAAATCGCGTGATGAGTACGACCTCGATAGCTTGTCTCCGTTAAGGGAAATCTGGTAAAATATCAGAAAAAAAAGTATTATTTTCAACCTTCTAATTCATATTAATTATTCGCCAGCAGCGCTCATCATTAATAATTTAATGAAACACACGAATCGCCGATGCAGCGATGTATGAAACAAATGTTTCATTCTTTCAATACTTTCTTTCCAATATGCTTCAGTTACTAACAGTTCATTGCTGTTTGATGTGTGTCTATAAAGGTAAGTAACTTTTAGTAGCTATTGTGGGGCAAGAAGGTCCCTGCAGGTTATGATTTGTTGACAACTTAATAAAACAGCCCCTCAACAGGCCTCCGAGGTCTTAAAGTATTTTTGATAGCTGTATATAAAAAAAGCCAATACTGATACTGGGGGGTTTTCACCCTCCAGACTCAATGGAGTAGAGAGAAATAAAACCATCAGTTTTATAGCATACATAAAAATAACCACTCGTTTAAAGATGCTTCAATGAATGAAGGCATATTGAGGAAATTTTTATTACAAAATGGCAGATGGAGGATATAAACTGTAATCATTATCCATAACCTTTTAATTTTATTAATACTTTCTCATTGTAATGGTACAATTGAGCCAAAAGCCCACCCCATTCGGGATGCCTTCAGAAAGTAAATACTCCGCCGCCAAGAAACAGACACACAGAGACATCTCCTTTTAGCCGATTTCCCTTAAGGGTAATCGGCTATGGGATTGTTGTTGACTCATGACGCAATTTTCGAGAAATTTCCTCAATTATCCATCGATCCTACGTAGGATATGACGAAAAAGAGGTGAGTTAAAAATTGTATATATACTGCTCAAAAATGAATAGGGATATTGGTTATTTTTTTCTTGTCCTATTAATTTTAATTAAATCGACCTTAATTAAATAACTTTTTTATGGGGGGGGGAAGATAATAATTTTTATTAAATATTAATGATATTTATAATTAAAAACAAAATAAAAAAATGCTAGGCCCCATAAATAGCACAAAACCTACCAACCTACCAATATCCCTATTCTTTTTTGAGCAGTTTATATATATATATATATATATATATATATATATATATATATATATATTTATATATATATATTTGTCTGTTACCGGTCACGCCAAGAGACTACAGCCCTGGAGTATGATTTATCTTACTAATATATAAAACCTGAGGATGACAGAGATGTACCGAAACGTGTTTTTGTCATTTATACCTGAATAATAATACTATACTTGATTAAGACACGGAAGACGTAATGAAATGTTCCATTAAAGCAATTTTTAAAGGGAATTCTATTTTTCATTTCTAAAATTTTCAAAAAATTCAAAGAGACAAATGATATGGCACATATTTATAGAACAGAACAACGTCCACCAAATTCAGATAACTAATTTCCTACTAGTTGTCGATTGGACTAATGAAGCATTATCTCCAACTAAACGGAGTGAAATTTGAAAAAATAGTTTTCACCCCTCAAATGACACATTCAAATTTTGTATGATAAAATAAATATAACCTTAGTATAGAATATAATCATAAGTATATATGTTGATCTCAATGTACATAGTTAAATAAATCTACTAGTACATATACATAGAAGGCAATGATCATTTTTTCTTCAATGTACATAAGATGAATAATTCCAAGATATTTTGAAACAGTAATATTGTAGAGTATTCGAATCAGTTGGAACACTGAGATTGTTGGTTATCGAAAATTACAGAATTGGCTAATAATATATATTTTTTAAAATAAAGTTAAATCAAAACCAATGGTTAATTTATAATCTCATGACTAAAAAAGTAAAAGAAATGGTGTGCATAAAATGATACTATAAAACAAATATTGAATATTAGTTTACAACAATTATTATTATTACAAAATAATAATGTGAAATATAGTTTTGCTCTAATAATAACTGAATACATCAAAGTTACTTACGTTAATAATTATGATATATTCTATTACTTGAATCTAAAGCTTAATGTTGTGTAAGCTATGAAAATACTTGAGTTCTTTAGTGTGTTCTTTGTATAGCTTGTGAAAACAAGTTACGCCTTAAACTCAAAAATTAATAATCTCCCGTACAGGTATTTAGTTGCTTGCGGCAACTTGAGGTACGGGTGGATTTATCGAATTTTGTTCAAAACTACAACTTTATTAGAAGGACAATCAGTTATCTTAGAAATATACTCAGTGTATAGGCTAAAAATGATGTGTGTATATTTTATTTTCAAAAAGCCGACCTCCTTGTAGTATGAATATAGGAAATTGTGCATTGGAAGCATACTTGATCCTTTCTTTTAAGTATCATAGATTTGTTATATTTCTTTTTCTTTAAATACACTAATTGAAAGGAAAACGTGAATAATTTTAAATGGATTTAGTTGAATAGGAAATCCTTAAACTGCTGAATTTAACATTTATTAATATTACCTTTCAAGTGATGTAAAATTAACATTTATTAATATTACCTTTCAAGTGATGTAAAAAATGGTTTACTGTAAGGTCTATATACATCCTTTTATGCTACATGAAACATTGTAAAATAAATCATTATAATTGTGCGATTAATAAATAACATTGAGACGTTGTTGGTTAGTAGAAACGATTTGATAATTTTTCATTTTTATTCTTTTCTGTAGATTTATAAATGAGTCATTCTACTATGAAATAACAACTTTTTCAAGACAGTTAGGATAGTGAAATGTAGAAATGTATTTCAAACTTTATGCAAGCGGATAAAATGATTTCGTCTTCTATCATAAAGACATAAATATACCTATGCATCCAGAAGAAGGCAAAGAATGTTGAACCTCTGGCTTTTTCGGTGTCCAAAAAAATACGTAGTAAAGCGAGAGAATGATTGCTGCCAGCGATACGGAAAACACGTAGACAATTACCGTTAGGACTCGGACAAGTTTTTTGTTCTGTTTGGGTTCATACATCTTATCCTTGGCCTCTTCACCGGCAAGTTTGACGCTGTTCTCCTGTAGCCTGGTGCCCTGTCCTATCATTTTCCCGGCTGGCTAGGTTACATGTCTTCGAGACACCATCCGCCTGGCTCGCCACGGGCTGGGGTACTGGTCGATAAGTACAAGCGAGGACCGCAGCTGCGCTCTATACCAACAGGGGGGAGGGCCCCCTATTTTTAGCATTAGTTTACATCTAGAGGACCAAATAGTATGCATCTATTTTTTACTTACATGGATATAGTACTGCCTGTTGCCCGCCCGATTCCGAACTTTAAACATCTACTGGTTGACCAAGACGTTCTCAGCAATTCTGAAATTTTAAATCTTTTCCTATATCGTGTAAATTCGCGAATAACACAACTACCAAGATTCATTTAAAAAAAAATCATTTCATTATCCATTTATTATTGGTCGCGCTTAAACATTTTACCTCACAGACAACACAAACTTGCGACTCACAGACAACACAAATGTTTTTACATATGCTTCATGACTTTTCAACTTTTAATCAAAATAGATCAAATTTAATAATGAGCATAATTGTAAAAGGAGGTAATTGACCCGAACTACCTCATATTATATTTAATAAACATAATAAAAAACTTATAAAGTTTATCAAAAGTATAGATATGGATGTAGAAAAAATACATTAGAATGTAAACTTGATTGTGAATTATAATTCAATATATTTAGCTTACATAGACTCGCAAATTAAACATCGGTTGAGTTTAACTTTAAGTGATTTGTTTATTTTATTTGTTTTTTTCATTTCATTTATTAATTTTATTTTTAATTATCTTACTTACCTTAATATTTTGTATTATTATTATTTTTAATATTATATTTGATAAGATAGTTGATTAACGTATATATATTGTAAAATAAAAATGTATTTAAACATAATCATACATGTGGCAAGGGAACATGTATTCAAATAAATAACTCCTCATAGGGTTATTATGAGGAGAAAAAAACACCCCCACCCCCCAAAAAATTGCATTGACATCGTTAAGTGAAATTTCGCGTGGATGGACTACGAAAGAATTTACTCGTGATCAGTATAATACTTGAAATAAATATATATTTACAAACACACGTGCTCGAGCCCAAAAAAAAAAATTTCTATCTGTGTAACCTATATGTATAGGTTTCTTCACGTTTTACATTCAAACACAGCAAATCATTGCATTTCTTGAAATACAATAAGGAAAAATATTGAAGGAAAAGAAGGCGGAGGAAATAAATAAATGAAAAAAAAATGTACCGAATAGGGTAAAAATTTATTTCGTAAATACATAAAATATTTTTATCACTCAAATTATAAAGTATAAATTCCTTAAATTTTATATTCGTACTTTTCTGGCACTAAATAACGACGAAGTAAAATATTATACTGCTTAATATCACAAAAAATGGTCATTGCTGGTCGATTCCATTCTATGGGCAAAATGTTCAAATAACAAAATCATTAGTCAAATATTGGTATTGAATACAAAGAGTATATATATATATATATATATATATATATATATATATATATATGTGTGTGTATATATGTTTATGCATGTATGACGTTAGAGCTAGTTTTCGAGAACTGTTGTCAGAATTGGCTAACTACTTTATTTTTATTAGAGGAATAGACGGTATACACTTTCAACAAATACTGTTTATAAACTGGGAGATAAATTATTAGGAGAAACATATGCCTTACTAACTTTCTGCCACATGAATCTGGTGCAATGGTAGGTCCTAGTACCAGTCGAAGCAGATACAAATGTATTTTTACGCTTAATATACAAAAAAATCAACAATTGGCTTGGGTCAATGAGAAGTCAACGTTTAGTAAAGAAACATGAGCTTTTAGAAGGCAGTTTTCATGTTTGTACTCCCTAAAAAGGACCCATTGTCTTTCCTGGTTTAGAAATTCTGACTTCATAGCTCGAAAACCAATCCTAACATTATGTATACAAACCAAATCAAATAAACCATTTTCAAATACTAAATTACACTTTTAAATTCATACACTAAACGGACAATTATTCTTATTCTACATCTACCATTCATGTAGTATATTGTAACTGAATTCCATAATACAAATATAAAAGAAATATGAATGGACATAGCACTTAAATAACATCACATGCTTGCTCAATGACTGTCAAAAGTAAATGAGATAACCTTAGTAAGCAAATACAGTAACAAATATAATTTCGTTTGATATAAGTTGGAATCGGATTAATTTAGTTATCACAAACAGTTCCCTTAACTGCTTCACTTACGGGTGCCATTAGTATCCTAAAATTGACATCATTCTTGTCAAGACTCCTGTATATAAAGAGTGGCAACCTGTCAGTCAAAACCCATACATTGCTGTCCCTGTCAATTTTCAGGTCATTAGGAAAGACCATAGTTACGTTGTCAGAGGCAACCAATGCATTGGTATCTGCAGAATATTCATTTGGAAATTTTCTCGAATTCCAACAACCGACGCCGTTTTTGTTTATTTGGGTGTAGAAAAGGACACCCGATTTGGGATCGATGTAGGAAGCTGTTGCTTGAGAGCTGGGTCCTCTAGAGCCAAGAACATTGAAGTCATGGTAGTTCTCTGCAGCAAGGGTTTTGTTCTGTATCACTTTTGTAGATACGTAGAACTCTCTTGTGCTCGACATTGGGTGAAAGTACATAGTTCTGTACCCATCTTCATTTACGGGTGACAATGCGATTCCAAAAAGACCATCAGTCCACTGGAAGTTCACGCCAGCGATATTGTAATTTCCGGAAAGTGGGTCAAAGTAAAAATAGTGATGGCTTACTTTCCATGAGTCGTCTTCTTTGAAGCTATAAACAACTAAGCAAAAACCGCCCAAATCAGGAAGATAAGCATAAGCATCATCACACTTGTCGGCTTGTACGTCTACAACAATATTTGCGAAGAATGATTCTCCCTTAATGTGTTCTGACTTGAGGGTGTATTCCCTAATAAGTTCATCAGTCGTAAGATTGAAGATTAATATCCTGGGAGCAGAATATACCTTGGTGTCTTCAATAATATTGACTAGGCCTGAATCAATGACCCATAGTCTATCGCAAGCATCGGCTGCAACACGGAAAGCGTTTGCGATCTTAGTTGAGTTGTTTTCTTCAGTAATATTGTTCGTTTCCCAATTGGGATATGGCCTAAGCACAGGTGTTTCACCATCTGAAATTCATAGAATGAAAAAAACATGAGTATCTCATTTAATAAAAAATAAATATACACATTTGTTTCACTTATTTTATTTAGGCATTATTTGGCAATGAGCCAACGAAATAAAAATACTTCAATGCAAACTTGAATGCCGTAATTCCACTAAGAATTATATTGATTTCCATTTAAAATATTAATTTACATAAAGAAAGAGAAGAATTTATATCAAGTTATAAGGATAAACAGGAAGGAAATAAAACAGTAGCAATAATTTTTACATATGTAAATTATTATGCAACAGTCTCGTTTACAATCAGACTACTAAAGCATATTCCGCTAAGATGATTAACATTGTGATTCAAAAACAGAAGCTTGTAAGTAATAATTTTTACCAACAAGGAAAGAACTTTTAAAAAAAAGATTCATTTGGTTGGCACAGCTTAGCCAGGCTGAAGAAAACATGAAACTTTATGCTCTCGTAACAATATAGTCAATAGGCAGTTGGTAAAAGGCCCTCTTGAAGAAATGACTCATTCGTTTAAGTAATTTTTTCCTCGTTAATTTCTTTAATTTTCTTGAATTTCTTTAAGAACTTCATCGCACATCCTACTAGCTGAAATGACAACAAGATAAAAAAGTCCGTCACGCAGGGGCTGCGTAAACTAAGCAGATTTCCCACGTGATGTTTAGTAATAGATAAATATACATACTGCTAACACAACAACATCGTGAATAAATACATACGGAAATAAGAAATGTTTCATCCAATTTCAATAACCTGCCGACAGGAAGCGTTAGGTTAAATTGTAAACAAACGGGGGCCGACCCGTTTGTTTACATTTCTAACCTAACCTCTGCCTTACACCGGAAAGAAAAACAATTACTGAAATATATCAAAATATAACACATTATTTTATTGAGAACTATTTACTATATCTTGTACTGTAATTAATAATGAGTCTGAATAATTGTTATCTCAATCAATAAAATTTTAGTAGTCCAAAACTTTAAGATGGGGGAGGGGAGTCAGCAGGGCATATTTGCATGTATCTCGTATAATAAAGGTCTCTTGAATACAATTTTTGGTATTTAAACTTCCAATAATGTGATTTATTATGTAGCAGAGTATTGTTTACGTAACATGAGTAGAAGTGGCGGTTTGCTGAAAACTGAAAAATGCAAATATCTCGGTTAATATTCAAAATAGAGAATAAACGTATATAACAATATTTATAGTAAATTTAATTTGCAATAAGATTGGTTATATACGATTTTTCGATCTGACCTATGGTAACGGAGATATTTCGAAATTTCAAAAAGTCCTCCCCTCTAAACCCCCCCTCCCCTTGGCCCGATTTCAGCGGTTAACGAACTTGATCTTTCTTTTTACATAAAACGACTAAATATCGAGTTTGGTAACGATTAAACAAAAATTGCGACCGCTAGAGCGGTAACAGACAAATATATATATATATATATATATATATATAAATACAGTTTTGAACGGACCTCATTTTCGTCATCTCCTGGGTAGGATCAATGGACATTTGAAGAAAAATTTCGAAAATCGTATAATAATACGATCGTATAATAATAAAATACTTCCCAATAGTTATTTTTCTCCCGAGGTTAATGAAATGTCGTTTCAAAAATTCATAACATATAATGAGGCGTGCGTTTGTGGATAGTTTTTCTATCATTCTAACGCAAAATGCCGCAAAAAGTATGACTTTGTGAAACCAAACAATAAAAAGAAATTAACTTATTTTATTAATATTTTTTTTTTATTTTAACGCCCATATTAAGATCATTTTTATTTTCGGATCATAAAATCTTATAGAACCAATCTTGTTCAACTTTTGATTTACTAAAATGGTTGATCTATGCATATTTTGGCAACTCAAGTATTAAGCGAGTTATTGGAACCTTCTTGTTTTCTGCCTTCAGTAACCCCCTCCCCCTTCAACTCATATGTTTTTACAAATTATTAGAGAATACCTGAAGAGGTGAAGTAATAAGTGTGTTATACCAGCACTTGGGAAATCTGTTTAGTATACGCATGCAGGACTTTTTATTCCTTCTGAACATCTATTGGCTTAACTATATTGTAATAAACGTGAAAAGGCATATAAGAAAGGTGATACCTGCTCTGGTGACGTAGTTGAGAGAAGAAGGGACTCCCGACTTCCACCTAGGTACAGTTACAAAGACCTTGTCCTTCCATATTTCGAGGCCAAGTGGCATATTGTTCTCCGGCTTGAATGCACCTGAGGCCAACGAGTCCTCCCTGATACTAGCGTTTGGGAACTGAAAATCCACTTGTTTCCATTTGAATATCTCCTTCAGCTTATTGTTCTCGCTGTGAACGCTTGCTATCGCTAGTAACAGTAGTATGATCTTCATCCTAAAATAGAGAATACATTTGTTAAAACACTAAGTCTATTTCATATCTCAAAAAACGATAAGAGGATTCTGACTCTGTATAAATCTTACTAAATTCCAATTATTTCTAGTTGTTTTTAAACACAATTTTAGTAGAATTGAAAGAGAAATGCAATACCTGTAGAATACAAAGTCTAAAATATCTGAATAAAATCTACATGATTTCTTCAAATATTATCGCTCACCAACTGTCCATTCTATTTTCAATACGTTGAAACTATGAATTTGAGAAATTAAAGGAATTTTTGTAGCAATAGGTATTTTTGACATGGTCAAATTCCATAATATATCTCTGTAAGTTGGTAGGTTATCGCTAAGAGTTTACTTTTTAGCAGATTTCCCTTAGACATCAGCTATTGATGTTGTACTCATAATAGGATTTTCGAAAAAAAGTTTCAAATTTCCATCGATCCTACCCAGGAGATAACGAAAATGAGGTCCGTTCAAAACGTTTTATATATATATATATATATATATATATATATATATATATATATATATATATATATATATCTTAACGCTCTAGGGGTCGCAATGTTTGTCTGATCGTTACCAAACTTGATATTTAAACGTTTTATCTAAAAATAAAGATCAAGTTCGTTAACTGCTAAAATCGGACCAGTGAGAGGGGGGGGGGTTAGAGGGGGAATTACGAAAATTTTAAATATCTACATTGTTTTGCGTCGGATCGAAACTTCTATAAATCAAAATTATTGCAAATGTAATGTTCTATACATGTTATGCACGTTTTTTTTTTTTTTGTTTTTTTTTTTCAATATCTTGATTATTAACCGAGTTTGGCATTTATTTAGTTTTCGTTCTTCGGTAAACCCCCACTCCTACTCGTGCCATGTGAACAATAAGCTGTTATATTAAGAAATACTTTATTTGAAGCCAAAATACCAAATATTGTTCTCATTGCACTTTTACGTTTGAAATAAATGCAAATACGGACGCGCTTGGGAAATCTTTTGTAAATCTTGAATACTTGATTCACAAATACAAAATTTGAGCCACTTTTAAGTGATTGAGCAACGAACAGGTAGATAGACAGCCAGACAAAAATTTCAATTTCAGTATAATTGTTGTTTCAGTAAAAAAAAGAAAGAAAAAACTTCACACATAATTTAATTTAAATACAATTTCAAGAAAACCATTCAGTTTTATTTTTATAGACGTATATATAAAACCATATGAATTAAAGATTTATTTTATGACCCTGTGTCATAAAGATGAATTTTTATATATATTTAACAATTTCATGTAATCATATAAAATACAAAAATATATATATTCGAAAAATAAAATTCAATTGTTGCAATTGTCCATACCCTCGCCCAATCCCGATATCAGAAATTCCACTCTCTCCTTCCAGCACACCCTAATCCTTTAGTCGAATCACTTTCATCTACCCATATTCCAGAAAATCCAAGACGACGTCTGAAGCGTAAGTGGCCAAGAGATCTTCTCGTGTAGTGTATTGCTTAATTCCATAATACAACCCAATGTTCCCTCCATTGTGGGTATTGTCAATGGACAACTTCCCACCTCAAGACAATAATCAAGCCATTCTTATTTTCATCTCATTTGCTTGTAATATTTAATATGTTGTTGCAAATAAAAGAATAAATATTAAAAAAAAAATTGCAAGGTGTAATCAAATGTTAAGTGAGCTTTTTTTCCAATTTTTTACTTAATAGATACTTTTTTGCAGATAGTTGAAGAGACTTATGAGGGGACTGTAAGTAGGATAATCTGGAATATTGTTCACGAAGCTCTCTAGAGAGTATTTCGCCCCACGGGACGGGCATGCTCGGTTAGGTAATCTGTCATGCAAATCCTACTAGACGTCAGGCAACAAGATTGATTTTTCACTAACATCCTTACCCCTTATACTTCTAATATACTAGAGGGAGGGCTCTATACAAATCAAAAAACAATTTATTTTGGTTATATAATGTAATCTAATTTATTAAAATAAGGGAGGAGGAGGACTTTATTGGAAATGAACAAGCTGATACGTTAGCAAAGGAAGCAGCTCGAGATACAAAAATAATCCCAGAATTCTCTCTCGTACCACTCTCATTTAAAAGGACTTACGTACCGACACAATACATATGCGGAACAGAGAATAGACGACTTGTAATAAATCTTACAGCTTACATCAATACATACCAAATATAACTCACAACAACTACAACACAATTAATAGTCACAGGACATTATTTAACAAGATTTAAAATTCAAGACAATGACAAATGTACTTGCGACTCACAGGCAACACAAACGTTTTTACATATGCTCTATGACTGTTCAACATTTAATCAAAATAGATCAAATTTAATAATGAAAATAATTTTAATAAGAGGTAATTGGCCAGAACCACCTCATATTTTATTTAATAAATATAATAAAGAACTTATAACGTTTATCAAAAGTATAGATATGGATGTAGAAAAAATACATTAGAATGTAAAGTTGTTTGCGAGGAAAGACAATTATAATCCAATATATTTACTTTACATAGACTCGCAAATTAAACATCGGTTGAGTTTAGCTTTGGTTGATTTGTCTGTATGTTTTTTGTTGGTTTTTTTTTTTTCATTTCATTTATTAATTTTATTTGTATTTATCTTACTTATTTTAATATTTTATTTTTATTATTATTTATAATTATAAGTTTTTTATATTATATTTGATTATAAGGTTGATTAACGTGTATATATTGTAAAATAAAAATGTATTTAAACCTAATCATACTAGTAATATGCCATGTGGCAATGGAACATGTGTTCAAATAAATAACTATATAACTAAATAACTATAATAAATAGGGTTACTACGAGGTAAAAAAAGGGAGGAGGAGGGGGGGGTTGTCTGTGTGTTAAGTCTAGAGATGGGCGAAGGGTAAATACCCAAAAGGTAAAAACTCGGGTATTTTCCCAAATGGGTATATACCCAGTATTTATGTGGGAAAAACCCCAAGTTATGGATATTTTCGTTTTTTACAGTAAATGCCACACCTTTTATTAATTTTTACATTCTTATGAACAAATGCAATATAAACTATACCTTCATTATTTTGCGAGGTATGAATAAACTGAGGTTTGATTAAAAAATCTGTAAATAATGAGATAAAAGCGAGGAAATAAAACAAAGCCAATATTGAAACAAAAGAAATTTACATAATATAATAATAAATAATTATTAACTATAATAATAAATAATTATTAACTATAATAATTAATAATTACTAACTATAATAATTAATAATTATTAACTATAATAATAAATAAGTATTAAGTATAGGTAATAATAAATAATTATTAACTATAATAATTAATAATTATTAATTATAATAATAAATAATTATTAAGTATAATAATTAATAATTATTAACTATAATAATTAATAATTATTATCTATAATAATTAATAATTATTAAGTATAATAATAAATAATTATTAACTAAAATAATAAATAATTATTAACTATAATAATTAACAATTATTAACTATAATAATTAATAATTATTATTTATAATAATTAATAATTATTATTTATAATTATTCAACAAAAGAAATGTACATTTTTTCCATATTAAGTGTAACATATTAATCACTGTCATCACTTTCATTATCAAAATCTATACGAAGCACGTCGCAAAATCCCATTTCAAGCGATGTACAGTCTCAGTACACGTTGATGAGTCAAACATTAAATCGTTTCAACACAAAAGTTTTAGAATCTATAACTACAAAAATAGTTCGGGAAGCTAATTTAAAAATACCCGAATATTTACCCAATCGGATATTTTCCCAGGTATTTTCCCGAATTTGGGTATTTACCGGGTAAAATCCTATCTCTAGTTAAGTCTATCAGTGACACAGTATATTGATTATGAGAAAGCTCTCGTGAAAGATGGTACGTTTCTTACTCACTCACTCGGCGGCTTACCATATCTTATATTTGTCCCATGGCACAACGAATTTTGTACGGGCGTTTACTACGACATCACATCAAAACTTCGTCAATATGTTGGTTAACATTCGTTTCACAAAGAACATATTGTGTTTAGAATAACGATTACGGCCCTAAAATGTTATTCACATATAGACATTGAATGAATTATAGCATGTTTTTGCTGAATTGTATCATTTTTTCCAATTACTGATTTTAATATGAAATCATCTTTCTTTTTTTTAAATAATAATAATAATATGTCAAAGAACAAAGGGATCATTTAGTGATTACGCGAATTCAATTTTTTTATTTCGTCAAGTGAACCTTTATTATATTGTTACGTTTTATTACAAAACCAGTAATAAACGTTGATAATAAGAGTTCTTTTGGATTTCAAAATTAAACACACACACAAGTTTCACAGTTTAACACTGCACGATTTATTTCACAATGCACAATACTCTTGGTTAATGATGATCGGGTAATGAGAAGTGCAGATTCAATCACAGAGTTTGTTTCCAGAGCGCGTTGGTGTCTGCACTAGCGTAGCATTTAGTGGAAGGCAAATGAGTAAATAGCTGTGATAGGACAGTTGGGATTTCACTCTCCTAGAATCCGTCAGCAATTAAGCTGGTCACGAGCATAGCTTCTTGGAAACTGATCTTCTCACTTGATCTACAGCTTTATCAAGACTTACTAGTGGAAAAAAACTCCTTTGTTAACACGTTAAGGACGGCACGGGGTCAATTGACCCCGTACGTAACTGTCTCCCAGGACGGGTCGGTTTTGAAGATAAATGTTCAAAAAATACTTTGACGGTTTTTGCTTTGTACTAGTAAATATAATTAAAAATAGTACGTTTATGCATTTTAAATCCAAAAAATACGTCGTATATCATTGAAAAAATGCACGGGGCTTTATGACCCCGTGCCGGCCTGGGGGTGGTATTTGGGCTCTAGTCCGGCACGGGCTCATATAGCCCCGTGTTATTTCCCGTGCTTTTCCTGTGAACCGCTTGTTCTGTTATTTACAAAGGCTTATGTAAATGACAGAACGCATCCCTCCCCTTTCAGTTTACTTTTTGCTGTCGTTTCGAAACATTAATCTGTATAATGAGCAAATCACGTGGCCGACAATTAGTGGATTTAGCTTTATTAAAAAAGTGTTCCGGGTGTTTCGAAAAATTAAGAAAAACATTGTCCTCTAAAGAAGCAGAAACAAAGTTATAACGAATTGTGAAGAGTGCAACATGAAGTCACTTTGTCTACAATGCTTCAACAACTGCCATAAATCTATGTCCTAACCATTGTGATAATGAAGAATTGTTAATTACAAAATAATTATTTGTTTATTCATATTTTTTCTTTATTATGTTTATTTTCCAATTATTTGTTTAAACTAAACTCCAAGTTCCTAGTTTGTTTTTCTCGTTTTCTAATTTTATCTTTATAAACTAATAAATTTTGATTGTAATGTGTCGTAATTTAAAGTTAAATCATATTCACCCATTTTAAAGTATAAAAAAAATTAAAATCTTTTGTTGATCACCAAAATTATCACTCAAAGGAGAAAAAAAGTTCCCGACAAGGTGAAAAATGTAAGATAAATATTCATTTCTAAGTCACGTAACAAAAAATTGATGAAAACACGGTCTGCGACTGCCATATATTTTTTGATGTCCAAAGAGTAAAAAAATGTTTGAATATAGCAATTTAGTTCATTTTTCGAGTTGTAGTAGCGCATTAAAAGGAGACATAAGTACGGGGTCGATTGACCCCGTGCCGTCCTTGTGGATAGTTGCACCACGGGGTCAATTGACCCCGTGCCGTACTTGTGGATAGACCACATTTTTGATGTCCGTCCTGAACGTGTTAAACAGAGTTGATCAACCAGTTTGTAAAACTCCGTGTGCGAGGCTAAATATGATCGGTGCCTGACGTATTCTAAAAAATCTGACGTATTCTCTTAAGTCCTTGTACTCTATTAAATTTAATAAACAGAATGTTGTAATGGTCTTATAATATTTTCGTTTGAAAGTAACGTACCATAACTCCATTCTAGTACACGAAAATGTCTAAGAATTTAATTTAAAGATCTTTTCTCTGATAAAATAAATTCCTGCGTAAACTAAGCAGATTTCCACTGCATACTGGTAACACAACACCACCATAAGTAAATACAAACGGTAATGAGAAATCTTTCAGTTAATTTTTTATAAACTCCCAACTGAAACGGCTTCTGAATTGTAAGAATAATTTATATTTTAATTACTCAAATTTCAGTAGTCCAAGAACTAAAGAAGGGGGGGGGGCGGATGAACAGAACGTATTTGCTTAAATCTCACAAAGTAAAGAAGGTTAGGTAAGGTTAAAACGACAGGTTAGGTTAGAAGCTTCCGCCAGAGCCGACTTACGAAAACGGCCGAACTAACCCGAACATCACCGGACCACAGACTTCATACAAATGCAAATATCTCGGTTAATATTCAAGATAGAGAATAAGTGTATATAACAATATTTATAGTAAATTTAATTTGCAATAAGATTGATTCTATACAATTTTATTTTTCGATCCGATGCATAATAAAGGAGATATTTTGAATTTTCGAAAATCTCCCCCTCTAAACCCCACCCTCTCTCTGGTACGATTTCAGCCATTACGAACTTGATCTGTCTTTTTACATAAAACGGCTAAATATCGAGTTTCGTAACGATCAAACAAAAATTGCGACCGCTAGAGCGTTAGCAGACATATATATATATATATATATATATATATATATATATATATATATATATATATATATAAAATTTTGAAAGGACCTCATTTTCGTCATCTCCTGGGTAGGATCGATGGACATTTGAAGAAATTTTTCGAAACTCGAGTACGACCTCAATAGCTGATTTCCCTTAAGGGGAACAAACTATAAGATGTACGGAGAGAAGGCGATTTGCATAACTAGACGTTATAACAATCTGATATATGAAATTTCAACATTATAATGTTAGCCATTTTTGAGTTATGCGAGTTACGTTTGTAAGTCACGCCAAAAAAAGTCAAATTAGGTTGATTTTCGAAAATTCGAAAAAAAGGCCGACCAAAAAAGTGTATAGAGACAGTCTTATTGCAAATTTAATGTTCTATATCTGTTGTTATGTACATGTTTTCTCTATATTGAATATTAACGAAATATTTCCATATTTTATTTTTTGGCCATCAATAAACCCCCACTCCTACTCATGTCATACTAAAATAAGGTGTTATACCATTATCCATGTCAAGGTTAAATACCTAATATTTTTTTATTTAACTATTACTTTGTGAGATACATAAAAATATGTTATGTGATGCCATCAATTAAGATTTGTCGTTCTTCAATCGAAAATGTTTATTTGATCTATACCATACTCGATATTTAACCGTTTCAGTCGGCACTAAAGGTTATATTTGTCAGTGGTGGAACTTTGACCTGGAATGGTGGGGGTTTAGAGGGAGGGGAAACCAAATTTGTTAAACTTTTTATTTTCTACAATTGTTGATCTATGATTTTTTTTCGTAACTCAAGTATTAAGTGAGTTATT
This sequence comes from Riptortus pedestris, assembly GCA_019009955.1. Lineage (NCBI taxonomy): Eukaryota > Metazoa > Arthropoda > Insecta > Hemiptera > Alydidae > Riptortus > Riptortus pedestris. The sequence goes on from CM032233.1 coordinate 33,292,043, forward strand.
CGTACATTCCTGTTTTCAGCCTCCAGTAACCCCCCCCCGCCATCTACTCATCGGTTTTAAAAAAAAAATTGAAATAGGGAATATGTGGTGAGATGAGATGACATATGTGTTACACCAGCACGTGGGAAATCTGCTAAGTATACGCATCCCCTGCGTGACGGACATTTTATGTATCTTCTGTACTAAAAAGAAACTGAATTCATTATTTTACATGTAATGCTTCATTTTACTTTAAGTTAAACGTAAACAGTTTTTGGTCTAAATAAAATAAATGAAAACGTAAAACTTATCAACTATTTGATCAACATTATTACAACAATGGTTCGATTAAACATATCCAAAAATTGAATCTCATACAATTTTAATAAATATGCTACGCTTTTGTTGGTCTGTAATGTAAACCAAAATAGTTTCCCACAGCAGAACATTGCCCCAGACATAAAGGAAATGCTTCAATATTCAGTGATAGTTTTAGGTAGAGAGTTAATAAAAATATTTGGACATTTTAAGAATCCTATTACCACTTACATAATAGTTAAAGGTGACACAGAATGTAACTGGATCGAGAGTGGTAGAAAGTGTGAATAGACCGTTGTCCCGTTAGCTACCCGTATGGCTTCCTCGACTTAGAAAACATTTCCCACTAAATGGTTATTAGTAATTTTTAAATAAATGTATTATTTTATTCATGATTCATTCATTTAACGACTTATCAAACGTTTTTGTAATAATATAGATCTACCCCATGAATGACTAGCAAAAAATGCCTGCTTATGCAATAACACCAAAAGTAAGTATATGTACACTTGAGGGGTTTGGTGCAGAAACAACAAATATTCCAATATTCAAATATTATTTGGGGATTAGCCCACAAATACCCATTTCTTAATATTTTTGTGTTTTTTGTTACTTCATTATATTGTTTTTATAGCTTATCATTTTTGTACTTCTTTCAGGTGCCATTCAGGATTAAAACATTAGTGGTGAAACTTGTAATAGTTAATTTATACGGTTTTCTTTAACTTTTACTCCTTCTTTCTAAATACAGGAAACTTGTGGGTTACACAGTTTCTGCACCAAACCCCTCACTTGGTGTGTGTTTGTTTGTGTATATATATATATATATATATATATATATATATATATATTTGTCTGTTACCGCGGTCAAAATGTTTGGCTTGATCGTTACCAAACTCAATATTAAAGCGTTTCGTGTAAAACTAAAGATTAAGTTCGTTAACGGCTGAAATCTGACCGGAGAGAGAGGGGGAATCTAAAACTCAAAATATCCTTTTACTATGAGTCAGATTGAAAAATCATATAAAACCAATCTTGTTGTAAAATAAAATTATTCTCTAAATTCTCTATACACTTTTTCTCTCTCTTGAATATTAACTAAGATTTTCGTATTTTTTAATTTTCAGTCGTTGGTAAACCAACATTTTAGTCATGGCACTCTGACAACGAGCGAATATATCATGAAATGTCTTATTCCAAGCTTAAATATCCAATCTTGTTTTCAACTGATATACTAGATGAGACAAATCAAAATACCCTGTGTGAGTCCATAATTAAGATTTTACCACCCACCCACTTCTACTAATCTTTATTTATGATTTTTATAGAGAAATAGAAAATATTTGGTTAGATGAGATCAGTAGTATATCATGCCTGTATGTGGAAAATGAGCTTAGGTCGTAGGTATTCTTAACAGCTTATGTACTTCCCTTGCAGTTTCTTTGCATTTTTAGCCTAAATATCCCACTCAGTTAGCGAAATTAATATTTACAAAGAATATCGTAAGAACGATAGAGCAAAAATGTAGGCTACATATTTCAATAACTAAGGGATTAACATGTCGTGATGGCATTGGGCAACTGCTGATCTAGCTAGCACCACTCCTGTAAGAACATACGTAAGTGAAGGTAAAGCCATTGTTTCGAAACCACGTTGTCTAGTCACTTTCACAATAAACCTATAGCTATCTATCAAACGACTCGGGTTGTCTAAAGACAGTATTTTTATTCAGTTCAACGTATAATCAATGTATTCAACTTGAAATTCTGTGACCACTCATTAGAAGAAATAGTTGAAGGATTGAAGATTTTTCTCAACTTCTGACAATTTACTCTAAATAATTTCAAAAAACCAAGCCAAAAAGTATGAACGGATAGATACAATAAGGCTCCCTTTGCATAGAGGTTCCAAAACCACCGGACTTATTTATGCAGTCTTCAGATATTTCTAAAGAAAACATTCTTTCAATTCCAGACTTTTATGTGTTATTCCTGTAATTTCTATTTTTAACTTCCATATTATTTTAAAGTATGTGTAACTTATAATACTCATGTTAAGGAAATGCACCACCACTTGTGCACTTGGTTTTATATTATGATGTTTTACCTTGTTAGTAATAATTCTCAAATAGTTATTTTGAGACTTAACTTAATATACAATGAGCATGATGGATGGATTAAAAAAAAAAAAAATTTGTAAACGCTGAATAAGAATGACAGAATGCTGAAACCATGGCCACAATTATTGCTGTGCGGCGTGAGGCTGTCATTAACAGCGTGACCTGTACGCGGTTCACGATGATCCCTAAATCAGATAGTCAAGTTAGCCAGGGTGACTACCGGCCGATCGCTGTGGCCTCTGTTATTGCCCGTCATTTGCACAAAACGTTGGCATCAATCATCCAGCTTGTTCCGGAACAGAAAGGATTTCTGAGTGCCATTATGGTGTTGGTAGCAATGTTTTTCTTTTAAACTCTGTCCTCCGGAATGCTTGGAGGAAGAAGCGGAATATTTGTTTAGTAATCTTAGACGTCAAAAAGTATTTGATTCGGTCAGTTGTCATGCGATCCTGATGTGGCTAAGGCCCGTGGTCTTCTCGAAGGATTTGTTAGATATCTAGTCGGTATCTTTGCTGAGGGCGTCTCGGTGATCTATGCTGTGGTCGGTGTTCGAAGGACATTTGTCCAGGACAGAGTGGCCCACTTTCATTGATTTTATTCAATATGGTGATTGGCCATGTGATTGAAGCATCCGGACCCGAGTTGGTTTTCTGTTAGGTACTCTCAGGCTGTCTTGTATTGCCTCTGCGGACGACCTCATTCTTCTAGCATCCTCGGAAGAAGGTCTCACAGTGTCTCTGAAAAACCTGGAAAGTGCACTTCGAGATTTAGTTTGGAGCTAAACGCAGAGGAATGTGTCGGGTTGGGGCTTAGGTCCTCAGGCCAACGGTGGTCAAGGTTTGCCTAGCGTCTGGTCTTAGGGTTGCCGTACAACCAGTTCGGGCCCTGGGGGTTGAAGATGGCCGGGTGTACCGTAGGGTCCCGTTTTCCATTGTGGTGCGGAGCCTTTTTTGCCCAACTGGATGGATGTCATGTCTGAAATTGATAGAAAACTACTGAAGCCGCAGCAGAAAATGAAAACTTTTAGGACTTACGTTCTACCCCGGGCTTGTGCTTGGAAACCCAACCCGATTGGGTACAAGTATAAGGGCTTGTTCACAAATGGTAGCATCTCCCACCGGATTCCTGTAATGATTTCATTCAAGCTGGTAGTAGTAAGGCTAAGCGTTTAGGGTGTGCTGGACATGTATTGGGAGAGAGGGGAGCTACGAGTGAAGTGAGACGTGTATGAATGAGCTTTATGCGACGGTTGACTGTAAGTATTTGAGTGAACGTAGTAAGGCGACCGCCTCTACTGGATGGACGGGTTAAAGAGCAGCGGAATTGTCAGGAAAATAATTCATTGCCTTCTCACGGTTTGTGGAAGGGGCAATCCCTACCAGGATTAGGACTTTCCGTGGTCAGCCGGAGCGGAGGAGGATTGCCAGATGTCGAACTGGTTGTGATGCAATGGAGACGATGGTCTACATCATGAGCATCTGTCCTTATACTCGCAGGCTTAAAATACACTGGCACGACGAGGTAGTGCGATTTGTAAGAAGGTGTTTCATTATGAAGGGACGGCGCATGTGCCATGAAACATCCTTACGACCAAACATGGTAAATTTATGCCACACTTGGTCCTGGGGTACAAAGGAAAGGCCGTTATTATTGATGTATGCGTGGTCATAAAGGCCACCTTGGAGGATAACTTCTTTCGGAAGAAAAATAAATATGATCAGCTGGAACTGAAGCTCACTCATGTGGAGTCCGGCATGGTAAGGGTTCTGCCGGTAGTCCTATCTTACAAGGGCGTCTGGTGCAAGAAGAGTGCAGATGGGCTGCGAGAGCTGGTAGCTGTTTGTATTCATTATGTATGTTTCGTATTTGTATTTTGTTTGTTGTTCTCTTCTCAATTTTTTTTAATTTATGTTTTTAGTGATACGTGTAAAGTTTTTGAACTCCTTTTGGATGCAAGCAGGCCCAGGCTAGCCCGATGGTCGGAATATAAGGTGAGATGATGAGATAATGCGCTGTAACAACTCGTGGGAAATCCGCTTAGTTTACTCAGCTCGTTCGTGACAGACGAGTTATGCTAGATACAAACATATGCCACGTTCTAATTAGTCAAAATGAGTTCAGGGAAGCTCAAAATCGGACATTCCCTTGAAATATGACAACTGAAAATGTTCACGTTTACAATACCTTTCTTACTTCGTACAAGGAAGTAAAAAATCAATTATAGATGATGTAAATATTAAATTAAGAAGTCCATAATGAATTGTTATTTATTTGAGTCCACTTTGTGCAACTCAGGACTAATCTGGACGGGTTATCTACAGGTTACCTGCCATTGTGGGGCTAAGGAGTTTATTTAATAAGTTCGTCACTAAATAAGTTCCTGTTGCCCAGGTGGGGATCGAAATCGTCACTCTGAGTTTACCATGTGAGATTTAGACCAACGCCTTAACACATATGGCTAACCTGAGCCCCATATTAAAAGCTTTGAACTGTTTTCTGAAAGGTATCCTATAATAATCATCCTCTATATACGAGAGGGAATTCTAGATATCTCTGTTCTATTCTAAAAGATGAACCATCCTCTTAAGATTAATGCACGAGATTAGTTAGAAACGGCATTGACGAAGGACGGTAGGCGATTCCACGAGGTCGCCGCTAATTTTGACCATAATTGGTAGAGTATTTATAAGTTTCGACAAGGAAACTGAGGATAGGAGGAGGAGACCAGTTGACCTCTACTAGGCGATTCATCGATAGCGTCAACAGCTCACCATTTTAGACAAACCTAACCTAGGCATGAAAAATTCACAAGATCTTTTGAGTAACGTAGTGCTTTATTGTTTACGATTGAATAATGAAAAAGTCACGTGCTTAACCTATGCAGATTTCCCAAGCGCTTCACACCCTTCAGATCTGACACATTTTAGCATATTTCCTTTAAGAGAAACCAGCTTTTGAGGTCGTACTCATGACGCCATTTTCGAAAAATGTCTTCAAATGTCCATCCATCCAACTCAGCCGATGACGACAATGTGGCCCGTTCAAACTATATACATCAATGAATAAACATTTTTCTGTAACCCCTCTAGTGGTCGCAACTTTTGTTTTACCTTTACCGAAATAAATATTTAAACGTGTAAATTAAATTCAATATTTATGTAAAATTAAAGATCAAGTTCGTTAGTGGCTGAAATTGGAGAACTGGAAAGGGGGGGGGGAGGATTAGAGGGCGGAAATTTTAAAATATCGTTGTTATTGTCAGTCGTGACTCAAATGTGTGAGTTATTTCTATTTGTTTCTCAGCAATTATTTTACTACTATTCTCATGTACAACGTACAATTTGAGGTATTACTCTTCTACTCAGTGAAGAAGATCGAATGTGAGAGTTCACCGTTCCATTCCAGCACGGGGGGGGGGGAGAGAGAGAGAGGTTGATCTGCTCCGTATACGTAGCACCTGCGTGACAGACTTTTTCCTATAATAAGGTGTAAATAGGACTTGAAATTTAAGCTGGAAATGAGATTTTCAAAAAGATTGATTATATACCAATTTTTTGAGGTTGATAATGATAATTGTTCTTTTATTGGGACCGCTAGAGGGTTAACAGACAAATATATATGTCTATATACATAGTTTTAAACTGACTCCATTTTTGTCATCTTCTGAGTAGAGTTAGACAATTTGACGGCATATTCCGAAAACCGGGTCAACCTCTATGTGAAAATCTTTGAGTACAAGCTCTATAGGTCTAAAAGTGAATCCTGTGAATACAATATCAATCTGAATTTTATATTTAGACAGTAGTTTTCGTTTCTTTTGTTAATAGGTTTTTTATTTTACAAGTTGCATTAAATATTATATGATTAAATTGAATCTCCTTATGTAATCCACATGAATGACAGTTACGATATGACGAATAATTACTAAATTGATTTAATTTATTGCATTTTGCTTTATAGGTTATAAATAATAACCTCTCATGATTTCTTCATTGCATCTACTTATATTAATTTCAGCTATTAATTTAAACTTTTGTACTCGCGTGACCAGTTATTAAGAAATTCTCGAGGTCGTCAACCTCTGTCAAATTGCATAATGGATATTTATCTGTATGATATTTAGGATTTCCTAAGCATTCTCACTACCAGAGGCACTTATGTTTTCCTTAATATGTCAGTCTGTTTTCTGTCCACGATTATATTAAGCCATGACATTTCCAATATCACTTCAGGCTTCTTTATACCCCCGCCCTTCAAATGGAGTTTTCGTATAGAGCATCTAAGCTTCTAAAAATCGCATGTCCAGTTTCAATGTTATTTATTTCTCTTATTCGATCCTACGTATAACAATGGAGATATTTCAAATTTTTGAAATACCCCCCTCTAAACCCTCCCCCTCGTCCGATTTCAGGAGTTAACGAACTTAATCTTCCTTTTCAAATAAAACGTATAAATATCAAGTTTGGTAGCGATAAAAAAAAAACTTGCAATAGCTGGACCGTTAACAGACATATATATATATATATATATATATATATATATATATATATATATATATAAACGCTCAGATACACGACTTCGCCCGGGCTTTTATTTGAGTCTGAATGGTGATGGTATTTTTTAGCAGGCTTTACATTGACATTTACCCGTCCCAGTGTTTAGGGTTAATACCCGTCGTTGCTGTGGATTTGCTAATAATAGATTTATTTGTTCGATAAGGCTTCACTGTCTTCGATATTTTTATATTTCCCGTCTCTTATACATGTAAATATGGTGAATTTTTATTTCAGGCTCTCTTATAACCCCCCTCCCGTTCGAACCTAAAAAGTTTAATATACCTTATAATCATGGAAGAATTAATGCTAATAGACATACCGAGCTTTGTTAAGTTGCTAATTGACATACATGCTAATTGACATACCGAGTTCAGCCGTTAGTGCCCGCTAAAGTTTTAACGTATAACTCATTTATACTTAGGTATACGACAAAAGTGTATATAACAAAAGTTACTCCAAATAACAAAATAAACAACTTTTGTTATGTTTATATTTGCGGAAAAACCAATAGGAAACGAAATATCGCTATTTTTAATTTCAGGCTTCCCTTATAACCCCCACTCCTGCCCGTCCATAGAAATGTTGGTATGGCTTATTATAATGAAGGCGTTAGTACTAATTCACATACCGAGTTTGGTTTAATTCGGTTGAGTCTTTAGTGCCAAATAAAATTGTGGACTCCCGCTTTATTTTATAGCGTATAACTCATTTATGCTTCCGTATACGGCAAAAGTGCATATAACAAAAGTTACTCTAAATAACAAAATAAACAACTTTTGTTATGTGCATATTTACCGAAAAACCAATAGAAAACGAAATATCACTATTTTTAATTTCAGGCTTCCCTTATAACCCCCACTCCTGTTCGTCTCAGAGAAAATTAATATAGCCTAAAGTCTAAGTTGGGTTAGTAGTAATATACATACCAAGTTTCATAAAATTCGGTTCAGCTGTTTATGCGTGAAAAGGTAACAAACAAACAAACAAACAAACAAACAAACAAACAAACAAACAAACAAACAAACATACACGAAAGAAACAAAATGCAGATATGGTGTCTATGACATGTGAAACGAAAAGTTATCGTGAAATTTCGCGAAAAAAATCAATGTACAGACAGAGGTTACAATTTTATATATATATACTAGCTAAGGTACCCGGCGATGCCCGGGAAATCATTGTTGACTTACTAATGATGGTATTTTGATAGCAAGACTTCAATGTGTACAATTACACTTCCATCCAAGACGTAATGGTTTTCCGAAATAGCCAACCCTGAAGGGTAACTTCAGGGGATTGATATAATAGAAATTTTAGTTTTGAAGAATAAATGAAAATATGTTCCTAATCTATCCCTTTACACTTTTTGACTCACCTTTTTTTAATACTCGTAATTCAAACCATAATCATGGGTAGCATTTATTACAATTAAATATCATCTATAATGAACATATTTCCTTTCAAAAGCCAATCCGAGCTCATATAATATTAGGCAAAGTTTTTGCATGTAAGATTATATTTGTAATAGTGAATCACACTGGAAACTACTTTCAGTAATGCCAGACGGGAAATTAGTAAACTCAATTATCTAGTAAGGCTCCATTCATCTTCCGCTCCCGCATGAGACTTCTCAAAATTCTTCTACTTAAATTATTGATTCAAAACATTATTTTAATAATTTATCTACTGCATGGAATTAAATAATAGAGGTACCCTGAAAATATCATATCATATACGCATATTGTTTAAACGCATATTGTTTTTTGTCATAATGACATTACCATTAACGTTTAATTATTATGATAGCACATATTTGTTTCAATAACATCAAGGTACATTATACAAATTAAATAATGGAAATGCTCATAGTTTATATTCCTATTGGAAATAAATAACAAAGCTATTTTCTAGGAAAAATAAATAAATGAGGAGGGGGTGACGAAGATTTATACCTCACTAATCCGAATCATACTTTGAACTATCATATAAGACGAAAACATAACATCATTTGTCATAGTATTCATTTATTAAAACCCCTTAAATGAGTACTAATATAATTATTGACTCCCGTTTAGCGTATATCCCGTGTTTACTTCATTTTACGACAAAAGTGAATGCACACATAAGTTACTCTAAATAACAAAGTAAACCACTTTTGTTATGTGCATGTTTGCCGAAAAACAAATAGAAAATAGAAAAACCGAGTTTTTCATTTCAGCCTCTCTTATAATCCCCACTCCCCTTTGAACCTAAAATGTTTAATATAGTTTATAATCATGGAAGAATTAATGCTAATTCACACACCGAGTTTTGCTAAGTTCGGTTCAATCGTTAGTGACCAACAAAATTGTTGGCTCCCGCTTTAGATTTTAGTGTATATCTCGTTTATACTTCTCTATACGACAAAAGTGAATAAAACAAAAGTTACTTTAAATAGAAAAATAAACAACTTCTGTTATGTGCATATTTGCTGAAAAAGCAATAGGAAACGAAATATTGCTATTTTTAATTTCAGGCCTCCCTTATAACCCCCACTCCTGCCCGTCCCTAGAAATGTTAGTATGGCTTATTATAATGAAGACGTTAGTACTAATTCACATACCGAGTTTAGTTTAATTCGGTTTAGTCTTTAGTGCCAAATAAAATTGTGGACTCCCGCTTTAGTTTATAGCGTATAACTCATTTATGCTTCCGTATACGTCAAAAGTGCTTATACAAAAGTTATTTTAAATTACAAAATAAACAACTTTTGTTATGTGCATATTTGCTGAAAAAGCAATAGGAATCGAAATATCGCTATTTTTAATTTCAGGCCTCCCTTATAACCCCCACTCCTGCCCGTCCCTAGAAATGTTAGTATGGCTTATTATAATGAAGGCGTTAGTACTAATTCACATACCGAGTTTGGTTTAATTCGGTTTAGTCGTTAGTGCCAAATAAAATTGTGGACTCCCGCTTTAGTTTATAGCGTATAACTCATTTATGCTTCCGTATACGTCAAAAGTGCATATAACAAAAGTTACTTTAAATTACAAAATAAACAACTTTTGTTATGTGCATATTTGCTGAAAAAGCAATAGGAATCGAAATATCGCTATTTTTAATTTCAGGCCTCCCTTATAACCCCCACTCCTGTTCGTCTTAGAGAATATTAATATAGCCTAAAGTCTAAGTTGGGCTAGTAGTAATATACATACCAAGTTTCATAAAATTCGGTTCAGCCGTTTATGCGTGAAAAGGTAACAAACAAACAAACAAACAAATAAACAAACAAACAAATAAACAAACAAACAAACAAACAGACACCAAAGAAACAAAATGCAGTTATGGTGTCTATGACATGTGAAACGAAAAGTTATCGTGAAATTTCCCCAAAAAAATCAATGTACAGACAGAGGTTATTTTATATATATATATATATATATATATATATATATATATATAGTTAAGAACGAACCTCATTATCGACATGTCCTGGGAAGGATCGATAGAAATTTGTCGAAAATCGCGCCATAAATACGACCTCAATAGCTGATTTCCCATAAGGGAAATCTGCTCATATACTGGGCTAGATATCCAAGAGACTCAGGTTCGATTCCTGGCAGGCGCTAAATACCTTTTCCCTGAATTAATTTAAAGTAAGTTTGTCTATACATTTTCTAGTGTTTTTGGTTTATTTATAACTCAAATATCGCCAACCAAATGAGAAATATTGTTAAACATTAATGGAACATTATGAGAAAAGTACATAAATGAAGTTATTTATTAAAGTCCACTTTTTGCAACTAAGTCTAATTAGGGCGGGTTATCTACAGGTTACTGTCCTTTCCTAGCCAGGGTGGTACTAAGGATTTTATTTAATGTATTTCGTCCCTAAATAAATCCATATTGGCCAGGCGAGAAGCGAACTCGCCACTCAAGGTTTACCATGTGATATTAGGGTCAACGCTTTAACTCACATTGCTAACCTAAACCCCGAAACGTACATAAGATAAATAATTTATGAACGTACATAAGATAGATAATTGTTTCAGCTATGGAAACAATAGGGCACTAAGTACTACAATTTGCTGATTTGTAATGTTCAAATTGTAAAGACGAGTATACAAGGGGGTTTAAATAAACATCGTAAAAGAGAAATTTAAATATAACGAATAAAACACAAAATTAAAGAACCAATGTCAAATAGCATTCATATTTCTTATATTGCGAAGTGCTTAGACAAAGCAGAAAAATAATTCGTAAGACAAATATTACTTGAATTTATTGTAGAATATAATTAGATAACCGTAGTATAAAGAAGTGAGAAGGATAACGAAAATAAAAAGTAATGTCTTTTTGTAAAAAACACTGCATGCGTTAAAACCTTTTGCGCACAGTAAAATATGAGATTTTGTTAAGACTAGAAGATACCGTGGAGCAAGTGAACTTCTTGCCCCAAGGCTTCTTTACTTAGAATCCATTCATTCCACCCATGCCCATGTCTTTAAAAATTACACCTAGATTTCTGGGTTTTCCCTATACAAGCTGAAACGCGCTGATAAGACCAATAGAGTAAGGTTTAGGCGAACCCATACTTACGGAGATATTTCATCAGATTTACGCCCAAAGTCAGTTTTAGAGGAAATACTATACTACTATACTATACTACGTCTATAATCTCTCTCTCTCTCTCTCTCTCTCTCTCTCTCTCTCTCTCTCTCTCTCTCTCTCTCTCTCTCTCTCTCTCTCTCTCTCTCTCTCTCCTCCTCCTCCCCCCTCTCCCTCCCTCTGAATACATGTGAGAATTTGAATGTCCGTAAGCAGAATCTTCTTTGTATACCATTCTTCAAGGACTGAATACTATTTACGAAATTCTATAACCTATATAATGGCTCTCATGTTGCTCACAGAGATGGGTATATGAATCTAAATCGAGGCTTTTATAGGTGGAAGTCAATGGTAATGCAGGAAGAAAGAGGCTAGAGGCAAACTAGTTACTTGACTCGTGGTTCATGTCACGACACCGCCAATGTCACCGGGACCACTCAACCATTCAGAACAGCATGAGTAACCTACTTAGTTAAAAGGACATTCACGAATCCAGTCTATAATATCCATGCACACCCCATGTTGCCCGCCGTAAAGTTCAATATTATCAGTTTAGCAGATTTTCGAAAAAGAAAAAAAAACCTTCAAATGTCCATGGATCCTAATATCAAAATTTTACGATCATTTATTAAATTATTCAAGTATACTCCACAAATATGTGTATTTATAAACACACACACATATTTTTTTTTCTCCTCATAGTAACCCCATGAGGAGTTATTTATTTGAATACATGTTCCATTGCCACATGGCATATTACATGTATGATTATGTTTAAATACATTTTTATTTTACAATATATACACGTTAATCAACTATCTACTCAAATATAATATAAAAAAAATAATAAAATAAAATATTAAAATAAGTAAGATAATTACAATTAAAATTAATAAATGAAATGAAAAAATGAATAAATAAATAAAATAAGAACAAAAAAAAAAAAAGAGCAAATCAATTAAAGTTAAACTCAACCGATGTTTATGTAAGGTAAATATATTGAATTATAATCCCCATTCCTCACAATCAACTTTACATACTAATGTATTTTTGCTACATCCATATCTATACTTTTGATAAACTTTATAAGTTCTTTATTATATTTGTTAAATATAATATGGGGTGGTCCTTGTCAATTGCCTCATTTTAAAATTATGTTCATTATTAAATTTGATCTATTTTGATTAAATATTGAACAGCCATAAAGTATATGTAAAAACGTTTGTGTTGTCTATGAGTCGAATGTACATTTGCCATTGTCTTGAATTTTAAATCTTGTTAAATAATGTCCTGTATGTTCATGTTCCGTTAGAAATTGTGTGCATTTCTGATGGTGACTCTTAATTGTATTGTAGTTGTTGTGAGTTATATTTGGTATGTATTGATTTATATATATATATATATATATATATATATATATATATATATATATATAACATTACATTCTGGGTTCTCTCCGCCTTTTAGGGTTAACCACACACGGGATAAAATTATAGAGCTGGGATGACTCGTCTAAGCCTGCGTATAACACATTGTACAGACGCTTACCGTTCAATAAATAAACAAACAAAAAATACCATACAATGAATTAAAAAGCGCCAAAAAAGGGTTTAAAACGAAAACGAAACATTAAATTCAAAATCAAAAAAAAATATCTTATAAAGAAACTAGATAATTAAAAACTATAAGGAATAATAAAATTACGAAAACAATTATATAATTTCAATGGTTAAAAATCAAAATCAAATAAATAAAAATTAGTATGTACATAAATAAAATGAACAGATTAAATTTTCTAATAACTTGAACATTCACAATCATACGATCCCACTTTCTCTATCGTACATACAAACACACACACACCCTCCCACACAAATATATATATATATATATATATATATATATATATATATATATATAGACAAACATATATATATATATATATATATATATATATGTATATAGCCACACATTTTAGCTGGAGTTAAAAAGGTTTAATTTAAAAAGAATTTTATAATGTAATACTTCCAAATTTGTGAGTATATCTTAATGCCATGTAAATGTTGGAGTATTATGTGAATGTGTGGGCTACCTTCGGTAAGTAAGTCGTTTAAGTCATGAGGGATCTTTAGACAGTCACGCCTTTTGCAGTCTGTTAGTATGTGTTTTATTGTAAGCGGAGCATTACACACATTACAGTTAGGCATTCTTTTCTTTTCATATGGGTTAGGAGAGAATGACCTATACGTAGTCTCGGACTGCTTCATCTCACCGTGTAAATGCTTCATATTTATTACTCCATGCCTTAACTGTAGTTTTAATTTGTCTCAGTTTGTTGTCTGTTAATAACCAGTCCTGTTGCCATTCTTGGAGTTCGTTAGTTTTAATGTAGTTTTGCAACTCGTCCGCAGTTAGTTTATAATGTCAGTATTGGTGTTCCAATATTCTGGTGTCCTGGTAGCCACACCAATCTTATAAATTAAGAGTTTAATTAAATCCTTAAAAAACAGCTTGAATTCTGGTGGGCGTATTCTATGCAACTGAAACCAATTAGGGCCTTTGATAGGCATACTAAATTATTTTGGGTATCCAGCATACAAAATCTGTGTTATGTCCTTAACATCCGTTTTATGTGCTTTTTAAACCGACCATAAAAACATTATCTATCTTGGTTTTAAGCTACACCTCATTAAAATCAGCCCATGATTAGAAAAAGAAATTAGACAAAATACACTCAACCGCAAAAAAAAAAAAAAAAAAAAAAAAAAAAAAAAAAAAAAAAAAAAAAAAAAAAAAAAAAAATACCAGACACTTAGATTTAGTCTTATAATTTTGTTAAATACTTAATATATATGTATATAAATCTTTTTAATTAAAATAATTGGTTAATCTATAGGTTATTTAAACAAAATCTGCCAAAAGTGAATAATTTTTATTGATTATTTACGAAAAAATACAAAAAAAAAAAAAGAAAAAGGTAAATTAACACATTTAAAAAAAAAAATTATTCTTCATTTTTATTACAGTGAATGGTAGACTTCACCTACCCCAAGCGTTTCGGCAATGTAACGTAAGCTCCGGCCTTTCATCTAAGTTTGAAAGACCCATTATTCTGGACCGAAATAAAAATAAAACATTAATTAAAGAAAATGCTTGGTTAATTATGAAAGATGTTTAAATATGCGAAAAACTACTTACAGTTTAGAATAGATCAACTTCACGAAAAATAAATCTAATCTGAGTTTTATCTAATTGTTTACTAATCCTGAAGGGATTAGTTCAATGGACTCTAAATTCTCTGTAATAACTAGAATACCCACATAAAGAAAATTGCTGAAAATTAGCTTTTAATACGACAAAAATGAAGTGTCCGGTTTTTTTTGCGGTTGAGTGTATATGTGACCTGTAATAATAACCTGGAAAGCAGTGTTTAAAAATTCCGTTTTTGAAGTGTTGTCTAATACCACCTTCCTAAATGTTCCATTACTCCTATAAATCAGTCAATTGATGAAATTTTAAATTATCTGAACAATAACCGAGTGATTTACTATTAATTTTTTGATCCGTAAATATATCAGCAACAAAGTACATTATAGGATGTTTGTAAGAAGTAGTCGATTAACAGGTACTTTGTCTATTAACAATTAGTTTAAATTATTTGTTTTTAATTGGTATTGCTTAACTCTGTTATGTTTTTAGACTGAGAATGGTGGGAGTACACCAAAACTTGTCGCAAATAAAAATCATTACATGCAGAAATCGTCTTATTTATTCTCCAACATCGGAACGAATAAAAAATTAATCAGCATTATTTTATAAGAAGGAGTTTTGTATATAAACACGCGGTTTATGTTTTCATTAGTTGGACGATTTCTTGATATCTTAAATGTAGGGGA
>CM032233.1:33312500-33450000 GCA_019009955.1 Riptortus pedestris
GTGGCCAACACAAAAGTAATCATATAAATACGTTTATAAGGAAAACATTTGGGAATTTCACTTAAATGGAGAAAGATGATTTAAAAAGTAGCTAAGGCAACATGTTTGAATCATGCGGCAATTTATTTTCACTCTCAGAGAAAGCCTAATTACGTGGCAGTCCTGATCGCTGTATGTCTACTTATAACTGTCATACAGTTAGTTAATTTTTTCAAGCTTTCCAGAGAGGTCTAGGTTCCACATAAAAAAAAAAAAACATCTTATGTCGCTACCACATGAAGTCCTTAAACTCATATTCAATAAAATATACAAAACATTTTGCTGCACTTCAATTAAAATTATTTCATATACAATATCTCAGTTCCATTGCATTGAAGTAATGCATATCTAACAACATAATTTATAGGTCTTATAATGATAACCAAAAGTCCATCACGCAGAGGCTGTGTTAACTAAGCAGATTTCCCGCGGGCGCTACGTATTTGCATTTATCTCAAAACTTAATAGTTCAATGATAACAATATTAGGTATTTAGGCTTCAAATAAAGTGTTTCATAACATAATAGCATATTGTTAATATGAGTTGAATAGGAGTGGGGGTTTACTGAAGCCCGCAAACTAAAAAATGCAAATATCTCGGTTGATAATCAAGATAGTGTAAAACTGTACATAACAACATTTATAGAATATTACATTTCCGTTAAGATCGGGTCTTTACAATTTTTCGATCCGACGCATAATAATGGAGATATTAAGAATTTTCGAAATTCTCCCCCTCTAAACCCCCCCCATCCCCCTGGTCCGATTTCAGCCGTTAACGAACTTTCTTTTTACATAAAACAATAATACATACATCAAGTTTCGTAACGATAAGACAAAATTGCGACCGCTAGAGCGTTGACAGATATATATAATTTTGAACGGACCTCATTTTCGTCATCTTCTAGGTAGGATAGATGGACATTTGAAGAAAAAATGTCAAAAATCGTCTCATGAGTACTACCTCAATAGCTGATTTCCCTTGAGGGAAATCTGCTAAAAGGCCCTATAAAAATCTTCTTTATCTCAAATAGGTATGAAGAAATTTACATTTTTTTTATTTTCGCCCATTTCTAACCCCCCCCCCCTCCGTACCCTTAGTTTATTTCGATCAAAAGAGGAGGTGTAACACTATAAGTTACAAAAATTCTTTATATGGAATTCCAACATTCTAAGGGAAGCCGATTTATTTATTAACAATATTTAAGAACAGATGTTACGCGGAATCCAGTCAAAACTTTGTTCAGGGAGAATCAAAACTGGTAATTCTGTTGAAATCTGCTAACCGAAGTGTTTCGCGATTACAATAATTCGTGCATGTGAGGAACTAAAAAGAAAAAAATCATATTTTTTTAACAAAAATTGAAATGAAAGGATTTAATACAAATTTATTAAAAAAAATAACACACGAAAAATTCTAGACTAAAACGTGAAAAAGAGAAAAGAATAAGAAATTTAAGTAATAAAAAAGTAAAATGTAATTACTGGTAAGAGTATAAAGTGAATTACATATTTAAAAAATGCGTAAGTAAATTTTTAAAGATTCAAGGTTCAATTCCTGAAATACGGTTACATTTCATTACACATGTCCATATTTCAAAACATTATTATCGTTCCGGGAAGTTACATGTTTCTTGGGTATGCAATTATATGGTAATAACAGTGTCTTTATTCACGGAGGATATGTTTTACTCCTTTAACTCCTCGTTTCATTGTTCATAACGCGTTTAACGAGGAGTTAAACATTTTTGTGCAATACGCATTCTTATTTTTAATTGTCATTTACAGACATTTAAAACTTCTGACCTCAAAACTAATCTGAAACAGGCTGTACTAGAATCACTCCAAGATTGTATTGTTTATTACTGAAAATTAGAAATCTAGGTACGTTTTATTGATAACTTGTATGAAATTTACATATCATTTATTGATCCGACATATAACAACGGAGATATTTTGGACGCGGGACACTACTTTAACTAAGCAGATTTCCCACACGCGTCACGTATTTGCATTTATCTCAAAACTTAAAAGCTCAACGAGAACAATATTTGGTATTTAGGCTTCAAATAAAATGCTTCATAGTTTAACACTTTACTTGAAGCCTAAATACAAAATATTGTTCTCAATGAACTTTTATTTTGATATAAATGCAAATACGTGACGAAGGGGGAAATCTGCTTAGGTAACGCAGCCCCTGCATGGCGGACTTTTATTTTTTTTGGCAATACTTCAATGTGTGCAACTACTCTTCCAGTCTGAGAGTATTGTTTTCCCGGAAGGGTCAGATAGGTCCCATCATTTCACAGGAAATAAGCTAACACAATTAACTGAGTAAAAAAACAACAACATATTTTCTAGTAATATCTGGTGTAAATAAATAACAGTGATACCCTAAAAATAATTTAATTTATATTCTAAAATCGAGGTGAGGGCAAGAGATTGTTCCCTGTAAACTGAAATCATATTGAGTTCAAACGCATATTTTCTTTTGTTATAATGACATTACCTAATAACGTTTAATATTTATAGATAGTACATAGTCATTTCTTCAATTATAGTCATTTCAATAACGTCAACATATCGGAGGAAATAAGATCATAAATACCGCAATTGAAGAATTTGATTTCTTTTAATTCCAGGCCTCCCTCGTAGCTTCTAGGCTAGGCCCACTCCTGTTCGTCTCGGGGAATAGCCTATAGTCTAAGTTGGGTTATTAGTAATATACATACGAAGTTTCATAAACTTCGGTTCAGTAGTTTGGGCGTGAAAAGGTAATAAACAAACAGACACCAAAGCCACAAATTGCAGATATTGTGTCGGTGGCATGTGAAACGAAAAAGTATCGTGAAATTTGGAGAGAAAAAATCAATGTACAGACAGAGGTGACAATGTTATATATATATAATTTTGATCGGACCTCATTTTCGTCATCCCCTAGATAGGTTCGATGGACATTTGAGGAAATTTTTCGAAAATCTCGTCATGAGTACGACCTCAATGGTTGATTTCTTGAGGGAAATTTGCTAATACTTCGAACAAAGAAAAAAACCAGTTGGCTCCAGACCGAAAGGACATATCCCGGGGTAATTGTTACATTATATAAAGATGAACCGATATACAAATCAAATGAACTTTTTTCTCTATTCATTGCAGAACGTCGCTAGAAGTGATTCAACTATATAGAACACCGATTTCCTCCCGAATTAATTGTCCATGAATCAGGAGGCAATGAATACTGATGAGAGCCGAGTTAATTGTACCTTCCATAGAATAATCCCAAGACCGGAACTGTGGAACACTTTTTAGGCTGCGATAACATGGGACCGTGCAGTTTGAGTGCCATGTAAACTCTGAACAAAGCCTAGTTTTCACGGCTTTGGTGGCAACGGTAACAATGCGTCAGAATCAGCCGTAAACTGTGAATAAAGGTGTGTCATTACGTTTCCGAACTCGAGTTTACTTTTGTATCGGTTCATCTCTAAATAATGGCATGCTTCCGTACTCCCGACATTCAGTAGGCTTATGCATTTCCAGAAAACGAGGTATATGATCCGAAGGCAATTCGTTTATGAACATAACATCATTCATTAATTCGCAACGAGGAAGATGAGCCTATTGTTGTTTTATATATTCCTAACGTTAATGTATCAAAATCAAAACCTATGGAACTAGAGTCCTCCAAATAGTCGACACATCTTCCAAGTGGATATAATTAATAAAAAACTACTATAATAATTTTTAATTCACAATATCAGGAATAATGACTGTAGTTAATGCTAATAAATTGTGTATTCCATTTCCAATGAAAAATTTTACAAATAAGATAACTAAAATCATAATCATACTCTTTACCTCACTAAGGAAATATCATTATTATTCATCAAAAATATTTTTATTATTTATTAACGTCCACATTTGGTACTAAGGCTAATTGGGACGGGCTATCTACAGGCGACCAGGGTGGGACTAAGGATTTTATTTAATGAATTCCAATTGCCCACAAGGGAAGCGAACTCGCCACTCTATGTTTACCATGGGAAATTAAGGCTAAAGCATTGACTCATATGGCCGAGCCCCTAGAGAAATAGAATGTGCTTTTAATTGCAAGAATACAAAATTACTTACTAATTATTCAAATATTTGAATGAAGAAATAAATCCAAAGAGTTCATTGTTTATCATTGCAATAGCTAATACCTATAATTGTTATCGGTTTCTAATATTATAACAACTTAGACTATTTATAGAGTTATTATGCATAATGTAAGATTCTAGTGAATCTCTTTTTCCGTTTGTTGTTTGTCTTTTTTTTTTTTTTGCATTTCACTTTTTAATGACAGTTTAATAAAGAGTAAATCGCCTGCGTTGCGGAACTCATTTAAATTAAATAAATAGTGAATCATAAATGCATATATATATATATATATATATATATATATATATATATATATATATATATATATATATATATATAGTGTCCACGCTCCTGTTGCCTTGCACAGAAAATAAAGAATATATTTTCTGTAATTATTTATTCTTTACTCTCAAGGGATTTTAGTAACGAGATTTCTGCTGTATTCGTTATTTTTTTAAGAAGACGGTGGACACACAACACGTGTATAAAAACGTTAGCTATTTCTATATTTCGCTTAAATAGCACTTTGTAGCCCTTTGATTAAGACAGTTACTGTATTCATGCGAAACGATCTTACTAAATATACTTTTTTATACAGTTTGAACAACTTTTCTACAATTTTCCTTAAGCGAATAAAATATGAAGAAATATAAAGAATTTATTAACACTTTAAATCTAAAATGTTTGGTCAGTCTCGAGTCCATATATTAACTACTCTAAACAATACTGAATTCGTTGTTTTGTTAGCGCTATAAAATAGAAACATTTTGGAATAGGCAAATCGATTCAAGTTATGCAATTTATATCATTTCAAAAATCAAAAGACTGTTGAACAATGGATTGATGGAATTAGGAAATAAAATTGTTATAGGTATTTATGCATTTTCCCTCCGTGGTGAAAACCTCGTTGAAAAAAATTTCAAATACTCGGTTCCTATACAAGCAGTATTTATGGGATCTTCATTAGAAATACCAAGGAATTATGATATATGATAATTTATAGACTCATATAGACCTACCATACACTTTGACTGAATTACTACATGACCGTAGCCAATATATAGAACGCGTATTACACTACGTGAAACATGACAACATTTTCAATTAATTATAATGCAGGACAATACTGAAAATATTTGCAGAAATGAGCATACTTAAAATATGATAAACTGATGATAAAAATGTAACTGATATGTCGCTCAATCGCCCGAGATGAGAAATGCGATTACTGTAAGAATAAATAAATAATAATTTTCTACCCGATTAACGTAAACTGATGATTTTGTAATTTGGCATTCCGAATAACAAAATGCCAATTTTACTGCTTTTTCAAAAAGCTAAAATACCGAGATTCGTCTGAATTAGTTTTAGTTTGTAGCTTATTAACGAACTGTTTTCAAAATTTTGAAGTATTGAAGGTACTTAAAACAAAAGAAAATTTGCAAATCAGACAGATTTTCTATAACTGTGGAACTATTATTTTTACAATTGAACTCTTATTGATTATCTGAACGCATGCTTTCTCTATAAGGAAACAGGAAAGCTAAACTTAAGTGGGGTAATAAACATCCTCACAACCGGGTTTGAGGCCTATGTACAAGAACTAGGAATGACTCTGTTGTAAATTATCTACTTGTCTTGGTATTTGTATTTGGTGAGGGTGAAGGGTAAGTAGAGTAGGGTAGAGAGAGTGGCTAACATTGAAATAGCAATTCAAAGCTTACCTTGTAGCTGGGCAAAGCCGTGGCGGCGAGTGTTTGAAGAGGGCGGGCGCTGGGGAACTTGTTTTCAAGGCTCGAGCAACCCCCTCCAATTCTCTACCTGTCACAGTCCCACCATCCCATCGCCTAGCCCGCCTAGAGGGGTAGGAAATTCTTCCTATTCAACTCCCATCACGTCATAGTGTACTACACTATACGGTCTCATGTTCAATACCAGCCCAGGGCCAGAAGTGATAGAGCAATTATATCAAAATAGCCAGAATTCCTTTTTAAGCAGATATCCTGTTAAGGGAAA
Organism: Riptortus pedestris; assembly: GCA_019009955.1. Lineage (NCBI taxonomy): Eukaryota > Metazoa > Arthropoda > Insecta > Hemiptera > Alydidae > Riptortus > Riptortus pedestris. The sequence continues at coordinate 33,318,693 of CM032233.1, forward strand.
TCTGCTAAAAATCCGCCACACAGAGGCTGCGCAAACTAAGCAGATTTCCCTCATGAAGTTTAACAATAGATAAATCTACATACTGGTAACACAACACCACGGTGAATATAAAGTGTATAAATACATAATAAGAAATTTAATAAGATAATAAGAAATTTTTCAGTCTATTTTAATAACCTCCGGGCGGGAAGCGTCTGAAATGTAAACAAACAGGTCTGCCAAACTCTCAGGGGAAAGAAAAACAAATACTGAAATATATCAGAATATGAGATATTAATTTTATTGAAAACTATTTACTATATCTAGTATTGTAATTTATAAGGAATAAGAATACTTTTTATCTCAATCAATCAAATTTTAGTAATTCTAAAACTCAAGACGGGGGGGGGGGGGGTCACCAGAAAATATTTGGTTTGTTTACATTAGGAGTACTGAGTATAGCCTACCCAAGCCTGTTATATTCAGCTTGCCTTATGTTTTGTATTACTACAGTATATTGTCTTTTGTTTCTTGTTATAACTATTGACATGTGTTATTATAATTATTGTTATATTATTTTTTTATTAAAGCTATTTTTATGGAGTAATAAAATTGATATAATATTTTTATTTCACTATGTTACATTTGTTATTGCTATATGTTATCACAGTTATTGTTATATTACTCGTATGTTAAAGCTATATTAAAGTTACAATGTTATTGTTGTTTAATTTATTATTATGCTACAACTAATTATTGTTGTGTGTTGTTACAATTATTGCTTTTCTATTATGTTACATTTGTTATTGCTGTATGTTATCACAATTGTTGTTGTAGACTGTTAAGGCTATTTCCATGTTATATTAAAGTTACAATGTTATTGTTATTTAATTTTATTATGTTATGACTAATTATTGTTGTGTTTTGTTACAATTATTGCTACTTTACTGTGTTACACTTGTTATTGCTGTATGTTATCACAATTGTTGTAGTTTGTTAAAGCTATTTTCATGTTATATTAAAGTAAAACAACAAAACCATATATATATATATATATATATATATATATATATATATATATATATAATTATGAACGGACCTCATTTTCGTCATCTCCTGGGTAGGATCGATGGACATTTGAAGACTTTTTCGAAAATCGCGACATGAGTACGACCTCAATAGCTGATTTCTCTTAAGGAAAATCTACTAAAAAATGAATTAATGGTGTAACACTAGCTTATTTTACGCAACCCCTGAGGTTGTATTTTACGCAGCTATTGAGGATGTACCCATGACGATATTTAGTTATCAGGTCAAGACGACAAAAAGTCCGTCACGTAGGAGTTACGCAAGCAGATTTCCCACGTAAGCCACAAATTTGCATTTATCATAAAGATTAGAAGTTAAATGTGAACAATAATTGGTATTTAACTTTCAAATAAAGTGTTCCATTATATAAAAGAGTATTGTTTATGAGAGATGAGTAGGAGTGGGGATACTGAAGGCTGAAAACTAAAATAAAATACAAATATCTATGTTAATATTGAAGTTAGGGAATAAATGTATATAACAACATTATTAGGACATTGCACTTGCAATAAGATAGATTATATACAATTTTTCAATCCCACTCATAATAACGAAGATATTTCGAGTTTTCAAAATTCTCCCCTTCTAAATCTCCCCCGCTCCCCTTCTCCCCGTGGTCCTATTTTAGCTGTAACGAACTTGATCATTCTTTTTATATAAAACGATTATATATCAAGTTTGGTAACGATAAGACAAAAATTATGAAACAATATAGATAAAAAAATTATTCTGAGTTGGTATTCTGGCAGGTGGAAGTGACTTCTAATGTAGGTAGGATGAAAAAATTGTTGGCTACGCTTCCACTAAGTCTAGCTCCAAGAGCCGACAGTTCAACATCGAAAACCTTCGGGCCCTGACGATGATGCACAACATCGAAAGTGCTTTGCCGTGTTAATAAATTATTATAGTGGAAGCGTAGCCAACAATTTTTTCATCCTACCTACATTAAAAAAAATTATTGTTAATAAAAATAACTTAAAAACACAATTAAAAGAAAATAAAGAGGCAATATGTAAGAAAAAGAGAATGACAATACTTAAAATTATAACAAAATTTTGTGTTATACACACAAATTACAGGCTCGAAAAAATTGTCAATAATTACCAATTTATAAATATGATACTTATAATATAAATTAACATCAAAAACACTAGCCTTATATGCAAAAAAATAAATTGAGCGGAATTACCGGTTGTAGGCTACCAAGGTGGAGTAATGTTAATGTTAAGGTAGGTTAGTTTACTATAATTACCAAGTTCAATTGAGTTTCATAATTAAGACGTGCTAAAACGTTTTCAGCCAATTTATGCAGGTGAGACGACACTATTATACAATATATTATCATATATTATAATATAAAGTATGTTATTTCTATGATTGTATTAAGTAAAAACTCAAATCGTTAGTACATCATAAGGCAATTTTTAATTAACATATTTTTTTTTCTAAACTTACATAGAAATAACTCCTTGAGAAAGAGTGGGGTACACTCCAGAAGTCCGCCACGCAGGAGCAGCGTAAACTAAGCAGATTTCCCACGCGAAGTTTTACTGTAGTAAATATACATACCGATAACACTAACGTGAAGTTTAAGTGAATATATACAAGCTGTAACGAGAAATCAACCTGTCAATTTACAATATAAGTACAACGGTAAAGCGGCTGATTTGTAAAGAAACAGACCAGCCAATCTTGTTGGGCTGAATAGATAGATAGACCGGAAAGACAAACAAATTAATGAAATGTATCTGAATATAACATATTAATTTTATTGAAAATAATTTACTAAAGTAATTTGTATTGAATCAGAATCAATTTTATCTCAATCACTTAAATTTTAGTAATCCAAAAACAAAAGAAGGGGGGGGGGGAGGGTCAACAGAACGTATTTGCATATATCTCACAAAGTAAAAGTTCAATGAAAAAAATATTTAGTATTTAACCTTGTAATGAAGTGGTTCATGATATATTAGCTTATTATTAATGACACTAGGTATGAGTGGGGGTTTACTGAAAGCGGACAGCTATTAAATCCAAATATCTCGGTTAATACTCATTATACAGAAAATACAATACAAAATACAATATTTAAAGTAAATGTAATTTGCAATAAGATTGTTTCTATACAATTTTTCGATCCGACGTACAGTAAAAGAGATATTTTGAATTTTCGAAATCCCCCCCCTAAACCCCCTCCCCTAGTCCTATTTCAGCCATTAACGAACTAGATCTTTCTTTTTACATAAAACTATTAAATATCGAGTTTGGTAACGATTAAACAATAATTGCGACCACTATAGCGGTAACAGAACAAAGGCTGAAAACTGAAAAATGCAAATATCGCTGTTAATATTCATTGCAGAGAATAAATGTGTATAACAATATTTATATCGCATTTAATTTTCAATAAAATTGCCTCTACACAATTTTTCGATCCGATGATTTTCGAAAATCCCCCTCCAAAACAGACATATATATATAATTATGAACGGACCTCATTTTCGTCATCTCCTGGGTAGGATCGATGGACATTTGAAGACATTTTTCGAAAATCGCGTCATGAGTACGCGATTTTTCATGTTTTTCATTTTTTTTTTCTTTCTCGTTAATTTTTTTCTTTTATTTTTTATTAATTTCAAGAACAAATTTATGAACACCATTTCTTATATACAACCCGTCCCAATTAGCCTAAGCTGCAAAAAGTGGACGTTAATAAATAATAATCTTATATACAAAACACGATGTATTATGACCATACATGTTATATACTGTAATAGTATGGTACACGTAGTAAATAAACACCCTTTGTGCATGGGTAATGTACAAAGGAAAATATATTAAAATATATATATATATATATATATATATATATATATATGTATATACACACACAGTTTTGAACGGACCTCATTTTTGTCATCTCCTGGGTAGGATCGATGGTTATTTGAAGACAAATTTCAAACATCGCGTCATGAGTACAACCTCAATAGCTGATTTTCCTTACGGGAAATCCGCTAAAAGTGTCGTGGATTAATTAAATGTTTGTAATTTACCAAATAGAAGTTATTATTCTTCCAGATCTAGAATGACTTAAGTCATTCTAGATCTATCTATCTAAATTACGATAAAAGATAGACGGTCAGTTTATAAATCTACTGAATATATATATATATATATATATATATATATATATATATATATATATATATATATATATATGGGGCTCAGGTTGGCCGTGCGGGTTAAGGCGTTGGTCTTAATCTCGCGTTGGAAGACCTAGAGTGGCGGGTTCGATTCCCGCCCTGGGCAGTATAAATTTATTTAGTGACGGACTCATTAATTAAACTCCTTAGGCCCATCCTGGCTAGAAAAGGTTGGTAACCTGTAGATAACCCATCCCGATTAGCCATTGTAGCATAAAGTGGACGTAAATAATAAGAAAAAAAAAAAGAATATATATATATATATATATATATATATATATATATTTCAGTGCTTTAAAAGTGACCTAAGGGATCACACAACCTACTTTTTTTATAAAGTTAAAATTGAATAAAAAAGTCATTGCCTTCCTGTAAAAATTGCAGGAACCGGTTTCGGCGACTCAATGGGGCCATACCATCTCGAGAGGTACGCGAAATAAGATATTTATAGTCGTAAACAACCCCCTTTTTTTATTCACCTTCAAACGAATTGGATCCCTTACCATCACCAGAATGAATTCTTTTAAATGATTTCAGTAAGAAATTCAACAGAATTCGATTTCAAAACATTTCGACCTTTTTTAATTATTTTTTTTTTTGATACATTGGAATAGGGATTCCAATAATGGAGCTTTTAATCCTGAGGTCATGTAGTTCCCAGAACTGAGAATTCGTTGCATTCTTGATAATCCTATTGCCGTTTTAGCATATCCTATTACCCTTCAGAAAATCTTTAAATATCCGTCCATCCTACTTATGTGATTATATATATATATATATATATATATATATATATATAATATATACTAAGGTCATTAAGAATAACTCCTTAACCTTGGCTAACCTGATCCTCGAACACAGATAGATAAATAAATCTGAGAGAGTAAGATACACAAATTTATAGGGCAATAGATAGATATATTTGTCAGTTGGCGCTCAAGAGTAAGCAATTTTTTTGAGGTCGTACTCATGACGCGATTTTCGAAAAAAAATTTCAAATGTCCATCGATCCTACCCAGGAGATGGCGAAAATGAGGTCCGTTCAAAATTATATATATATATATATATATATATATATATATATATATATATTTGTCTGTTAACGCTCTAGCGGTCGCAATTTTTGTTTGATCGTTACCAAACTCGATATTTAAACGTTTTATGCAAAAAGACAGACCAAGTTCGTTAATGGCTGAAATCGAGCCAGTTGGAGGGGGGTTTAGAGGGGGGATTTTCGTAAATTCGAAATATCTCCGTTAACATACGTCGGATCGAAATATTGTATAGAACCAATCTTATTGTAAATTAAATTTACTATCAATATTGTATACATTTATTCTCTATCTTGAATATTAACGAAGATATTTGCATTTTTATTAAATTTGGGCCAATAACGGACGACTTAGTTTCCCGCCAAAAGCTAGTTCGGCCCTTTGCCGTAACTGTTCGGCTCTCGTATGGAGATTCTATTGTATAACTTCAAGTGGGAAATCTGCTTACTTTACGCAGCCCCTGCGTGACGGACTTTTGTTTCTTTTTTGTTATTGTTACCGAACTCTATACTTAAATATTGTATGTATAACCATAGATACTTTGTTAGATAGAAAGATTCCCCACCTATATACTCTCCGACACCTTGGTCTGATTTAAGACATTAACATACTTTATATTCAGTTCACATAAAACTGTAAAATATTGTTTTCGGTATCGATCAAATCAACATTACTACCGCTAAGCAGCATCGGACAAATGTGTATGAGTATGTGTTTTTGTATTGAACGTGCTTTTTGTTATCTCCTAGGTAAATTTGTTCGACTTTTGGAAGACATTTAGTACATTCATTTCTCACAAATGTTAATAATTCGAAATATCTCCTTTAATATACATCGTATCGAAAAATTATATAGAACTAATCTTATTGTAAATTTGGATGCCTATAAATGCTGTATACACATAAACTAAAAACCTTTCTCTAATATAAATATTAACCAAGATATTTTTTATTATTTTGATTTCAGCCTTCAGTTAAGCCCTCCTTCTGTCTGAATATGTGATGAAGTTAGATCACTATTGTGTTATACTAGCACATGGGAAATCTGCTTAGTTTACGCAGCCACTGCGTGAAGGACTTTTATTTACCCTAACTTGTATTTTTTTTTTTTAAGAAATTATTTTTTTGTGCTAAATTTCACTGGGAATTGTTCATCAAAATGAAGATAGATGGTTGATGTTGCAGGATTCAGATTTATTCAGACCGAATAAATGTTGCTCTTCTGGTATGTATCTTTAGGGGTAAATGAAATGAGAATATGTGACATTTTTGAATGCCAGACTTATTCTATACTTTTAAATTCAAAGCTGTTGGTTAATATTATTGTTTGTTTTACAATCGCTTACTGATTTAACATGTGCAATTGGGGTTCTTTTTAAATAGATTAATATATAAATTTCTCGTAATTTATAAAATATAAAAATTAAAAATAGTTCAGTTAAAAATCAATCTTCAAATATTCTCATAGGGAAAACAATAAATTATAAAATAATGATACATAAACTGACTAAAACAAATAGACATTAATGATTATTATTTCTACTAACAAATCAAATTGAGGAAAAAAGGAAAATGTGGCATACAGAAATAATAGCAATGTTATTCTAATGAAACAACCTTGGGCAAACTTAGGTGCAAATAGTTGACAAAGTAATGGTCACGACAGCCCCTCCCTTTTCTACGGTAAAACATGCTTGGCATTCGGGCTGAATATTAATTTATTCATCCCAAATGAGAATCCTATTCAATAAAATCGGAGCAAATATTTTCAACAAACACTGGCAAGAGCAAGCAAAGTATCGATAATTTGATGAGGTGAGCCTTCTTTAAACAGCGTGGGAAAATATTGTTGCGAAAATTAAATACACCAGAGAAGGAACCGCGTGATTGGGGAGTGCGGAGGAGTTCAAAGAAGTGCCGCTAATTTGTCGCGTCCTTACTAGTCCCTTCCAGACCTTCTTGGAAGAGCCTTGGTCTCATCCTGCTTCTCTATTTAAGCCTGTACAGCTCGACCTAGTGGAGCCGGCAGAATCTAATTAAGGCCCGCCGTGCCTATCTTCCTGGAACTTCTAGACCTTTCCTTGGCTAGCCCCTTCTACAGGCATTTATAAGAGACCCTGCCAGTACCTCAGCTCTCAGTTTATGGTCAGATTTCTTGATGGTCACATCAGTGCTCCAGTGCGACTTGATGCAGTGCGGTAAAGTGTTTTTATAAGAAGAACAGTGTTGTGCCGTGACTGTAAGTAACAGTTTAGTGCGTGTTTAAGACAGTGCAGTGCCGTGAAGTAAAGGACAGTGCAGTGCCGTCGTTCTATGTGAAGTTCAGTGACCGCGAGTGAATTATTGGACTGTGAAATCTGAAGAACAGTGACACTATCAGTGTAATACTGTGAGTAGTAATAGTTAAACAAGAGTATTGTGTATTGTGAAATAAATTGTGCAGTGATAAACTGTGAAACTTGTGTGTGTTTAATTTTGCAATCCAAAAGAACCCTTATTATCGATGTTTATTACTGATTTTGTAATAAAAACGTAACAATATACATTCGATCACACCTTAGATGAAAAATTAATTAATTTCTAATATTGCGCTGAAAAACACTTCAAGAAATGATGGATGGTAAATTTTAACAGAGTTCATAGGATAAACCATCAGTAAGGAGATCTATTCTTACAAAACGGTTTGAATGATTATTTATTAGGGTATTTCAGCATCAAAAAACCATGAACAATCCAAAATGGTTATATTCGAACGAGATTTCGATGTGAAAACATTTTTCAATTATCAAGCGAAATACTACCGCAAGTTACAACTGTTATATAAACTATCATTACTGCCGAACATAAAAATTACTAGTTGGGATTGTACTTATGACGTAATTTCACAAAAATTGTATAATATGTCTATCGAACACGACAATACAAGATTTTATATTTATGATTACATATATATATATATATATAATATATATATATATAATATATATATATTATATATATATATATATATATATATATATATATATATTTTAAGTTATTTCAATGCCCCGAAGTGTTATATATATGTCCGAAGTGTTATATATTTCATTCCCTCTGAAGTGTTACTTCAATGAAGTAACACTTAAGAGGGAGAGTTTATTTCCTACATGTCCGTACAATATAGTATATTACATGTATATGTAGATTATAAATTAGAACATTATTAATCAAAAACATTAAATGATGAGAAGTAAAAATGGAATTTTTAATTATAGTATATTATCAATTTTCCACATAATAGTTATTTCAATAATTTATTTTCAGTTATAACACTTCCGCAAATTTCCTCAGTGCTTTACTGCACTTAAAGAATGCATTTCTATCCTCAACAGGCCATCGGTTTGTTATTTTCATTACTGTTTCTTTTAAAAGGTACCTTTCGGTTGAAAGCGTTGTACAGTCACGTAAGAAATGGGTGTAAGTCATTTCAGTAATAAACTCGCATGGGCATAATGGGTTATTAGTCAGTTTAATTCTGTTTAGGTTCACTTTAACTGAGCCATGTCCAGTTATTAATTTTGTTGTGTAAAAGTCAGTAGGTGTATCTTTAATGTTCAAATATTCTGCAATATCGGGTATGAAAGCCTTTAAATGCTGTCCTTTATTTCTGATTGTCCAATGCTGTCGCCATTTCTTTATGCGGTCTGTGTGTATTAAATGTTTAATCCGTGTCTTTGGAATTTTTGTGTAACATTCTGTAATTTCGGAAGATTTAGAAGCTGACTTTGCTGCTTTATCAGCAATTTCATTTCCCAAAACTCCAGAATGTCCACGAATCCATACAATATTGATGTCAAACTGTTGTTGGTAGAGTAAATTTAATGTGTGTCGAATTCGTTCTATGAGAGGGCCGTGAATTGAATGGCTATTTAGTGATTGCGGTGCAATTTTACTGTCAGTGTAAATTGTAATTTCTTTGAATTTTGTATGGTGAGATTGCATATAATGCAGGCTTTTGAGAATAGCCAATTTCTCGGCCTGGTTATTTATGCAATGTCCTAATTTGAATTTTTGAATGTGTACCAAATCTTCACTCCAGAAAACTGCAAGAGCACAGTCCACGTTTTCTCCATCTTGGCTGCTATCGGTGTAAAATTCAACACTAGATTTGTTAGATTTATTTAAAGAAATTTTTGGATAGAGGGCAAAGTGTATCAACTGAGTATAATGTCATAATATATATATATATATATATATATATATAGGCGTTGAATTCCAAAAAGGAGTAAACACTATTCGTATGCCAAAGGTTTTGTTTTTTAGAATCCAATCTTCTAAGCTGCTTAGTTAAAATGCTATGTTTCTTGGTAAAACAATAATTGAAAAAGTGATTTCTTTTCTAATCAATGACTGTAAAATGCTTACCAAGCAATGACAATATAAATGTACTTCCATAATTTGGTACCTTTTCTACTTTAAAAACGTTCCTTTCATATGGAAATATCTAGAAGTTGGGCTCATTTAACGTTTCCTTTATGTCTTGAAATTTTCTATATTCTATTCTACTTCTGACCGTACCACCATCAATGCAATGTCGTTAAAAATTTGATGAAAAGAGCTAATATCCAGTTAATCTGTATTCTTTCGTTTCCTCCTTTCATTTTCGTTATTAACTTTTCAATGAATTTATTGAACAGACATTTCTAATGCTATTCTATCGACCTCATTCTAGAATTGTTACAAAACGGAGCTATTTAAAAGTCCGTCACGCAGGGGCTGCGTAAACTAAGCAGATTTCCCACATGAAGTTTTACAGTAGAGAAATCTACCCAATAACAGCTGTAGTAGTAAGGTATCTCTAAACCTATTCACGAGGGACGAATAGTTCCGGAAACGGCCACCAGAGTTCTCGGCGGAAAGTCCGGAACATGACGGGGCTCCACCAACCACACACACACACACACAATACAAATGCAAATATCTCGGTTAATATTCAAGATACAGAATAAATGTATATAACAATATTTATAGTACATTTAATTTACAATAAGATTGATTCTATACAGTTTTTCGATCTGACGCATAATAACGGAGATATTTTGAATTTTCAAAAATCCCCCCTCTAAACCCCCCCCTCCCACTGTTCCGATTTTCAGCCATTAACGAACTTGATCCTTTCTTTTTACATCATAAAACGATTTAAATTCCGAGTTTGGTAACGATCAAACAAAAATTACGACCCGCTAGAGCGTTAACAGACAAATATATATATAATATATAATATATATATATATATATATATATATATATATATTATTTCGTCATCTCCTGGGTAGGATCGATGAACATTTGAAGAAATTTTTCGAAACTCGCGTCTTGAGTACGACCGCAATAGCTGATTCTGCTAATAAAATGTACAAGTAAAACATTTATTTAAAAATGCAAACCTAAGGGATTGGTTTGCATTTTTAAATAAATGTTTTACTTGTACATTTTACAATGAACTATTTAAAAAATTTCAATATTAATTATCTAGGTCTAGTATTTTTAAAATGAGATGTTCTTATAGTGGAGAAATATAAACTTTGATGAATATGCTTGGGGATGACCGCCGTTATAACTGTCTATCGATCCTACCTACGAGATAACGAAAATGAGGTCCGTTCAAAATTATAAATATGTTTGCTTTATATTCGACCGTAGTAATGCACATAGTCGGTAGTTTTATATGAAACGCTGTTATATCGTTTTTGGTAACGCTCGAACAAAACTGTGAGCACTAGCTCTACATCAGACAAATGTGTGGGTGTTCGTGCAAGTGCGCGCGCGCGTTGTGTGTGTGTGTATTTTAATGGACCTCATTTTCGGTCTAGGTTCGATGTACATTTGAAGAAAAGTTTTGAAACCCCGTTACGAGTACGACCTCAATAGCTTAGAAACTTAAAATCTTCCCTTAAGGGAAATCTGTAAAACGGCTAGCCTCAACTTATTACAGGTTCTCAATTTCTTTTTCTTTAAGCGAACACTCCACTTCGCTGGCGTAACCAGTTGCCAAATAATGCTTTATCGTTTTCAATATTCACTACCCTAAATTGTACTTTATGTATAATAGTAGCAGAGTACACCACTGTTCACGTAGACTGAAATCCAAGGCCTTGAATAAGTAAACCTTGACACCGAAGTAAAACAGGAGGAATTTAGAAAGCAAGTTAGGGCTTGAAGGCATTGGGCTAGGTCGTTGCTCTCTAGTTTGTTTAGTGTCTGGTTCTGAGAAGGCAAGCTGTTCTCAGTCCTAAGCTTTCTATGTAGTAAATTAAACAGTGGGGTCGAGGCAAGCTCTGGAACATGTGGTCAGCTTATCGCCACGATTCATGAACCTCAATTTCACTTAAGGGAAATCAGCTGTTAAATAGTACTCATTACGCCATTTCCGTAAACATTCTTCAAAAGCCGATCGATCCAACTCAGGAGATGACGAAAATGAGGTCCGTTCAAAACATTATATATATATATATATATATATATATATATAAATCAACAACAACAAATCTCTCTCTCTCTCTCTCTCTCTCTCTCTCTCTCTCTATATATATATATATATATATATATATATATATAATTTTGTTTCGATACCCAATTCGATATTTAATAGTTTTATGTAAAACTAAAGATGAAGTTTGTGAACGGCTGAAATTGGACCAGTGGGAGGAAACTTTATAATATCTTTTTTATTATGAGTCGGATCGAAAAATAAGATTTCGGAAAAAGGACCGAAAAACAGGGAGGTTAGAGCCGTTCCCGTGGGAAAACAAATTTCCAATACGAGCGCGTTTCTACGGGAATAGAACCGGCCTATATCGAAGCAAAAGTTGTCCATCGCTCAGGACCTATCCGACAGTTTTTCTCTCGCTCCAGAAAGAAATCCCATCTACCCACGAATTTAGAGCGAATTTAAGGTGCAAAAAGTCGGGCCAAGTATAAAAAGTTTCACGCCTCTATAGCTCCTGTGGATCGGGAGATATTTCGGATCCGATAATTTTCCGAAGCAAAAGTCGACCACGACGAATAAAACGATACCCGGTTCGTCAAAACAGTCAGGTGATAAGGTCAGTACATTTCCGAAGCCGAAACCGAAAACGTGGTGGTATTGCCGCTTTCTATATATATATATATATATATATGGTGTTGTTATTCTTTTTGGAGTTTTGGTCAATGTTGGTGAAAAAATCTTAGTTTATGCCGATATTTCGAGAATCTTTATTTTCTCTTCTTCAGGGCTGTTTGTTCTCCAAAAAGAATAACAACACCATATATAAATTTAACCTGGTCGAAAACATCAACACAATTATATGTGTGTGTGTGTGTGTGTGTGTGTGGGTGTATGTATAGAGCTAGCTTGCGCCAGCGATGGGGATCCGTTTGAAATATGGAATATTTCAATCACTATAAATATTGTCATTTATAATTTGTATCTAACTTGAATATTAGCCGATATGTTTTAATTTTAAGACTTCAATAAACTCGTAGTCCTCCTCATGTAATATTATCAGTAAGTTGGGACTTATCGTTTAACGGGGGATTCATTTAGACAATTATAAAATAAGAGTAAAAAGAAAATCGCTTTATTATTACTAGAATTTATAAGCTACAAAATGCTATTATAAATTAGCATTAGCTCATAGCTGGACGATGTCCCGGGGTTGCTGCATAAAGCGGTCGTCCCGGCCGTCGTCTGCCAGATGGTGTCTGGGAGTACCCTTTTGTGTTTTGTTACACTATTTAGTACAACCCCCACATCCTTTCAACTTTTTGTGCATGGGCCTCGGTTTCAAGGATCAATGAAATCATACTTATGATTTTGGGGAAAGAGGTCTTATAACAGGAAGTCTTCCACCAATTTCTTTATTAAAGCACACCCGAAAGGCCTTGTGCTTTAACCCTCTACTGGGGACGTGCATATAGAGAAACTTAAATGGTGATGTCGCGTCAGAATGACCCAGGGCTTAAAAGGCGTTGAAAGATTTTTTTTATAAAGAAAAATCATATTTATTATAACTAAAACAGGTCTTGGGATGGGGTGGGATGGGGGGGGGCTAAATCAGGAAGTATATGATATTGTATTAAAAAATTATGAAAATGAAAATCTTAGTCTTTTTTTATATTTTACAATAATAAACATATAATGTTACTTATTAAACAAGTGCATTTAAAATCATTCTGTTTTATTTCTCAATTAATAATATGAGTTTAATATTATAGGTTTAGACATTTTCTGCAAATAGGTGTGGTAGGTCTGTTGCATACTGGCATTTTACACTTTCCGCAGCTGCTAGATAGACAAATGTAGCACCTTTTCCTTTTTGTTTGTCTACTGGTTGTCTCAATTGGCTTCTTAGATTCTTGTGGTGCATCAGGTCCAAGAACGTCTTTGATCAGTGTGCGGAAGGCTACAGGAAGTCTTTCATTGAAGACACTCCTCTTTAGCTCGGGAAGAATGCGTTCTCTACGGCACATTTCAAGTTAGGGAACTCTGGGGCTCTACACAACAACGGGAATCACTAATATTCCAAGCCATTTCATGTATGTTGTACAAAAAAAAAGTTTCAAAAACAGTGAGGTTGGGCTAGAATGACCCGAGGAAATGGATAACTAAAAGATGTTAACAATTAGAAGGCCAAGAGCTCACTGAAGCGAGATGGTGTAAGAAGGGGGGAAGGTACTGGGAATAACAGCATTCTCTCTGAAAATGTCTGATCCTGAAAGGCAAAACATTTCTCGCTCGGGTCAATTTGACCCGTACGTCACCAGTTAAGGGTTAAGTCTTCCAGTTATTAGTGCCTTTTTCCGAGATTTATTTATTTTTTTATTTTACGTCCACTTTATGCTACTAGGCTAATCGGGACGGGTTATCTACAGGTTGCCATCCTTTTCTAGCCAGGGTGGGCCTAAGGAGTTTATTTAATGAGTCCCTCATTAAATAGATTTCTACTGCCCAGGGCGGGATTCGAACCCGCCACTCAAGGTCTGTCATGCGAGATTAGGACCAACGCCCCCGAGCCCCTGTTTCCCAGATTTGCGCTCCCACATCCAGCAACATACGAGTTACGATGAGTGCCCGTCGGGCATCAGCTAGAATAGCACTTAGCTGGCAATACATCAACGAAGTGACGTGTTAGCACCTGATGATGGCATGTTAGTGCCGAAAGGCCTTGTGCTTTAATAAAGAAATTGGTGGGAAGACTTTCTGTTATTAAGACCTCTTTCCCATATCTGCTCTCCCACATCCAGCAACATACAAGTCATTTATGTAGATGTGAAAATCCCGCTTTGTTCAGTTCTTCAGTCCAACCTTTCCAGCAATCTGACATTATAGTTGAACCCGGCACAACGAATTTAGTAATCTGTTCAAATAGCGTTTCAGATTACTGACGTTTGTCAAAATAAAGGTCAAAATTTGTCTTATCGGATAATAAATTTATGAGAAAATAAAAAGTATACGGTCTTTGATCCATACTTTCGGTTTACGAGGAAACAATTCTCCCAATCTCATGGTGAGCGTGAGTATAATTGCCTTCAATTATAAATTCTAGAAGCGTTATTTTAAATAATAAAGTGATTTTTTTTATTATTTTTATTATGATTTAATACTGGTCTTTAAGTGAGTGGCCTCCCATTAATCGATAAGTAACGTAAGTTGTTATAACCTGAACCACTTTATTAGAAGCCTAAATTCTATATATTGTTTTCTAAAGACTTTATTATGTGAGATACATGTCAATATGTTGTTTAATGAACTCATCATTTAAGATTAATATAAAAAGTCCGTCACGCAAGAGCTGCTTAAACTAAGCAGATTTCCCTCGTGAAGTTTAATAATAGATAAACCTATACTGCTAACACATCACCACCATGAATATTAAGTGAATAAATACAAACGGTAATAATAAATCTTTCCCGTCTGAAATGTAAACAAACAGGTCTGGCAACCTCTCACAGCAAAGAAAAACAATTACTGAAACATATCAGAATTTAAGATATTATTTTATTGAAAACTATATACTATATCTAGTACTGTAATTTATAATGGATCAGAAAATTTTTTATGTCAATCAATCAAATTTTAGTAGACCAAGAATTTGAGGCGGGGGGGGGGGTGAGTCCCAAGAACATACTTGCATCTATCTCGTATAATAAAGGTCTCTGGATAACAATATTTGGTATTTAAGCTTCGAATAACGTGGTTTATTATTTAACAGAGTATTGTTCATGTAACACGAGTAGAAGTGGGGGTTTACTGAAGGCTGAAAACTGAAAAATGCAAATATCTCCCTTTTATATAAATGCAAAGATAGAGAATACATGTATATAACAATATTTGTAGTGCATTTAATTTTCAATATGATTCATCCTATGCTCTTTTTCGATCAAGCTTATAGTAAATCGAATTTTCAAAATTCTTCCCCTGGTCCGATTTCAGCCGTTAATGAACGTGATCTTTCTTTTTTACATAAAACGACTAAATATCTAGTTTGGTAACGATCAAACAAAAATTACAACTGCCAGAGCGGTAAAAGACAAATATATATATATATATATATATATATATATATATATATATATAGAGAGAGAGAGAGAGAGAGAGGAGAGAGAGAGAGAGAGAGAGAGAGAGTTTCGAAGGGACCTCATTTTCGTCATCTACTAGGTAGGATCGATGGACATTTGAAGAAAAGTTTCGAAAATTGCGTCATGAGTACGACCTCAATAGCTGTTTTCCTTGAGAGAAATCTGCTAATACATATAAATATAAAACATATAGTGAGCTTTGTTCAGCAGTGTGTCATCCCGGCACGTGGTAAATCTTAGTTTACGCATCCCCTACGCGACGGACGTTTTCTCTAACTCGTAACTGAAAGAAATTATTTCAATTTGTTATTGCCGGCCTTCAGTGATGCCCCTCAGACACTTTAGACTACTTAGCCTTATCTTATCATATTCAACTGGTGTTACGTTTTATTGACATAGGTTCATTACTCGAGATTAGAATGTCCAGGTTGTGTCGTCAGTGTATCACTCTTCCCCTTAGGAAAACTCCTTTAACATGGCAATCCCTTCGTGACGGTCTCTGTTATTTATGTCATTCCAGCTAAGTGGATATGCTAATAAGCTCGGTGTAAGCTCGGTTAAACAGCTATCGATAAATCAGAATAGTTGCTCCATCGATACGTTTCTGTGATTATAGTAATTAATTGTGACTTCTATGTTTTAGCAGATTTCCCTTACCCTCCCCCCCCCTTAGCTATTAAACTTATAATGCAATTTTCAAAACATTTCATCAGGCTCCTGACCTCTTCTTTTATACGTTTAATGGCATCATGTGCTGTACTGTAATCAGTGTGTAATACGTCAAGTTCAGTCGCTAATTGTTCATGTTTGTCAGCCAAAATATTTTCCTTGATTCCTGAAAGTCCAGGTATCCAATGTAGTTATTACTTTATTCATTTCTGTTTGTAAGTTAGTTATTAATTCCTGGAGCCGTCACGTGAGTAGGTGAGTTGATTAATGATCAAGTATTGACTGTATAGAACTGTAGGGGGAACAAGAAGGATGGTGAAGAGTTCCACCTAGTGGATTGCTTGGACGCCTCTCGGGACTAGAGTTACCTAAATTCTCAAAGCCAACCGAGATATGAATGAGAGCGAATGCATGAGAGTGGGATGATTTTCTATAAAAATCAAAAGCCCGTCA
This sequence comes from Riptortus pedestris, assembly GCA_019009955.1. NCBI lineage: Eukaryota > Metazoa > Arthropoda > Insecta > Hemiptera > Alydidae > Riptortus > Riptortus pedestris. The sequence continues at coordinate 33,335,739 of CM032233.1, forward strand.
CGCAGGGGCTGTAGAAACTAAGCAGATTTCCCTCGCGCTGGTATAACACACTACTAACCTCGACTCACCATATATATTCTATTTCTAAATAAAAAAGCCCGTCACGCAGGAGCTGCGTAAACTAAGCAGATTTCCCTCTTGGCGTATTGCAATAGATAAATCTACATACTGGTAACACTTAACACCACCGTAAATATTAGGTGAATAAATACAAACGGTAATGAGAAATATATCAATCAGTTTCAATAACCTCTAAACGGAAAGCTCTGAATTGTAAACAAATAGGTCTGCCAACCACTCAGACCTGAGCAGATAGATAGAAATATTCTTCACCCGAAAGAAAAACAATTACTGAAATATATATGAATATAACATTTTAATTTTATTGAAAACTATCTAGTACTGCAATCTATAATGAATCAGAATAAGTTTTATCTCAATCACTCAAATTTTAGTAGTCCAATAACTAAAGAGGGGGAGGGTCAACAGAACGTATTTGTGTATATCTCACAAAGACGAAGCTTACACCAGTCTCTACAACAATTTCACGAAAGCCGAACAATTACGGAAACGGCCGAACTAACTTTCAGCGGAATCCCACGAACATTACCGACAAATAGCCGAATATGAAAAATTCAAATATCTTGGTTAATATTCAAGATAGAGAATAAACGTATATGACAATATTTGAAGTACATTTAATCGGCAATAAGATTGATGAATAAGAGATATTTCGAATTTTCTAAATCCACTCCCTCTAAACCCCCCTCCACCCAATGGCCGGATTTTAGCCGTTAACGAACTCGACCATTAGTTTGAAATAAAACGGTTAAATATGGAATTAGGTAAAGATCAAACTAAAATTCCGTCGACTAGAGCGGTAACAGACAAGTATATTTACACACACAAATCTTCAAAGTAGGATTGAAAATTACGTCTGGCGTACAACTTCCCATAATGGAAATCAGCTAAAATTTATTCTGTGAATTTTCATACTGCAAAATTATCTTTTGGTTTCTATATCGCTATGAAAATTGGCACTTCAGTTGCGTCTTATTTGATTCGGGCAAATCAAATATTACTCATGATTAAGAACACAAAAATGACATGAGCTAAGGTGCATTCTACTTTCTATACTTCGTAAACAGGAAACGATCAAAATGTAAGGAGAATTAGCAGCATCCATATAATCAATGATGATTTGAAACAATATTATTTTATATATTGTTAAAAAAGAACAGTTTCTTTTTAGGATCCCCCCCTGAGATTTCCAAGCAATCATATAGGAGGATTATTTCAAAGAAAGATTAGGATTTCAAAAATGCATATGTTCATAAATGTAAATAAAGCTTATATAAAAGGCGTGTGATGACTGACCTTGGGAAATCGCTGTTTATCAGAATAGGCCAGTGACCAAACAGTGTAAAAAAAAAATGGGTCATAAAGATAATTCGCGATATTTCCTATTCATTTGAAAATAGAGATGCACTCATTTTTTCTATTAAAAAACACTATCTGAAAGGAACTACTACAGATAAATCCACTACAAAAGGTTCTATTCATGGTAACTTCTTCTTTATAATGACTTTGTACTTAATGAGGTATTCATATATTTCTCATTCTTGTATGCCCACACACACACACACACATACATATGTATATACTAGCTAAGGTACCCGGCGATGTCCGGGAAATCATTTTTGACTGACGAATGATGGTATTTTTATAGCAAAACTTCAATGTGTACAATTACACTTCCACGACGTATTGTTTTTCCGAAATAGCCAATTCTAAATGATAACGTTTGGGGACTAATAGATTATAAATTTTAGTTTTGAAGAATAAATGAAAATGTGTTCCTAATCTATCCCTCTCCACTTTTTGACTCAACGTTTTTGAATAATTCAAACCATAATCATGGATAGCATTTATTACAATTAAATATCACCTGTAATGAACATATTTCCTGTCAAAAACCAATCCGAGCACGTGTAGTTTAAGAATAGTTTCGTACATATGATTATATTCGTAATAGTAAATCTCAGTGGAAATCACTACCAATAATTCCAGCATTTCACAGGAAATAAGTAAACTCAATTAACTGCTTTAGCCTCCCGTCAATTTCCGCTCCCTCATGAGGGTTATCAACATTGTGCTCCATTTGAAATAGATAAAGTTTTAGTCTTCAAAATACATTAATATTTGTCCTATATTATTGATACAAGGCTAAGGTTTATTATCCTCACCTGGTATAGAGAATAATATTTTATTCCTATACATTCTTCTTTGGTTCCAAGAGAGACGATAAAGTGTTTTGTATATGAATTATGTCTTATTTAGTGTCCATGAAACAATACAACTTGATGTGTTGAACTATCTGTCAAATTTTTTTTATGCAGCTTAATAAATTTTGCAGATTTCTCTTTGGAGTAATCATCTATTGAGGTTATAGTCATAATAAGATTTTCGAAAAATTTCTTCAAATGTAAATCGACATAACGACGAAAACTGGTCCGTTCAAAATTATATATATTAAAGAGTCGGATCGAAAAATTGTGCGTAACCAATCGCGTTATAAATTCACATACAATTAACTATAAATGCTCTTCTATTTTCCTCTATCTCGAATATTAGTAGAGATATTTAAATGTTTTAATTTTCAGCCCTCAGTAAACTCCCTCCCCATCATATTCATCTCTTATTACACAATAAGCAGATATATCATGGAAATAGTTATTTATTATACAAGTGACGAAAGTAGATCATTTTACAACTCGAGTGAAACGTTTACCCCGTTAATTTCACGAGAGTTGTAAATTCTACTTTCGTCGCGAGTGTAATATTAAATTTTGTCTGTAATCGTGTAATACATGATCAGATCTAACCAGAATATGAACAAAATTAGGATGTTGTGTGAAGATTATGGTATGTTGTTGGTAGGTTATAAGCAGGTTGCTGTGAAAGGTTATACGATTAGCTGATATGTTATAAAACAATAGTGATGATAGTTGGATGATGTGAGTAGTGCAGTTATAAACAAGTGCAGATTATAAACAAGGAACGGTAATTATTATTATTTATTTAAATTTTAAAATATATTGATTATTTCCACCAAATAATTCATTCACATTTCAATTTATTTTGTGTTATAAATAGGATAAATTCTTACAATGTTTAAGAAATATTTAAAAGCATTTAATTTCCAACTTCAAATTATTTTTTAATTTATACTTATTAGTAATTAAGAAGGAAATTCACTTTCTTCGCTTGTGAAGAAAGTGATTACTTTCTTCACTCTATTGCAAAATGTTTCACTTTCTTCACTCATTTCAGTTTAGTAATGTTACCATTATTCAACGATTACAGAAAAATCTTATTTTTAGGTTAAATATCAAATACAATTTCAAATATTTTGAGTCTCATAGACAAATTTTATATAATCGATCTTGATTATCAGCTAATGTCATGCTGTTTTTCCCCTATATATACGTACGTTTTGCTATATATATATATATTTGGATATTAACCGAGTTATTTGTATTTTAGGTCATCTGATGCCCAACTTAAATAATAATAACGAAGTTGCTGTTATATAGTCTTATTGGTGGAAAAATAGAAAATCGAATTTCATTTGACAACATTCAGACGTGGGAAATCTGTTTCGTATACGCAACACTTGCATGCCAGATTTTTATTTATAATTACATTTCTCTTACAAATTTAGTAGTTACTTAAGATATCGAAGTTTTAAATTTCAATAAATAACTACACCTCAGAAAGCGCTAATTAATATATTAAATATAATAAACGTAAATGAATTTTCAGTACCTTAATACTAGGTTGAATATGAGTTAAATGAGGAAATGGAAGTTTAGAAGATGGCTATGACATGAGCTTCATCCTAATTATTGACAAGCCCATGGCATCAACATCGATGGCATTGATTATGTGTCATTACGATTCAATAGGTAACTCTTCATGTTTAATGTTTCACTCTGAATAGAGATGGCGGAGTACACCTCTGCAGCTATTGAGAAGACTATGGATTGTCTCTCGTACTAGTACAAAGGAAAATGTAAAACGTTTTAGAGTGGATGGGTGTTACAGTGAACAATAGTACCATTGGGTTTATTCACAATATTATAGGACATCGTAATTGTAAAGAGGAAAGTTTAGAATATGCATTGCGCTTTGATTAAGCCGGGATACGATGAGGTGGTACTTTGGGGTTGAAAAACCAGGTAGCAGTGAATTTTAGTCTCACGCAGCAAGATGGAGTGTTTTTCATTATGTTAATGTAAAGCAATTAAAAAGTGGTTTATAGCCAGATTTCCCTTGTGAGGGGCGTAATCATGACTCGATTTTCGAAATAAAAAACCTACTTTATGAAGATGGACAGCGAAAATGAAGTTCGTAAAAGGTTAAATTTCAAAATTATATATATAAAATTGTTGTAACCTCTGTCTGTACATTGATTTTTTTTGCGAAATTTCACGATAACTTTTCGTTTCACATGTCATAGATACCATAACTGCATTTTGTTTCTTTGGTGTCTGTTTGTTTGTTACCTTTTCACGCATAAACGGCTGAACCGAATTTTATGAAACTTGGTATGTATATTACTACTAACCCAACTTAGACTTTAGGCTATATTAATATTCTCTGAGTCAAACGGGAGTGGGGGTTCTAAGGGAGGCCTGAAATTAAAAATAGCGGTATTTCGTTTTCTATTCGTTTTTCGGCATATATAAACATAACAAAAGTTGTTTATTTTGTTATTTAGAGTAACTTTTGTGATATTCATTTTTGTCTTTTAACAAAGTATAAACGAGATATACACTATAAACTAAAGCGGGAGTCTACTATTTTATTGGGCGCTAACGATTGAACCGAACTTAACAAAACTCGGTATGTCGATTAGCATTAATTCTTCCATGATTATAAGCTATATAAAAATGTTCTTCCATGATTTTTTTCTTCCATGATTATAAGCTATATTAAAATGTTTAGGTTATAAGGGAAGCCTGAAATTAATATTCGCGATATTGTGATTCCCATTGGTTTTTCAGCGATATTCTATAAAAATATAAAATACCATCATTAGTCAGTCAACTATGATTTCCCATCGTCGGGTATATTAGCTAGATTGTATACAGAAAATACGTACATTATAGATGATATTTAATAATAATAAATGCTATCCATGATTATGATTTGAATTATTCACGGTGTGTCAAACAGTGGAGAGGGAATGATTAGAGACTTATTTTCATTTATTCTTCAAATCTAAAATTTTATTTTCCATAAGTCGCCCAACGGACCCTTACGGGAAGAAATGAGCCCAGACGGGAAGAGCAGTTGTACACGTCGAAGCATTGCCAAAAACAAAATAGAATATTTCCGTCTCAAATGATTTTCCGAGCGAAGCCGGGTACCTTGGCTAGTATATATATATATATTTTAATATTATATTGTGTGTGTGCGTGTGTGTGGGGGGGGGGGGGGGTGGTGTGCTTTTCGAAAAACCTAAGTAACTCTGTTATTATGAATCTCATTAAAAATGTTATGTAACCAATCTGGTTGCAAATTTATTTACCTATTAATGTTTCTCCATACCAAATTTTATCTCTCAAATATCAAGGGAGTTATTTCTGTTTTCTTGTTTTGCTTCAGTAAACACCAACTATTTTTTGTCACTACACGTCGATAATAAGCCAATATATGAAGATATATTTCTTATTTCAAGCTTAACTACTAAGTAATAATTTAAACAGACCATCATTCCTATCTCAGATGCATGCAAATATGTTGGTAAGCATATTAAGATTTTATATTCATGATTTGAAAATGATTATTTTATCTATACTTACTGGAGGGGACGAGAAATAAAACAGTAATATCCTAAGGCGCTTACAGTATAAATGACTTTTTAAACTGCTAATTTCCGGCATCATCATTTTCAATTTTTCATAAATATTCCCATTTTAGCAGATTTCCCTTAAGGGAAATCAGCTATTGAGGTTGTACTCATGACGGAATTTTCGAAATTTTTCTTCAAATGTCCAGCGATCCTGCCTAGTAGATGACGAAAATGATTTGTTTTGTACCTAGTAGATGCAACAAAAACTGTGTTATATATATATATATATATATATATATATAATATAAATTATTATATAATATATGCTCTAGCGGTCGCAATTTTTGTTTGATCGTCACCAAACTCGATATTTAGTTGTTTTATGTAAAAGGAAAGATCAAGTTCGTTGACGGCTGAAATCGGCTCACATATTCTCCAATATCTTTGTTAATATTGGTTCCATGCAAAATAAAGAGAGAAAAACAAATGTTAACACAAATTGAGAATATACTTTCCAGTACGAACAATATGCAAAGCCAAATAGAATTCATTAGTGTTTCATGAGTAAGCCTCAATGGTATTGAGAATTTTTTTTTAAATAACTATTAACAGAATGAATATTGCCAAAATGTGATCCTTTATGAGTTCCCTCTTACTCTCGTCCAAATGGACCTTCCTAACTGGGGAGGTCGATGAAACGGGGATTCCCGAAGCAGGTTTTGCCAGCTGCCTTTAAATCGATATTTTTAAGACAAACCTTAAAATCGGTTATTCCATTTAAGATAAAATTCATGAAGTGTAATAGGGATCGAACACTTCATAACTGTAAGTAAACAGTATATAGTTAAATTTAACAAATGTTTTATTTTAGCTAACAAGTGTTAATAAATTTATTTACAACGTAAAATAAATTTATGTTATAATTTGTAGAAAAGGAGTGTCCCTGAAAAGGTGGTAGGGCACTTTTGCCATATTTGACCATACAATGTTTGACTATTGGGTTCCAAATAAGAAGGAACATTTGCCCTTATATTTCTCCCAATACGGCATTATCCTTTAGATGAATGCCAAAATAAATTGTTAAATAATGTTAAATTTAAAGTTGAATGTAATTGCAAACTAAAGAGATTTTGCGCTCTTGAGGAGCTACTTAACGATTCCCATACCCTGTTAGTTGTTTGTTCTTGACCTCTTTGGCCAAGACTCTTTGCAAAAGTGAGATCACAACCATTTCAACAGCATAGCCGTCCTACCGGAATGCCACCCACGTTTTCCTCATGTACATAATTCTAGTTACTCTAACTTCGATTCCTGCATTTCCTTTAATGTTATTTATATGCCCCCTTTTAATGAAATTTGATAGAACTAAAAAAAAATAGCCCAAGCTCAGATTTATATAGTCAAAATATACTTTAATTACTTCAGTACAGACATTCATCTGCTGTATCGTGCTGGGCAGGTAATTGGATGGCCTATGTTCAAGTCCTGGGTGACGCACTCAGTTGTCTTTAGCAGTGCAATGAATCGGCACCGTTATGGGTCCTTCCTCTCTGCTCTTTGCGTCGTGAGATAACTAAGAATAAGGAAGTGGTCAACCTTGGTGGACGATGGAAAAAAAATAACCATAGAAGCATGAAGGACATTATTACCACATGTCCTCCCGCTAATAGCCAAGTGTGGCAGCTATTGGCTCTTCGTGATTGGGTTGGCAAGATTTTAAAAAATTTAGAAATGTCGCATGTGTATAACTTAAGTATTAGAGAGAGAAAGTGAGAGGGGGGGGGGAGGGTGGGAGGGAGGGAGAGAGAGAGGGAGAGAGAGAGAGAGAGAGAGAGAGTGAGAGATGAGAGAGAGAGAGGAAGAGGGAGGGAGGGAGGAGGGGAGAGGGGAGATGAGAGAGGGGGGCGGAGAGAGAGAGAGAGAGGGGGGGGAGAGAGAGGGGAGGAGGGAGAGAGGGAGAGAGGGACGGTGAGAGTGGAGAGAGTAGATGAGAGAGAGAGATGGAGAGAGGAGAGAAGAGAGAGAGGAGAGGAGAGAAGTGATGAAGAGAAGAGAGGAAGAGACGAGAGGGAGTGAGAGCGAGGAGGAGAGAGGAGAGGAGAGAGGATAGACGAGAGAGAGGAGAGAGAGAGAGAGAGAGAGAGAGAGAGAGAGGATAGGAGAGAGGAGAGAGAGGAGAGAGAGAGAGATGGAGAGAGATGGAGAGAGAGAGTAGAGATGAGAGGGAAGAGAACGTGAGGAGAGGAGAGAGAGATGAGAGAGAGGAGAGAGGGGAGAGAGAGTGAGAGAAGAGATTGAGGGGGGGGGGGGGAGAGTGAGAGTGGGAGAGAGAGTTTATTAATATCTCTCGATGTTATTAATTGTCAAATAATTACTAATTTGATTAGTTTTGTGCTTAATTAAAAAACTCCGTCACGCAGGGGCTGCGTTAACTAAGCAGATTCCCCACGTGCTATATATTTATAAAAATATTTCGTATTTAGGCTTCAAATAAAGTGCTTCATAATATAACTGCTTATTGTTTATATGACGATATTGTTTATATGATGAGTCGGAGTGGGGGTTTACTCAAAGCGGAAAACTAATAAATGCACATATCTCAGTTAATAATGAACATAATAAAAAAATGTACATAACAACATTTATAGAACGTTACATTTACAATAAGATTGGTTCTATACAATTTTTCGATCCGACGCATTATAACGGAAATATTAGGAATTTTCGATATTCTCTCCCTCTACCCTTCTCTAACCCCCCCCCCCCCGGCCTGATTTCAGCCGATAACGAACTTGACCTTCCTTTTTGTATAAAACAATTATATATCAAGTTTGGTAACGATAAGAAAAACGAGCGGTAAGAGACAAATATATATATATATATATATATATATATATATATATATATATATATATATATATATATATATTACACACACAGTTTTGAACGGACCCATTTTCGTCATCTCCTGGGTAGGATCGATGGACATTTGAAGACATTTTTCGAAAATCGCGTCATCAGTACGACCTCAATAGCTGATTTCCCTTAAGGGGTGCACCCTTATTATTTCAGTTTTCCAAAATTAATTTATTTCAGTAAATCTCAAAAATGTATTCCTCAATGGGAAATTAAAATGAATTGAGATACCTTAATATCTCTGAACAGATGTAATTTAAAGAGTGAGGAGTGTGCTTAGCAAGTCCTATATGTTGCCTGTTTCAAGAACCTGCCCATTAGAAGTTAGAGAAAAGGTGTTTCTATAATAGAAAAATATTTAACATAGAAATAACTACTGCTATCACACAAATAAAATAAATATATCGACACAAAATCAATAGTAAAAATCTCAAACTTCTCTTTATCAACTACTTTATTCGAACTCTACATATTTTGATTCATATGCAGCCTCTGCAGAATGCCTACTATCATAAAAATAAAGGCTAAACTTAGTTGGTCAATATCCCATGGATTCAAAGTTATAGCAAAATATAAATGTTCATTAAAAATGTCCTTAAAAAACACCGAGGTCACTGACATTAGTTGTGCATATCATTTTCTGCTGTCTTAATAAACGTTTTAGTTACAAAAGTAAAAAAAAATAAATGGAAATCATTCAGTCAGTTTTGAAAAAATAAATAAATAGCCTCCTCAGAATTCTATTGAAATATGGTATGTTTTGTACCAACATTATTTAGATTTCAGAAATCTAAACATCTAGAAACTCAACAATAATATTTCAAATGTTTATGACTTGAATATAGTGTCTTGCTTCCTGCTGCGGTGCTTGCCCGTTTAAAATGTATAATAGACCGGTAGCAAACGACCACACCCTGAAGTTGCCAAATCGTCCTTGGCCGTGACAGAAACATTCTCCCTTTCTGATTCAAGCCTAGTAACCAGCAGAGCGTGTCTAACCATTGTTAGAATGTACATTCTATTCGTTTCCCTCTGCTCAGTAATCATTTAAGAAGGCATTAGTTTCAAATGGAGCAAAAAAATCTGAATTAAAATAAACCTCACGGGTGTTATTTCCCTCTTCTTACTACAAACGTCCGTCACGCAGGTACTGTGTAAATTCAGCAGATTTCCCAAATGATGAAATGACACCTCAGCTCACCATCTATTCTTTTCCTCCCGTAGTAAGAAGCATAAGCACTCACGAACTGAAATACTTACAATAAAACGTTTATTGGCTCAGTTTTATTAATTTACATTTGGACTCCAGACTTACTTGGAAATCCCACACAATAATTAAATGACAGGAACTAAACAGACGATTCGGACAACTTTACGGACTGCTAAACAGAAGGTCTCACTTGTCTACCAAAAACAAACTAACAATATACAAGCTACTACTGAAACCAATATGGACATACGCAATAGAAGTGTGGACGACTACAGTTAAAACCTTCGAAACATCAGGACGATCCAGTACCTTCCAATCCAACAGTCACTTGGACGCACCATAGCAGATGCTCTCTATATTTATGTTACAAACAACACCCTCCATAAAGATCATAATAATCCTCTCAATTGTTAATGGGACGTAATTCCCTTCAAGATGATCTGAAAATTCCACAGGAGGGCTAATTTCAATCACCCTAATCCAGGTAGGTCCCTATAGCTCCTTTCCAGGACCAACCATCTCATCCTTACCCCCCCCCCCGCAGGTGTCTTTGTAGAGGACAATGGCCCAGATGATCTCCTTTATGGAAGTGTTAAAGTGATTAGCAGTGGGCTATTTTCTTATCCAAGTGTCCATTACTCCTTAGCTCTTGACTTCCTTGCCAGGCAGGGAGAGGCTGCTCCTCTCATTGTGGTGAATAGGTGTGGCTTCTGTCAAGAGTGAAGGAGGGACTATTGTATTGTACATATCACACATTACCAAATGCATTTAAATGCAGGCTGTAATATTCTTAATAAAATAAAATAAAAATAAAAAGTTTATCCCATAAAATAAGACAAAAATCCCCAACCCATTCTAATCCTGTCCTCTCCCTGGCCAGAATTCAGCCTTCAACGAATGTTATCTTATGTGTCGAATAAAACGGATACATACAGATATATATATATATATATATATATATATATATATATATATATATATATATATATAAAATGAATTATCTCGTAACAGGGAAACGTTTACAGATGACATAATTATTCTTATAAAATCCGAATCGTTTACAGAAATTCAAGTATTAATAAATCTAATCACCCGCATTACTGACCTATGGATAAAAGAGAACAAACTCCAATTTAATACTAACAAATGTAATTTCATCATTTTGTATTTCTAAAAAACGGTTAACTCCTCTTCTTACCATACGCATTCATGGCCAACAAATAAATATGGTAACTCAGTTAAAATATTTGGTAACGATTTTTGAGAAAAAATTAAAATAAAGATTACACATATTGACTAACTACAAAACAAACTGATTAGACATACACATAGCCTTTTGTTAGTTTCAAAATTGAAATGGGGACTCCCTTCCTCAAGCATTACATACAACGTATAAAAAAGCAATTTTACCTGCATTTACATATGGAATAACAAGAGAGTACAAAGATGGATTGATGGCCTTAAAATTAATAAAACATTTTAACAGTATCTTATGACGTAGCATGCGTATTAGGTAAATTAATAACAATATATCTCATTGCAAAACAGTATGTAACACAGTTCTCTCTTTTCAAAAACTCATCAGTCAACGGAACTAAACGCCTGAAGAAATAAAAAGTCCGTCACGCAGGAGCTGCGTAAACTAAGCAGATTTCCCTCGTGAAGTTTAGTAATAGATAAATATACATACTGCTAACACAACACCACCGTGAATAAATACAAACGGAAATAAGAAATGTTTCATCCAATTTCAATAACCTGCCGACAGGAAGCGTTAGGTTGAAAATGTAAACAAACGGGTCTACGTACACGCCTCCCGCCGGAAAGAAAAACAATTACTGAAATTATTATAAGATTATAACATTAATTTTATTAGAGAACTATTTACTTTTTCTAGTACTGTTAATTAATAATGAGGTCAGAATAATTGTTAATCTCAATTAATCCAAAAAATTAAGATTAGTAGTCAAAAAACTTAGAAGAAGGGAAGAGGGGGAGACGGGGTCACCTAGATATTATATTTGCAATGTATCTCGTATAATAAATGTCCGCATTGAAAAACATTATTTGGTTATTAAGATTCGAATGATGATTTAGTATATTATATAAACCCGAGTATTGTTTGTGTTAGCGATGAGTAAGAAGTGGGGATTTTACACCGTGAAATATTAGTAAAGTTAATATAAAACGGTGAAACGGTAATAAAAGGGGGGAATTCCTTTACAATTTTAATAATTTTCGGAACGTTAAGCGTCTGGGGGGCCCTACTGAAATTATTAAACAAACAGAAGTCTGCCAACCTCTCACCGGAAATAAAAAATTACAATTAGGTCTGAATCGAAAAAATCGCGATATTTCGCTCTGAAACGAAAAATGCGATATTTTCGTCTCTTATTGGTTTTTTGCAAACAAACATGTACGTACGTAATACAGAATTTTGTTTATTTTGTTATTAAACGAGTAAACTATTGTAACAAAATTATATGTGTATATATATTCATATATATATATATATATATATATAATATATTAGCTCAGATACCCGGCTTCGCTTCGGGAATTCATTTTGGGAGGATGAAAATGCTGATGTGTATAAATTTTTTTTGGCAAGGCTTTTACTTTGCACAATATTTTGATTATTTTGGCATTTACCCGTCCCAGTGTTTAGGGTTAATTACCGTTGGGCTGGCTTTTTTTAATAATAAAATTAATTTTTTATGTATGTCTTCACATGTCCTGCCCAAATTGCCATTATTTCCCGTTTTATCCTGTGCATTAAGCATTGGATTTCAGTTATTAAGGACAAAATTATTAACAAAGATTTGAATTAATTTTTCCAGGTGAGGTACCATCATAGTTCAAATTGGGAATGAATTGTTTGAGAATGTCCATGTCATATTTTTTACCCCAAAATTACTTGCTCCAACATTGTCTGGAGAAATGTATAAAATAAATAAAAAGTTAATCCCAAAATTACTTGCTCCAAACATTGTTCCTGGAGAAATGTATAAAAAAAAAAAGTTAAATATAAATAACAAAGTAAACAAACTTTTGTTATGTGCATGTGTTTGTCGAAAAACATATTAGACAATGAATATATCGCTAACATTTTTATTTCAGGCCTCCCTTATAACCCCCACTCCCGTTCTAACCTAAAAATTTTTAAAATAGCTTTTAATCATGGAAGGAATTAATGCTAATTGACATACCGAGGTAGTTTTTTTTAGTTCGGTTTTAATCGTTAGGCCCAAATGAAAATTAGTTGACTCCCGCTTTAGATTATAGTGTTTATCTCGTTTATACACGTTTTTTACATTTGTTAAAAGATAAAAAATGAATATGACAAAAGTTACTCCTAAATAACAAAATAAACAACTTTTGTTATGTTAATATTTGCCGAGACAAAAAAACGAATAGAAATACGGAAGAGTCCGCTAGTTTTTAATTTCAGGTCTCTTACATAACCCCCACTCCTGCCCCGTCCCTAGAAATGTTTGGTATGGCTTGTTATAATGAAAGGCGTTAGTGCTCAATGTACATATACCAAGTTTTATTTATTTCGGTTGGTGTCTGTCTTTTGTCCCAAATAAAAATTGTTCACTTCCGCTATAGGTTATTTAGCGTATTTCTCGTCTTATAATTTCGGTATTTCTCGAAAAAAGTGTTATATAACAAAAGTTACTCTAAATGACAAAATAAACAACTTTTGTTCAAGTCCATGTTCATATTTGCCAAACCGAAAAGCCAATAGGAAAACAAAATATAGAAGCTATTTTTAATTACTGGCTTCCCTTATAACCCCCCACTCCTGTTCTTCTTAGAGGAATATTAATATAGCCTAAAGTCTAAGTTGTGGTTAGTAGTAATATATCATACCAAGTTTCATAAAATTCGGTTCAGCCGTTTTTGCCTGATAAGGTAACAAACAAACAAACAAACAAACGACACCAAAGAAAACCAAAATGCAGTTATGGTGTTATTATGACATGTGGTGAAACGAAAAGTTATCGAGAAATTTCTCGGCCGAAAAAAAAAATCAATGTATCAGGACAGCAGGTTACAATCCTATATCTATATATATATATATAAAATTGTAACCTCTGTCTGTACATTGATTTTTTTTCACACGAAATTTTCAACGATAACTTTTCGTTTCACATGTCATAGACACCATAACTGCATTTTGTTTTCTTTGGTGTCTGTTTGTTTGTTTTGTTTGTTTATTTTTTAGTTTGTTTATTTGTTTGTTTGTTTGTTTGTTACCTTTTCACGCATAAACGGCTGAACCGAATTTTAGAAACTTGGTATGTATATTACTACTACCCAACTTAGACTTTTAGGCTATATTAATATCCTCTGAGACGAACAGGAGTGGGGGTTATAAGGGAAGCCCTGAAATTAAAAAATAGCGATATTTCGATTCCTATTGGTTGTTTCAGCAAATTATGCACATATCAAAAGTTGTTTATTTTGGTTCATTTAGAGTACCCTTTTGTTTATATACAACTTTCGTCGTATACCGAGTTATAAACGAGAATATACGCTAAAACCTATAGAGTAAGTTAACTAATTTATATGGGCAACAAAAGAATCAACCAAACTATAAAAAACTCGTTATGTGTAGTAGCACTAACGCTTTCATTATAACAAGCCTATGCCAACATTTCTAGGGACCCCCCGGGGCAAGATGAGTGGGGGTTATAAAGGGAAGCCAGAAATTAAAAATAGCGCCATTTCGTTTCTATAGTTGGTTTTTCGGCATATATGAACATAACAAAAGTGTTTATTTGTGTAATTTAGAGTAACGTTATTTATATTCACTTTTTGCCGTAATATACGGACGTATAAATGAGTTATACTCGCTAAAAACTATAGAGGGCGGTCCACAATTTATATTTGGCACAAAAGAATCAACCGAAACTAAACCAAACTCGGTATTTGAATTAGTACTAAACGCCTTCCTTATAATAAGACATACTAACATTTCTAGGACGGGCAGGAGTTGGGGTTATATGGAGAGGCCTGAAATTAAAAATAGTGTATATTTCGTTTCCTATTGCTTTTTCAACAAATATGCACATAACAAAAAGTTATTTGTTTTGTTATTTAGAGTAACTTTTGTTACATGCACTTTTGCCGTGTACGGAAGTATAAATGAGTTAGACGCTAAAACCTATAGCGGTAGTCCACACAATTTTATTTGGCACACAATACTCAACCGAACTACACCAAACTCGGTATTTGAATTAGCACTAACGCCCTTCCTTAAAATAAGCCATACTATTTCTAGGGACGGGCAGGAGTGGGAGTTGTAAGGGAGGCCTGAAATTAAAATAGTGATTTCCTATTGGGGTTTCGGCAAATATGCAAATAACAATAGTTGTTTACTTTGTTATTTAGAGAAATTTTCTCAACACTTCTTTTCAATATGAACTACCAGGTATCTCAAATGAAAAAAATTATTCAAATGTATGTCAATATTTTCTCATTAATAAATCAAAATCCTATGCATAATGCAACAGGAAACGGGAAATATGATAATATGCAGAAACAGCGAAGTCTTGCACTGACGGGTAAACGTCATAAATATTGTGCAATGTAAAGCCTGCTAAAAAAAAAAAAAAAAAATACCATTCACCATTCAAGCCTCAAATGAATTCCCGGGCGAAGCCGGGTATCTGAGCTAGTATATATATAAAATTTTATCCTCTGTCTGTACATTGATTTTTTTTTGCGAATATTCACGATAACTTTTCGTTTTCACATGTCATAGAGACCATAACTACATTTTGTTTCTTTCGTGTCTGTTTGTTTTGTTTGTTTGTTTGTTTGTTTGTTTTATTTGTTGTGTTTGTTTTGGTTACCTTTTCCACAACGCATAAACGGCTGAACCGAACTTTTTTTTTGAAACTTGGTATGTATATTACTACTAGCTCAACTTAGACTTCAGGCTATATTAATATACTCTCAGACAAACAGGAATGGGGGTTATAAGGGAGGCCTGAAATTAAAAATAGCGACATTTCATTTCCTATTGGCTTTTTCAGCAAATATGCACATAACAAAGATGTATTTATTTTGTTAATTTAGAGTAAACTTTTGTTATATGCACTTTTGCCGTATACGGAAGTAAAATAAAAATAAATAAATATAAATCGCTAAAAACATTAGCCGGAGTCCACAATTTTATTTGGCACAAAAGACCTCAACCGAACTAAGTAACCAAACTCGCTAAGATGAATTAATACAAAACGATTTCCTTAGTAATACCCATACTAACATTTCTAGGGACGACCAGGAGGTGGGGGTTATAAGGGAAGGGTCTTGAAATTAATACTAGTGGTATTTCGTTTCCTAATGCACTTTCGCAAATATGCACATAACAAAAGTTTGTTTATTTTGTTATTTAGAGAAACTTTTGTTATATACAGCTATCGTCATATACCGAAGTATAAAGGCGTTTATACGCTAAAATCTATAAGCGGGAGTCAACAAATTTTATTTGGCACAAAAGACTCAACCGAAGTAAATAAAACTTCTGTATGTGTATTAGCACAAACGCTTATTCATTATAACAAGCCATACAAACATTTCTAGCGAACTGGCAGGAGTGGGGGTTGTAAGGGAGGCCTGAAATTAATAATAGCGGTATTTCGTTTCCTATTGGTTTCTCGGCAATTATGAACATGACGATAAACAAGAACATTTCAATTGTATGAAGCATTTTAAAAACAAGTAGATGATTCATGAGGAGCAAAGTATATTACTCCCCCCCCCCTTCCTCTGTCTTTCACTGGAACATTAATTAATCGGAAGTAAGTAATTTCATCCTTTAATGTGTTTAAAACATCAATTAATTCACAAAAAACGAAAGTATTTAAACATACATAATTAGAATTGAAAATAGAATCTGAATATAAGGTAATGTTAGAGGAATTGAGAGTTAGCCGTTAGTCATGTTCTGTTGGTTAACCTGGAGCGTCAGGGACGGGGAGGGGAGACCTTCCTGTAATCTACAGGATAGAACCTTTCTCACTCCCTCTTTCGTTCCTCAGTTGTTTTACACACTTTTTTCGTATACCGAATTATAAACGAGATATACGCTAAAACCTAATGCGGAAGTGAACAATTTTATTTGGGACAAAAGACCCAGCCGAAATAAATAAAACTCGGTATGTGTATTAGAACTAACGCTTTCATTATAACAAGCCATGCCAACATTTCTAGGGACGGGCAGGAGTGGGGGTTATAAGGGAGGCCTGAAATTAATAATGGTGATATTTCGTTTCACCACAATATTTTGTGCTTAATAACTGAGATCTATGCATAATGCACAGGAGACGGGAAATATGACAATTTGGAGGACAGTGAAGACTTACATAAAAAATTAATTTTATTATTAACAAATGCCAACAACGGGTGTTAATCCTAAATAGTGGGACGGGTAAAGGTTAAAATATTGTGCAAACTAAAGCCTTGCCAAAAAAATACCATCACCATTCAGCCTCAAATGAATTCCCTAGCGAAGCCGGGTATCTGAGCTAGTATATATATATATATATATATATATATATATATATATATATATATATATATATCTAAACATATGAACGGACCTCATGTACGCCATCTCCAGAGTAGGATCGATGGACATTTGAAGATAAATTTCGAAAATCGCGTCATTATTACGACCTCAATAGCTGATTTCCCTTAAGGGAAATCTGCTAAAAAGAGGCGAACGCTATCAGGACTGGCTACATTCTTCATTATATCCAACAGTTTGAGTCCCTATGATAATGCCGAAATAAGCATTAAATACAGGTGGCAGTAAGGATGAAACTCGAGTCGCTAGTACTTTTGGAGTTTTTGAAAGAGATAGAAATAAAATATACAGACTTGGTAAACTTTGCACCAACAATCAGGCAGAAAAAATTGCAATTTTAAATAGGTTACTGTACATAAACAACAAACAGCTATCAACGACGTCAACATTTACGCTGATAGCCACATCTTATTACAGCTCTTCAAAATTATGCAATTCATGAGCCTTTAACAGGCAATATCAGACAATACTTAGAAGACAACCTTCAACTACTACCATGTTTTTTAGCAGATTTCCCTTAAGGGAAATCAGCTATTGAGGTTGTACTCATGACGGAATTTTCGAAATTTTTCTTCAAATGTCCATCGATCCTACCTAGTAGATGACGAAAATGAGGTCCGTTCAAAACTGTATATATATATATATATATATATATATATATATATATATATATATATATATATTTGTCTGTTACCGCTCTAGCGGTCGCAATTTTTGTTTGATCGTTACCAAACTCGATATTTAGTCGTTTAGAAAGATCAAGTTCGTTAACGGCTGAAATTGGACCAGTGGGAGGGGAGGATTTTTGAAAATTCAAAATATCTCCGTTAATTGAAAATTAAATTTACCATTAATGTTGTTATAATTGTATTCTCTATCTCGAATATTAACCGATATATTTGCTTTTTTCAAATTGCAGTCTTCTGTCAACCCCCACTTCTACTCATGTTTTATACACAATTCTCAGCTTCATAAAAAATCGCATTATTCGAAGTTAAATACCAAAAATTATATTAAAGAGACCTTTATTAAACGAGATATATGCAAATATGTCCTGGTGACACGCCCCCCCCCGTCTTAAGGTTTAGGACTACAAAGATTTGATTGATTGATATAACAATTATTCTGACTCATTATAGTCAGAAAAATAAATTTGTTATATTCTAAAATATTTCAGTAATTGTTTTTCTTTCCGGCGGGCAGAATCGTTTCTTTACCTAACCTATCGCTTCCTGTCGGCAGGTTATTGAAATTGGATGAAACATTTCTTATTTCCGTTTGTATTTATTCACGGTTTTGTCGTGTTAGCAGTATGTATATTTATCTATTACTAAACCTCACGAGGGAAATCTGCTTAGTTTACGCAGCCCCTGCGTGACGGACTTTTTTAAAGTTACATAAGTACTACCATGGGTCTCTTATGGCCCACACAAAAAAATTTTACATTTTTTTAATGGAATACATAAGAAAGGTGAAACCTTTTAAAATACAAATACAATAAAAATAACCTGTTTTTACACTTTCCAAATAAACATATTTGAATTAGAAAAAAAAGTCCGTCACGCAGGGGCTGCGTAAACTAAGCAGATTTCCCACGAGAAGTTTTACAATAGATAAATGTACATACAGGTAACACAGCCGTGAATGCTCAGTAAATGTGCAATACAAGGCTGAATTGTAAACAAACAGGCAAGCCAACCTCTTAGTGCTGTATAGATAGACCGGAAAGACAAACAATTAATGAAATATATCTGAATATAACATATTAATTTTATTAAAAGTCCGTCACGCAGGAGGTTTTTTTTTGCACTTTTTTAGCAGATTTCCCTTAAGGGAAGTCAGCTATTGAGGTCGTACTCATGACGCGAGTTTCGAAAAATGTCTTCAAATGTCCATCGGTCTTACCCAGGACGCTCTAGCGGTCGCAATTTTTGTTTGATCGTTACCAAACTCGATATTTAAACGTTTTATATAAAAAGACAGATCAAGTTCGTTATTGGCTGAAATAGGGAGGGGGGGGTTAGAGTGGAGGATTTTCGAAAATTCAAAATGGCCCATGGTACAGTTAAAGGTTAAACAAAATAATGTGCATTTTTGATGGAACAAAGGGCATTCTGGAATTTTGGGAAATGATATGTCTTATTTATCAGTCTCTAAAAATCTTAGTTTACGCAGCTCCTGCGTGACTCACTAAGCAGATTTCCCTCTTGTAGTTTGGGAATAGATGAATCTGCATACTGGTTACACAACACCACCGTGAATATTAAGTAAATAAATACAAACGGTAATAAGAAATCTTTAAATTTTAATAATTTTCGGACGTTAAGCGTCTGAAATATAAACAAACAGGTCTGCCAACCTCTCACCGGAAATAAAATAATTACAATTAGGTCTGAAACGAAAAATCGCGATATTTCGTCTCTTATTGGTTTTTCAACAAACATGTACGTAACAGAATTTGTTTATTTTGTTATTTAAAGTAACTATTGTAACAAAATTATATGTGTATATATATATATATATACATGTGTGTGTGTGTGTGTGTGTGTGTTGTGTGTGTGTTTTGTGTGTGTGCGTGTGTGTGCGTGAGTGTGTGCGTGAGAGTGCGTGTGCGTGCGTGAGAGTGTGTGTGCGCGTGCGTG
Source organism: Riptortus pedestris (assembly GCA_019009955.1). Taxonomy (NCBI): domain Eukaryota; kingdom Metazoa; phylum Arthropoda; class Insecta; order Hemiptera; family Alydidae; genus Riptortus; species Riptortus pedestris. The sequence continues at coordinate 33,355,970 of CM032233.1, forward strand.
TGTATGTGTGTGTGTTTGTGTGTGTTTTGTCTGTGTGTGCGTGAGAGTGTGTGTGTGCGTGAGAGTGTGTGTGTGTGCGTGTGAGTGTGTGTGTGCGCGCGTGCGTGTGTGTGTGTGTGTGTGTGTGTGTGTGTGTGTGGGTGTGTGTGTGTGTGTGTGTGTGTGTGTGTGTATGCGTGTGTGTGTGTGTGTGTGTGTGTGTGTGCGCGTGAGAGTGTGTTGTGCGCGCGTGCGCGTGCGTGTGTGTGTGTGCGTGAGTGTGTGCGTGAGCGTGTGCGTGCGTGCGTGAGAGTGTGTGTGTGTGTGTGTGTGTGTGTGTGTGTGTGTTGTGTGTGTGTGTGTGTGTGTGTGCGTGTGCGTGTGCGTGTGCGTGCGTGCGTGGGTGTGTGTGTGTATTGTTGTTCTGTGCGTTTTTTCGTAACTCAAATATTAACCGACTTATTCGTGCTTCTTGTTTTCAGGCCTTCAGTAAACCCCCTTTTCTGTTCATCAGTTTTTCACATAGAAATAGAGAGTATTTGGTGAGACGAGGTCACTGGTGCGACATACCAGCATTGGGAGATCTGCTCAGTTTACGCAGCCCCTGCCTGACGGACGTTTGCGAACAGCGGAAGTAGTAAAATTTATATTTCAGGTATCGTGTTTCTAATTAAGGGGGAGTGGCTTACACGCGAAAAAGTTATTTCTTGCCATTCCATAAATGGTGCCTTCTTAAGTTCATTTTACCAGGTATATTCATTTTATATTTCTTCCTTTCCTGATATAGGGCATTAATCGTGTAGTAAGAAATCGCGTAATTAATTCCTTATTCTCGTGCTGATTATCATTTCCTCTTTTAGCATCTGTTGATCATTTTCCGTACAAGGCATCCTTATTGTGGACATTAATCAACAAGATTGTAGCAATTATAATCCACTTTAATTAGCATATTAGCAAAAGTAGCCGGAATTCTAAGGACAACCTATCATATTTTTTTTTAATATACTTGTAATTAGTATGTTTAACCATTTATTGCAAAGATACTTGTCTTATTATATTTAATCCATTTGAATGGTCGATAAAATACGTGTAAATTATTAAAAATATAATAATAAAAGTTGAGAAATATTAATTTTCTGAAAAATTACATAATTCTACATTCTTGTTCTATGCTACTATTTGTCTTGGAGTATAAGCAAGTATTCATTGTTGGTAAGTACGAAACCTCTACGGCTCTAGTGTCACGGAAAATTATCAATTTTATCGCAAAATGTCGAATTTCTTCTTTACTAATAGTTTGACAACAAAAAAAAGTGGTCGAGTTTCATAAGTCTTGAGCTCCATTTCTTCATGGCTTTTATGTGTTTGCCACTTATTTTGATTCCTAATGCTTTTTGCGGAATATCGTAATTAATGACCGATTATATGCTGGACGAGCCTATCCACAAGATCTACGATCGTCTTTTCTAGATTATTCGTTGAGTAAGCAACATAATGCATGGGCTATTTATGAAACCAAAACATAAACAAAATAAATTACAATTCATTTTAATTGGCAATTAGCTATTTTAATTACTAAATCACCATTTAAAATATTACCACAGATTTAAAAGAAGGGTTCAAATGGGTAATGTCACTTCTCATTTTTCATGAAAGGCAGATGAAATGTCATTGCACATTTAGAGCAAACATGTCATTTTTGGTATAATAAAAGTCCGTCACGCAGGGCCTGCGTAAACTAAGCAGATTTCCCATGTGAAGTTTTACAATAGAGAAATCTGCATACTGGTAACCACCAACACCACCGTGATTAAATACAAACGGTAAATGAAGAAATCTTTCAGTTAATTAAAATAAATTCCCAACTGAAACGGCTTCCTGAATTGTAAGAATAATTTATATTATTATATAACTCAAATTTTTAGAAGTCCAAGAACTAAAGACTAAGGGGGGGGCGGATGAACAGAATGTATTTGCATAAATCTCACAAAGTGAGGAAGGTAAGGTAAGGTTAGAAGAAGCTTCCACCTGAGCCGTGAAGTGACGAAAATGGCAGACTTAATCCCAACTATAACCGACCACAAACTTCATAAAAATGCAAATATCTCGGTTCGGTTAATATTCAAGATAGAGAATAAATGTATAAAACAATATTTATCGTAAATTTAATTTGGCAATAAAATTTGATCTATTACAATTTTATTCGATCCGACGCCATAATACCGGGAGATATTTCGTATTTTCGAAAATCCCCCCCTCTAAACCCCCCCTCCCTCTGGACCGATTTTCAGCCATTAACGAACTTGATCTGTCATTTTACAAGAAAAACGGTTAAAATAACCGAGTTTCGTTAAGATCAAACAAAAATTGCGACCGCTAGAGCGTTAACAGACAAAAAATATATATTATATATAATATAAATATATATATATTATAAATATATATATTATATATAATATATAATTTTATGAACGGACCTCATTTTCGTCATCTCCTGGGTAGGATCGATGGACAATTGAAGAAAAAATTTCGAGAAATCGCGGTCAATGATCAATAGCCTGAAATACCCCTTAAGGGAAATCTGCTAAAAACGAATTAAAAGTGGTAACTAATCCTTATTATATGAGCAAAATATAAAAATATTCTGGGGGAGGGGGCGCCAGTGACCGTGTGGGTTAAGGCGTGGGTGCTCTTCCACTGTAAATAAGTTCAAGTAAATTCGTATCTCTTGAATGATGTCTTGCCAGCTTAGAGCTCTTCCAGCTGAAGGGCGCACGTCATCATTCGTTTGTTGCTAAAAGATCTTTATTCTAGGCACCAAGGCCTTGTTGCTTAAATAAAAAACTTGGTGAGAAATACTTCCAGTTTATTGTGTCTGCTTTCCCACATCCAGCATCATACGAATTAAAAATTCTTCCTAGCCTTAACCAACATACGTACCTTCGTATGTTGACTAAGGCTTAGTATACGCTATTTGTTAATAAAATTGTAAGGTATTTAACAATCCAATCATTTCAGCAGCCATTTACCTAAATGGGAAGTTAATATGTAAAATAAATAATAAAACATTCTTATATATGTATGTTTATATATATATATATACTAGCTCAGATACCCGGCTTCGCCCGGGAATTCATTTGAGGCTGAATGGTGATGGTATTTTTTAGCAGGCTCTACATTGCACAATATTTTGACATTTACCCGTCCCAGTGTTTAGGATTGATACCCGTTCTTGCCGGTGATTTGCTAATAATAGAATTCTTTGTTCGATAATTCTTCACAGTCTTCGATATTTTTATATTTCCCGTTTCTTATACATGTAAATATGGTGAATTTTTATTTCAGGCCTCCCTTATAACTCCCCTCCCGTTCGAACCTAAAAATTTTAATATAACTTATAATCATGGAAGAATTAATGCTAATTGACATAACCAGTTTTGTTGTTGTAAGTTCGGTTCAGCCGTTAGCCGTGCCCGCTAAAGTTTTAACGTATAACTCATTTATACTTAGGTATACGACAAAAGTGTATATAACAAAAGTTACTCCAAATAACAAAATAAACAACTTTTGTTATGTTTATATTTGCGGAAAAACCAATAGGAAACGAAATTTCGCTATATTTAATTTCAGGCTTCCCTTATAACCCCCACTCCTGCCCGTCCCTAGAAATGTTAGTAGGGCTCATTATAAGGAAATCGTAAGTATTAATTCACATAGCGAGTTTGGTTTAGTTCGGTTGAGTCTTTTGTGCCAAATAAAATTGTGGACTCCCGCTATAGTTTTTAGCGTATAACTCATTTATACTTCCGTATACGGCAAAAGTGCATATGACAAAAGTTACTCTAAATTACAAAATATTTTAATTTCCTTATAACCCCCACTCCTGTTTGTCTTAGAGAATATTAATATAGCCTAAAGTCTAAGTTGGGCTAGTAGTAATATACATACCAAGTTTCATAAAATTCGGTTCAGCCGTTTATGCGTGAAAAGGTAACAAACAAACAAACAAATAAACAAACAAACAGACACCAAAGAAACAAAATGCAGTTATGGTGTCTATGACATGTGAAACGAAAAGTTATCGTGAAATTTCGCGAAAAAAATCAATGTACAGACAGAGGTTACAATTTTATATATATATATATATATATATATATATATATATATATATATATATATATATCTATACTAGCTCAGAGACCCGGCGTCGCTCGGGAATTCATTTGAGGCTGTATGGGGATAGCATTTTTTTGTCAAGGCTGTACTGTACTCAATGTTTTGACATTTACCCGTCCCAGTCGTTTCTTTGGATTTGTTAATAATACAATTATTTTTTTTATGTAAGACTTCACTGTCCTCCCGTCATATTTCCCGCTTCCTGTGCATTATGCATAGATTTGAATTAGTAGTTTTTAACGTATAACTAATTTATACTGAGGTATTCGACGAAAAAGTATATAACAAAAGTTACGCCAAATAACAAAATAAACAACTTTTGTTATGGGCGTAATTGCCGAAACCCCAATAGGAAACGAAATATCACTACTTTTAATTTCAGGTCTTCCTTATAACCCCCACTCCTGCCCCTCCCTAGAAATCTTAGTATGGCTTGTTATAATGAAAGCGTTAGTGCTAATACACATACCGAGTTTTATTTATTTCGGTTGGGTCTTTTGTCCCAAATAAAATTGTTCACTTCCGCTATAGGTTTTAGCGTATATCGCGTTTAAACTTCGGTATACGAAAAAAGTGTATATAACAAAAGTTACTCTAAATAACAAAATAAACAACTTTTGTTATGTTCATATTTGCCGAAAAAACAATAGTAAACGTAATATCTCTACTTTTAATTTCATGTCTGCCTTATAACCCCCACTCCTGCCCGTCCCTCCAAATGTTGGTATAGCTTGTTATAATTAAAGCGCTAGTGCTAATTCATATACCGAGTTTTGTTAAGTTCGGTTCAATCGTTATGCGCCCAATAAAATAGTGAACTCCCGCTTTAGGTTTTAAAGTATATTAACTCCTTTATACTTCATTAAAACTCAAAAAAATGTAAATCACAAAAGTTACTCTAAATAACAAAAATAAACAACTTTTTGTTCGGTTCATATTTGCCGAAAAACGAATAGAAAACGAAATACCACTATTTTTAAATTCAGGCCTCCCATACAAACCCCCACTCCTGCCAGTCCCTAAGAAATGGTATAGTATGGCTTATTATAATGAAAGCGTTAGTGCTAATACACATACCGAAGTTTTTATTCATTTCGGTTGGTTCTTATGATGCATCTCAAATAAAATTGTTCACATTCGTTACAGGTTTTTGCGTATATCTCGTTTATAATTTATATACGAAAAAAGTGTATATAAACAAACGTTAATCTAAAGAACAAAATAAACAACTTTTTGTTATGTTTATATTCTGCCGAAAAAACCAATAGGAATCGAAATAATCGCTATTTTTTTAATTTCAGACTTCTCCTCATAACCCCCACTCCTGTTCGCCTCAAGGGAAATTAATAATATATCTAAAGTCTAAGTGGGATAAGTAGTAATGTACATACCAAGTTATCATAAAATTCGGTTCAGCCGTTAGTGCGTGAAAAGGTAACAAAACAAACAAACAAAACATACACGAAAGAAACAAAATGCAGTTATGGTGTCTAAGACATGTGAAACGAAAAGTTATCGTGAAATTTCGCGAAAAAAAATCAATGTACAGAACAGAGGTTACAATTTTATATATATATATATATAGATCTATATATATATAAAATTGTAACACTCTGTCTGTAACATTGATTTTTTTCGCGAAATTTCACGATAACTTTTCGTTTCACATGGTCATAGACACCATATCTGCATTTTGTTTTCTTTCGTGTATGTTTGTTTGTTTGTTTGTTTGTTTGTTTGTTTGTTTGTTTGTTACCCTTTTCACGCATAAAACTGCTGAACCGAATTTTATGTAACTTGGTAATTATACTACACTAACGTAACCCAACATAGACTATAGGCATATATTAATTTTCTCTGAGGCGAACAAGAGTGGGGGTTATAAGGGAAGCCTGAAATAAAAAATAGAGATATGTCGTTTTCTATTGGGTTTTTCGGCAAGATATGCACATATTTAAAGTTGTTTATTTTGTTTATTTAGAGTAACTTTTGTTATATAGCATTTTTGTCGTATACCGAAGTTTAAAAGCGTTAAACGATAAAAATTATAGCGGGAGTCAACAATATTATTTGCCAAAAAAGACTCAACCGAACTAAATAAAACTCCGGTATGTTTTATTAGCAGTAGAGGCCTTCCATTATAATAAGCCATACCAACATTTCCTAAGGACGGGCAAGGAGTGTGGGTTATAAGGGAAGCCTGAAATTAAAAATAGCGATATTTTACTTTCCTATTGGTTTTTTCTTCCGCAAATATAAACATAACAAAACTTGTTTATTTTGTTATTTAGAGTAACTTTTGTTATATACAACTTTTGTCGTATAACTAAGTATAAAATGAGTTTTACGTTAAATCTTTAAAATTTTTAGGTTCGAACGGGAGGGGGGTTATAAGGGAGGCCTGAAATAAAAATTCGCCATATTTACATGTATAAGAGACGGGAAATATAAAAATATCGAAGACTGTGAAGCCTTATCGAACAAATAATTCTATTATTAGCAAATCCACGGGAAAGACGGGTATCAATCCTAAACACTGGGACGGGTAAATGTCAAAATATTGTGCAATGTAAAGCCTGCTAAAAAATACCATCACCATTCAGCCTCAAATGAATTCCCGGGCGAAGCCGGGTATCTGAGCTAGTATATATATAAAATTGTAACCTCTGTCTGTACATTGATTTTTTTCGCGAAATTTCACGATAACTTTTCGTTTCACATGTCATAGACACCATATCTGCATTTTGTTTCTTTCGTGTATGTTTGTTTGTTTGTTTGTTTGTTACCTTTTCACGCATAAACGGCTGAACCGAATTATATGAAACTTGGTATGTATATTACTATTAACCCAACTTAGACTTTAGGCTATATTAATATTCTCTGAGACGAACAGGAGTGGGGGTTATAAGGGAAGCCTGAAATTAAAAATAGCGATATTTCGTTTTCTATTGGTTTTTCTGCAAATATGCACATAACAAAAGTTGTTTATTTTGTTATTTAGAGTAACTTTTCTTATATACACTTTTGTCGTATACCGAAGTTTAAATGTGTTATACGCTAAAAATTATAGCGGGAGTCAACAATATTATTTGCCAAAAAAGACTCAACCGAACTAAATAAAACTCGGTATGTATATTAGCAGTGAGGCCTTCAATATAATAAGCCATACCAACATTTCTATGGACGGACAGGAGTGGGGGTTATAAGAGAAGCCTGAAATTAAAAATAGCGATATTTCGTTTCCTATTGGTTTTTCCGCAAATATAAATATAACAAAAGTTGTTGATTTTGTTATTTGGAGTAACTTTTGTTATATACACTTTTGTCGTATACCTAAGTGTGAGTTATACGTTAAAACTTTAGCGGGCACTAACGGCTGAACCGAACTTAACAAAACTCGGTATGTCAATTAGCATTAATTCTTCCATGATTATAAGTTATATTAAAATTTTTAGGTTCGAACGGGAGGGGGGTTATAAGGGAGGCCTGAAATAAAAATTCACCATATTTACATGTATAAGAAACGGGAAATATAAAAATATCGAAGACTGTGAAGAATTATCGTACAAATAATTCTATTATCAGCAAATCACCGGCAACCCTAAACACTGGGACGGGTAAATGTCAAAATATTGTGCAATGTAAAGCCTGCTAAAAAATACCATCACCATTCAGCCTCAAATGAATTCCCGGGCGAAGCCGGGTATCTGAGATAGTATATCTATATATATATATATATATATATATATATATATATATATATATATATTTATTTTTTTCAAAAAATGTTTGATAGAGATAAGCACAAATAACATTTGCTAAATAATTCGAATGATATTTGAGTTCATCTCTGTTTAAAATAATAATATCAAATAGTTCGATGCCAATTTTCAAGATATTACCGTAACGGGAAATTATTAAAGGCGTGAAGTTTAATAATAGATAAATCTACATACCGGTAACACAACACCACCAAGAATATTAAGTGAATAAATACAAACGATAATAAGAAACCTCTCTGCAGAAAGCATCTGAAATGTGAACAAACAGTTCTGCCAACTTCTTAACGGAAAGAAACACAATTACCGTAAGATATCTGAATATAACGTATTAATTTGATTGAAAACTATTTACTATATCTAGTACTGTAATTTATAATGAATCAGAATAATTTTTATCTCAATCAATCAAATTTAAGTAGTCCAAAAACTTAGGAAGGTGGGAGGGGTCACCAGAATATATTTGCATGTATCTCGTATAATAAATGTCGCTTGAAAACATTATTTGGTATTTAAGATTCGAATGATTTGGTTTATTATATAACCGAGTATTGTTTGTGTAGCATGAGTAGAAGTGGGGGTTTACAGAAGACTGAAATTTGAAAAATGCAAATATCTCGGTTAATGTTCAAGATAGAGAATAAATGTATAAAATACTAATATTTATAGTAAATTTAATTTACAATATGATTTACTCTATACACTTTTTCGATCCGACTTATAGTAACGGAGATATTTCGAATTTTCGAAAATCCTCCCCTCTAACCCCCCCCCCCTTTCCGATTTCAGCCGTTAACGAACTTGATCTTTCTTTTTACATAAAACGACTAAATATCCCTTAAGGGAAATCTGCTAAATAATATAAAACATTATCATTTTTTTTTAAATGTCTGATAGAGATAAGCACAAAGAATATTTGCTAAATAATTCGAATTATATTAGAGTTAATCTCTGTTTAAACTAATAATATCAAATAGTTCGCTGCCAGGTTTCAAGATATTACAGTAACGGGAAATTATTAAAATCAATACTAATTTTCATAATGAGGTTCTATATAAGAACATCACACTCATGCAAAGAGAAACTGGAGCGCTTAAAGAAATAAAATCATTTGCTGCTGATAGGGAACACATTTAATGTCGTGAACTGTAAGATTATAAAAGGGGAGGGGGCGAGACTACTATAGATAACGTCTGAATTCAAAGTATCGCAGACAGAAAAAAAAAACTTAAAACAAAACCTTGATTAGCATTACTTTTTCATTTTAAGAAAAGGTTCAAGAAAAACTATAGCAGGTCACGCATAGGTTAGTCACGAAGGCTCCAATTACTGGAATGTGAAATTTTTCCTCTCTTAAATAAAGACGGGATTTTAATTAAGGGAGAGTACCCCTGGCCATTCACTTGCTTACGCGATAGGAGACATATTGAAGTTGAACATTGGGGTACTCTTTGTTGATGCTAGAAAAAATTGGCCAATTTCCAAAAATATTGGACATACCGTGCCACGAATTATACTGATGCATAGATAGACCTTGTTTTTTTAATGTTTTCTATACTGCAGTACATGAATTTATCCCATGCTCTATTTTTAATGATATCAAATGGTTTTTGTGTATTATTTTTTACAGCATCAAAACAAATTACATTTTTATATTTAAAATAAAACTATTATAAATATATAAATAAAATCAAGTGTAAGTATAAATACTAATAATAAACAAAGATGAAAAAAAAAATAATGAAATAGAAATAATAAAATGGAGGAAAGAAATAGGAAGGCTTCAGTTCAGCTCAACTCTAATGATTTTAACCCTTAACAGCTCAAGGACCGCTATAGCGGCCTCCCACCACTCTCTGTCAAACTCGTACTGAGAGTACTGCAAATAGTTACAAGGGTGTCCATTGGATGTCCACAGAAAATTAAGAACTATTCCTGAATGTTCGCCCCTCTGGAGCCGAGATCCCCCCTTCCCGGACGCTAAAGCAGCCCTAGCCCATTCCAGGTACCTGCTCAGTTAGTACTGATGTGGACACTCACAGTGCATTACCTGTTGTCACCTACATTCTTCTGCTTTTACCAGCAAAAAGGAATGTAATACTTTACTAAGATAGTTTTGATCATGTTTCAATAAATATAAAGTAATAATGTTTAGTCGCATACGTATTCTATGCCATGTAATTAAAAAAATACGGCCATGCCCTTCCATTTTTACAATTTTACCGTATACAAAATCAGGAGTATTTATTTTTCATTTGCTTATAGTATTTCTTTTTAGGATATTTTCAAGTTAAACAATCAAATTCAGCATTATCAGTAAATTATATTTTATACCAATTTAGTATTCTCAAATATGTTTATTAGAGCGATACTAAACATTGCATGTCTTGGCTGAAACAGAAAAGAGCAGTTAATTGAAACATTTTATGCAAAAATATTTGCTGAAACTATTCAGTAGGAGACACTGGAGGACAGGAGCAGACAATGAGCCGAACCCTTTCCCTGACGTTGGAGGAGACAGGTAGAATTCAGGCGTCCGTCAGCCGGTAATCCCTGGGCAGGCCGACCCCCTAAACGGACAAGGACTGTTATAGAAGCCACTCCAATAATTTATTCTCTAATATTTTTTAACTATTCTGTTATTATTAATAGTCATTTATGGACTCCCTAACACCATTTTTAGAGAAATATAATTTTTCTAATCGCCAGCGAAATATGCCATATAAATGGCTAAGGCTACTAAGTCATAGTTGTGTTTCATCAATGATGTGTGTCAGCCGCAGGCCAAACTCCGTTCTGAAGAGTTATGTTTTTCCGTTGTCTGTCATAAAGCCTACAATAGTATATAATGTTGTCAAAAGTATTTTCAGTTTCCTTATCGCAGTCACATGTATTGTTGTCAATCACACAAAAGCGATAAAGTAACTATTAGTTGGTCCATGTCCAGTTACTACTTGACTTTATGTATGTCATGCCAGTTCTAATGAATTCATATAGATGGCTACCGTATTTTGTGCTCGTCCATTCTCTGACCTAAAAAATCAGCAGTTTAATTTATTAGGAACTCCGACGTAATGGTTGTTCAATTATAATTTCACCTTTAGTATATAGACTATACTTCATTAGGAAGAATCGATATTTTTTATTTCATGATGTATGGATTTAAATCAGCTGACTTGACCCGACATACTTTTGTAAACCATTCTTAGATTGACAAAGCTATGAAACGATATAATCGTCGTATATTACCTATTAGTGTTTTATATTCTCCTGATGAGGAGTCATATGGGCGCGAAACTATTTGAGAAATAAAAATGATTTTATTAATCACTAGCTCAGATACCCGGCTTCGCTCGGGAATTCATTTGAGGCTGAATGGTGATGGTATATTTTTGGCAAGGCTTTACTTTGCACAATATTTTGACATTTACCCGTCCCAGTGTTTAGGGTTAACACCCGTCGTTTCTGTGGATTTGTTAGTAATAAAATTATTTTTTATGTAAGACTTCACTGTCCTGCATATTGTCATATTTCCCGTTTCCTGTGCATTATGCATAGATTTGAATTATTAATGAGAAAATATTGGCATACATTTGAATCAATGTTTTCATTTGAGGTACCTGGTAGTTCATATTGAAAAGAAGTGTTGAGCAAATTTCTCTAAATAACAAAATAAACAACTTTTGTTATGTGCATATTTGCCGAAAATCCAATAGGAAACGAAATATCACTGTTATTAATTTAGGGCCTCCATTTATAACCCCCACTCCTGCCCGTCCCTAGAAATGTTAGTATGGCTTATTATAATGATGGCGTTAGTATTAATTCACATACCGAGATAGGTTTAGTTCGGTTGAGTCTTTTGTGCCAAATAAAATTGTGGACACCCTCTATAGTTTTTAGCATATAACTCATTTATACTTCCGTATACGGCAAAAGAGCATAATGACAAAAGTTACTTTAAATTACAAAATAAACAACTTTTGTTATGTGCATATTTGCTGAAAAAGCAATAGGAAACGAAATATCGCTATTTTTAATTTCAGGCCTCCCTTATAACCCCACTCCTGTTTGTCTTAGAAGGAACAATTAATATATAGCCTAAAGTCTAAGTTGGGCTAGTAGTAATATACATAGCAAGTTTCATAAAATTCGGTTCAGCCGTTTATGCGTGAAAAGGTAACAAACAAACAAACAAACATACACGAAAGAAACAAAATGCAGTTATGGTGTCTATGACATGTGAAACGAAAAGTTATCGTGAAATTTCGAGGAAAAAATCAATGTACAGACAGAGGTTACAATTTTATATATATATAGATTTAAAATTTGTATTTTTTGTTGACTTCTACCGTATGATTGGCTAAGTGAATTTATAAAGGTCATTATTTCACAATAGTATTTAAATCAAAACCATAAGAGTTGAGTTAATAATTTAGTGGATATTATAACTAACCTCAGAACTGTGTGCCAACTTGTTCCCAAAGATATATAATGGTTTCTATTTAAGAATTTGATAGTTGTACACAAAAAGTATATCACTTTTTTTTTTTTTACAAAAAGCTTTTATTTAATTAGAAGTGAGATCAATGGACTTTGGACACGTATCAAATACTACTCAACTAAAAATCAAAAATTCCTCAGAAAGTGACAGAAGCTTTTTTGTTATTCTTGTGAGTAAGGAGGTGGACTGTTCCACAGATGGTCGCTAGAAGAAGACACAGCTGGTACAGCATTATCATCAATGAAGTATAGAACCACTTTTTTAAACAGCCACGTGTCCAGGCATCCAACAGAACAGCACAACCCTGAAAAGTAATTCATATTCTTTAGAACTATAGATATAATTGAACCGTTTACAACTTACCCTTGATGAAACCACTTAAAGTATTGTTGCGAAAATTAAATACATGAATAATCTTTCGGAGAGAGACAGAAAGAGAGAGAGAGAGAGAGAGTCGCGTATTTGGAAAGTGTGACGTAGATCAAAGAGACCGACAGAAGGTCGAGACGATACTAGGCTCGTCTAGCCCAGCCTCGAATGATCCAGACAATTCCCCTTTGATGTATGCCGCCGCCCTATATAAAGAAGGGCTAGCCGCGAGCGAGTCAGTTTTATTCTCACCTGTCTTGATATTCACATCAGTGCTACAGTGTGACTTAGTGCAGTGCGGTAAAGTGTTTTTATAAGAAGAACAGTGTTGTGCCGTGACTGTAAGTAACAGTTTAGTGCCGTGTTTAAGACAGTGCAGTGACGCGAAGTAAAGGACAGTGCAGTGCCGCGAAGTCAAGGACAGTGCAGTGCCGTCATGTTGTGAATTTTCAGTGACCGTGAGTGAATTGTTGGACTGTGTAATCTGAAGAACAGTGACGCTATCAGTGTATACTGTAAGTAGTAATTAAGAATAATTACCAAGTGTATTGTGCATTGTGAAATAAATTGTGCAGTGGTAAAAACTGTGAAACTTGCGAGTATTTAATTTTGCAATCCAAAAGAACTCTTATTAAAAACGTTTATTACTGGTCTTGGTAATAAAAACGTAACAGTATTTATGGCATTAAAAGAGATATTCTGGTCTCACCAACGCTCTTTATTGTTTTAGATCAAACGTTTCGCCATTCTGGGCCGAAGAAACCAGACTTTAGATTGGCTATTGTTGGCAAAGTTCCACATTGATTAAGGATTATAATCATAAGTTTTTATTTACCTCCTAAGGCAAATAGGACAAGTTCTCTCCAGGTCGCAAGGGCTGCGTAAACTAAGCAGATTTCCCATGTGAAGTTTTACAATAGAGAAATCTGCATACTGGTAAATACAAACGGTAATGAGAAATCTTTCAGTTAATTAAAATAAATTCCCAACTGAATTGTAGGAATAATTTATATTTTAATAACTCAAATTTTAGTAGTCCAAGAACTAAAGAAGGGGGGGGGGCGGATGAACAGAACGTATTTGCATAAATCTCACAAAGTAACGAAGGTAAGGTAAGGTTAGAAACGACAGGAAGGTTAGAAGAATTGGCCTACCTAACCCGAACTATACCTGACCACAGACTTCATAAAAATGCAAATATCTCAGTCGTTAATATTCAAGATAGAGAATAACTGTATAGAACAATATTTATAGTAAATTCCCCCAAACCCCCCCCCCCCCTTGTCCGATTTCAGCCATTAACAACTTGTTCTGTCTTTTTACATAAAAGGTTAAATATCGATTTCGTAACGATCAAACAAAAATTGCGAGCGCTAGAGCGTTAACAGACAAATATATATATATACATATAATTTTGAACGGACCTCATTTTCGTTATTTGAAGAAATTTTGCGAAAATCGCGTCATGAGTACGACCTCAATAGCTGATTTCCCTTAAAGGAAATCTGCTAAAATGTATAAACAACATTTATAGGATATTGTGGTAAGATTCGATATAACCTTTTTACCTGTCTCATAATAAAGGAATATTTTATATTTTCGGAAACCAACCCTTCTCCTATCCGATTACAGCCATTAACGAATTCGATCTTAATTTTTGCATAAAACAAAAATTAAAAATAAATGCTAGATACTGAGGTCGTTGATTCGCAAATTTCCCTCTCTTGGGTACGCAATTTATTCATAACTTGAAGCAATAGTTAATGATATAGGTAGATGAGCCACAGCCCACGAAGTACGTGAGGGCAACCTAGCAATTAGGCAATGAGGATATGACCTCACTCGTAATGGAATGCAGCTAAGTTCACAAAGCTCCAGCCTGACAACCAACAAGACCAGTGACGAAATCCCTGCTCGCAAATATTTTCTTTCAGTGCGCCAAATTTTACCAGGTTAGTGGAAAAGGGTCATACAGCAATTGTTTATTAGGTATCATTGTCATCCACTGGGAATTCAGCAAAACTAAAATAAGATAAAAAAAAGTCCGTCTCGCAGGGGCTGAGTAAACTAAGCAGATTTCTCTCGTGAAGTTTAATAATAGATGAATTTACATAATGCTAACACAACACCACTGTGAATATTAATAACCTCCGACGGGAAGCGTCTGAAATGTAAACAAGCAGATCTGTCAACCTCTCACCAGAAAGAATATCTGAATATAACATAATAATTTTATTGAAAACTATTTATTATATCTAGTACAGTAATTTATATTGAGGCAGAATAATTTTTATCTCAATCACTCTAATTTTAGTAGTCCAAGAACTGAAGAAGGGGAGGGGGATTAACAGAACGCATTTGCGTATATGTCACAAAGAAGAAGCTTACACCAGTCTCTACACTACTTTCAAGAGAGCCGAAGAGTTATGGAAACGGCCGAACTTTTTGGCGAAAACTCACTAATAGAAGCGATCATAGCCGATCTCATCTCACCTGTTATCCGCACACAATTAATAAAATGCAAATATCTCAGTTAATATTCAAGAGAATAAATGGATATGACAATATTTATAGTAAATTTAATTTGCAATATGATTGGTACTATACACGTTTTCGATCCGACGAATAGTAACGGAAATATTTCGAAAATAACCAGTGGGAGGGGGAATGTTGAAAATTCGAACTACCTCCGTTGCCATACGTCGGATCAAAAGATTTTATAGAACCAATCTTAATAAAAATTAAGGTTACTATAAAAATTGTTCTATACATTTATTCTCTATCTTGAATATTAACCGAGATATTTGCATTTTTCAGCCTTCAGCAAACCCCACTTCATCTCATGTTACATAAACAATACTCTGTTATGTAATAAACCACATTATTCGAAGCTTAAATGTCATAAATTGTTTTCAAGAGACCTTTATTATACAAGATAAATGCAAATATGTTGTCGTGATCCCCCCCCTTCTCAAGTTCTTGGACTACCAAAATTTGATTGAGTAAGATAAAAATTATTCTGACCATTATAAATTACAGTACTAGATATAGTAATAAAATTAATACGTTATATTATGATATATTTCCGTAATTGTTTTAGCAGATTTCCCTTCATTGTTCACTCATGATACGATTTTTGAAAAATTTCTTCAAATGTCCAGCGGTCATATCGAGAAGGTGACGAAAATGAGGTCCGTTCGAAACTATATATATATATATAGGTATACAAACTATATATTTATATATATATATATATATATATATAATATATATATTTTTATATATATATATAGGTTTGATCGTTACGAAACACGACATTTAACCGTTTTGTGTAAAAAGACAGATCAAGTTCATTAATGGCTGAAGTCGGACCAGAGGGAGGGGGGGGGGGGGTTTATAAGGGGGATTTTCGAAAATCCAAAATATCTCCGTTATTATGCATCGGATCGAAAAATTGTATGGAACCAATCTTATCGCAAATCACATGTACTATAAATATTGTTATATACATGTGTAACATGTGGTAGAGTATTGTTCGGATTAGTTCGGCAGTTTCCGTAACTGTTCGGCTCTGGTGGAAGCTTCTTCTAACCTTACCTGTCGTTTCTAACCTTACCTTACCTTCTTTACTTTGTGAGTTTTATGGAAATACGTTCTGTTCATCCGCCCCCCCCCCCTCTTTATTTGTTTGACTACTAAAAATTTAGTTATTAAAATAAAAATTACTCATTAAATTAAGAAGTCGTTTAAGTTGGGCAATTTAGGTAAAAATTAACTGAATGATTTTTCATTACCGTTTGTATTTACTCACGGTGGTGTTGTGTTACCAGTATTGCAGGATTTCTCTATTGCTAAACTTCACATGGGAAATCTGCTTAGTTTACGCTGCCCCTGCGTGACGGACTTTTTATTTAGAGAATATGGGGGAGGTATATGAGAACACTAGTGTTCCATTACAGGTGTTGTTTCCGGCATATCTCCAGCGGTGTCTGTAATGTGGCGGTCCACGATATTTCGCCGGACTTCCATCCGGCTTCTTCTGGTGGTCATATTCTGTCGTGCTTGTGGCAGCTCTTAGTGGATTAAGAGCTGCCACAAGCACGACAAGAATATGACCACCAGAAGAAGCCGGATGGAAGTCCGGCGAAATATCGTGGACCGCCACATTACAGACACCGCTGGAGATATGCCGGAAACAACACCTGTAATAAGTTCCCAGCGAAGAAGTTTGAAACAACGTAGTGTTCCATACAAGCACATGCGATATATGCTTAGTTTGCGCAAGCCTCTGCGTGATGGACTTTTTTTATTTTATTTTTAAGAATACTTTTTGTTACCTGTATATGCCTCGCAGTCTCGTAAATTTCAGAATCCTGATGCTGGCAGTCAGTAACGTTAGTCGGAGACAAATCAAGATGATTCCTCCCCTCCTGAAAGCAGCAGGATATAGGGACTACATACCCCTTTGGCCCGTACTCCCGAATCTTCCACCAAGAAGAAATCCATTCCTTCCCGTTCTCTGATCCACAGCACTCATACTGCAATAAATATTTATTCATTTATAATTGCTATTCGTGCAAGATACAAAAGTGTCTAAAGTTGTCATAGCGTTATAAAATTGCAATTGATAAAAGAAAAGGGTGATAATGCTGTCTCCCTTAAATCAAGAAACCCCCAGCAAGGCAACTTGACTGACATTTCCAAAATGATTCCCTAAATCAGCAGTTCTAAAACTTTTTTGTTGACGGAATCAATTTGGAAAACGAAATACTCGACGGAGCCCTAAAATAAAATAAAGTGCCACAATCATAATACGACTATAATGTAACAACTACTTATTACTTAATAAATATAATAATAGAAGAGATTAAACAAAAAAAAAAAACAAATCTAATGAGACTGTTTTTTTATTTTTCATCAATTGGTTGATATCAGGTTTGGTACAAGCGCGTTGAAGTATCATATCAGGTTCGGCTTCCAATCTATTGCGGTATTAGCAGATGCCCCTTAAGGGAAATCAGCTATTAAGGTCGTACTCATGACGCGATTTTCGAAACATTTCTTCAAATGTCCATCGATCCTACCCAGGAGATGACGAAAATGGGTCCGTTCAAAACGATACATATATATAAACTAGCTAATATACCCGGCTTCGCCCGGGAATTGATTTGAGGTTGAATGGTGATGGTATTTTTTTGGCAGGGCTTTAATTTGACATTTACCCTTCCCAGTGTTTAGGGTATATACTCGTTATTGGCATTTATATATTATATAATATTATATTTGTCTGTTAACGCTTAGCCGGTCGCAATTTTTGTTTAATCGTTAACCATCTCCGGTGTTTATGCATCGATTTTATGTATTAAAGACAAAGGATCAACGTAGATTCGAATTAAGGCTTCCAATCAGGAACCTCATAGTGGGGGGGGGGGTGGGGTTTAGCAAAGGGATATTTCTACGCAAATTACTTGCTCCACCCTTTGTTCCGGGAGAAGTGTTTAAAAAAAGAAAAAAAAAAAAAAAAGTTAATCAAAATAACAAAGTAAACCACTTTTGTTATGTGCATATTTTTCGAAAAACATATAGACAATGAAATATCGCAAATTTTTATTTCAGGCCACCCTTATAACCGCTACTCCCGTTCTAACCTAAACATTTTAATATAGCTTATAATCATGGAAGAATTAGTTCTAATTGACATACCGAGATTTGTTCGGTTCAATCGTTAGCGCCCAAGAAAATATGTAGTTGACTCCCGCTTTACAATACGTCGTATATCTCGTTTATAACTTGCTTAGAAGACAATCGTTATTGCAAATTAATGTACTATAAATATGTTATAAACATTTATTGTCTATCTTGCTATTAGCCGAAAAACCATTAGGAAACGAGATAGCGCTATTTTTAATTTCCAGCGTCCCTTACAACCCCCACTCCTGCCCGTCGCTAGAGATATTTGCATGGCTCGTTATAATGAAAGCGTAAGTGCTAATACCGGAACCGAGCTTTGGTTCGCTTATATTTCTTCCTCGAAGCTAAAATTGTTAGCCGTTCCGCCATAACAGTTCGGCACTCGTATGGAGATTGTTATTCAGTTTAAACAAGTGCAAGTGGGAAATCTTTTAGTTTACGCAGCCTGCATGACAGACTTTTTTTATGTTCATATTTGCCGAAAAACCAAAAGGAAACGAAATATCGTTATTTTTAATTTCAGGCCTCCCTTATAACCCCCACTCCTCGTTGTGCATGGGTGAGAATCTGTTTACGCCTACAATTGTGTTGGGCTAGTAGGAATATACATAACGAGGGAGAACATTCAGGGGCAGCCGTTTATTTGGCAAGGTATCGAACATTCATCACGGATTCTGCAGCAAAAATCTTTGAGAGACATCGTTTTGAACGGTGACTCCATACTTGTGTCTCATGCCATTTTTAAAAAAGATTCATATATCTCGTTGGACACGTGTTACAATTTTGTATATATTCTAGCCTCAGATACTCGGCTTCGCCCGGGAATTGATTTGAGGCTGAATGGTGATGGTATTTTTTTGGCAAGGCATTACTAAAAACTATACTTCGAGATTTACCCGGCGCAGTGTTTAGGTTAAATAAATAAACCGTTGTTGCCATTTGTTAATAAAAACATTAATTTTTATGAAAGTCTTCACTGTCTTTCAAATTGACAAACAATTTTCGACCTTATGATAGCGTTAGAGCCGAAATTCTATGTTGTCTATTGTGAAGTCCAATGAAGACCTGATTCAAGTCCAATGAAGACCTGATTCAAGTCCAATGAACACCTGATTCAAGTCCAATGAACACCTGATTCAAGTCCAATGAACACCTGATTCAAGGCCAATGAAGACCTGATTCAAGTCAATGAAAGACCTGATTCAAAGTTATGTCAATGGAAGACCTGATGTTCAAGTCAATGAAGACCTGATTCAAGTCCAATGAAGACCTGATTCATGTCCAATGAAGACCTGATTCAAGTCCAATGCTTACACATTAGACAAAATATTCTGGAAATTATACATTTAAATCTACACATACAAATTCAAGAAATATTGAAACGAAGAAGCTGACACGTTAGGAAAGTAAGCAGCTCAAGATACAAAAATAATTCCAGAATTCTCTCTCGTACCGCTCCCATACATTAAAAAAGACTTACGTGCCGACACAATGCATAAGTGGAACAGAGATTAGACGACAGCTTACATCAATACATACCAAATATAACTCTCAACAACTACAACACAATTAAGAGTCACCATCACAAATGCACCCAATTTCTAACGGAACATGGACAGACAGAACATTATTTAACAAGATTTAAAATTCAAGACAATGAAAAATGTACTTGCAACTCACAGTCAGCACAAACGTGTTTACATATACTTTATGGATGTTCAACATTTAATCAAAATATTTAGATCAAATTTAATAATGAACATGAATATTTAACAAATATAATAAAGAATTTATAAAGTTTATCAAAAGTATTGAAATGGATGTAGCAAACATACATTAGAATGTAAAGTTGATTCTGAGGAATGGGAATTATAATTATAAAGCCCAATGAAGACAATATTTGGTATTTAAGCTTCGAATAATGTGGCTCTTGATGTAACAGCTTATTGTTAAACATATATGAATCAAAACCGGAAAATCGTTATTTACACCACACTACGTATTTGCTTGTATTTCACACAGTAAAAGTTCAATGAAGTCAACTTTTTATACTTAAGCTTTTGCGATTGATAATATAAATGCTTATTGTTAATATGGCAAGATTTGGAGTGGGGGTTACTGAAAACTATCAAATTCAAATATCTGGGTTAATTTTGAAGACAGTGAAAAAAAACATATATAACAACATTTATAGGGCATCCAATTTGCAATAAGATACGTTCTAGGTACTGTTTTAGGTCCGAGAGAGAGGGGATTAATTATGAATAAGTCGAATTGAAAAATTGTATATCACCAATTATTTAATCAATTACACTTATTGCAAATTTAATTGCCTATAAATGTTGCTACATTTTCTCTTTCATGAATATTAACCAGATATTTAACTTTTTAGGTTTAACATTGAGGTCGTACTCATGATGCGAGTTTCGAAAAATTTCTTCAAATGTCCATCGATCCTACCCAGGAGATGACGAAAATGAGGTCCGTTGGCAGAAAAATTATATATAATAATGATATATACATATATATAATATATATATATATATAGATATATTTGTCTTGTTAACAACTCTAGCGATCGCAATTTTTGCGCTTTGATCGTTACCAAACTCGGATATTAATCGTTTTATGTATTAAAAGGAAAAATCAAGTTCGATATAATGGCACAGTGAAATCGTGACCAGTGGGAGGGGGGGGTTTAGAGGAGGGGATTTTTGAAAATTCAAAACATCTCCGTTAATTTGTATAGAATAAATCTTACTGCAAAATTCAATATTACTAAAAATTTGTTTATACATTTATTCTGTTATCTTGAATATGAACCGAGATATTTGCCATTTGTATTCTGCGAGTGCGTCGCCCAATAGGTATTCGGACTGTTCCGCCGAGAGCTCTGGCGGCCGATTTCCAATACTATTCGTCCACTCTGTGAATAGGTTTCGAGGTTAGTTAACTGTTTTTTTTGGGGCTAGCAAACTAATGCGGTTATTGCGGGGGGGCCCTAAATAATGTTTTAGGTTTAGAGGTTTCTTACAACTACAGTTGTTATTAGGCAGATTACTATATTGTAAAACTTCACGTGGGAAATCTGCTTAGTTTACGCAGCCCCTGCGTGACGGACTTTTTTTAATTTTCAATCTTCAATAAACCTCCACTCCTACTCATATCAACAACAATCTTTTATATAATGCGCCGCTTTATTCGAAGATTAAATACCGAATATTGTTTTCATTAAACTTTTACGTCGTGAGATACAGACAAATAGGTGGTGTGATGATTTTACGGCCATAACTCAAAAACGTTTATTTGATTTATTAGATATTTAATCGTTTCATGCAACACTTTTGATCGTAATCGTTAAGGGCTGAAATCGGAATAGAAATAAGGGGGGTTTAGAGGAGGGGTTGGGGAAGCTGTAGTGAAAAATTCAAAATGTCTCCCATATTATGAGTCACATTGATAAAAGGCCTAGAACCAATCTTGTTTAACTATTGATGTTCCAGAATTGTTATTTTATACATTTTTTCGTAGTTCAAATATTTCGCGAGTTATTTAGCCTTTAGTAAACCTCACTTCTACTCGTCGGAGTTTTACTTAGAAATAGAAGATGTATGGCTAGACGAGATCAATAGTGTACCATACCAGCAAAGGCGAAATCTGCTTAATTTACGCAGCCCCTGCGTGACGGATGTGGTTTTTCAAATCCAACTCTAATTATCCCTCGAAATTAACGATTCCACATCAATTCTGCGCACAGTTACAAATCCATTTCTCGAGGAGAAGAATGTCTAGAGTTGAACATCTGCTACCAATGTGAAGTTCACGGCTCGTGTTCGTAAATCACTTTAAGGGTCATGAAAGTCTTGAAGGCGAGATATTTATGATCGTTCATAAACTCTCGGCGGAAATGATTCAGCTATTCTTTAACACGTACTAGAAAATATTATTGTCCCTGACGACTTCGGCTCACCATAATCTGGGTGTTAAACACACTCAACAATTTATATAATAAGCTAATTTTTTATATTCCGTTTGAGATAACAATAAATATTTAAGTCCAAAGAGTTTCAATTCTCTTCGAATGATATTCTTCTTGTATTTAGACTAATTTCTACATTATAAGACTATTTAAATCCCTTATATCAAGGCAAGAAACTCATGATTTCTACCACTTGAAGTTTAACAAATTTAAAATGTAATAACCTAATTTGTTTTCTCTGTTTTAAGTATTAACAGAGATATTTTTATTTTTTGGTTTTCAACTTTTAGTAAACCCCTACTTTTAGTCATCCTACTTTAACAATAAGTGAATATATCATGAAAAGTCTTATTGCAAGCTGAGATAACAAATATTTTTACTAGATGACATACATCCGAATACATTCTGCGATGACGTAATCAATTAAGATTTTATTTAATAAATACTATATTCCATATTTATCCGTTTTATTCAATACTAAAGACCCTTCTCGTTAATAGCTGTAAACGAGCCATGAATAGGGTGGCGTGTTTAAAGTGAGGAGGGATTAAAAATTCAAAAAATTGCGACCGCTTGAGCATTAACAGAAAAATATATATATATATATATATAAAATTTTGAACGGACCTTATTTTCGTCATCAACTTTGTAGGATAGCTGGGCATTTGAAGACATTTTTCAAAAATCTCATCATGAGTTCAACCTCAATAGCTGATGTTCCCTTAGGGAAATATACTAATATCTAAATTATTATGAGTTGGGTCGAAAAATGTTATAGAACTAATCTTGTTATATTTTTTTAATTTATTGCTTACAAGGATTTTTCTTATAGCAAGGAGTTGGCCTTATATAATGAGGTTAGTTTTTCTATGTTAGTAGCTTATATATAAACATATTTTTACAAACTAGAATTGAGTATAACTGACAAGAATTTACTAATAGATAAGTACACAGTACTAAATAAACAAAAAAACAATTAAGAGAAGAAGAGAAATTTAATAATGTTAACTCAGATAAGATTCGCGAAGTTTTAAGCTATTTCTTAAATATTTAAAAAAGTTAATATATACTTCTCTAGTTGCATTATTTAGAATATTATGAAGTTGTGAATTATCTGCTGGCTGTTTGATGGATGGTAAATACTGTTCTCTGAAAGGGGAGTAAATAGGGCAATGAAGCTTTATATGATAAATGTCCTCATTCATATTTAAATTACAAAATGTGCAAATTTCTTTTGGGTTAATATTATAGAATAAATTTTTCATTGAAAACTTTATACAATAGTTGCTGGATGTTCTTAGCTGTGCAATGATTTTTACAATTTGGAATGGCAAACCTATTGTTAGAAATTCCTGAGGTGAACCGGGAGTTGTGGAAATTGACTTTTGTAACGGACTATAATTTGAAATTTGGAGTTTTTCAAAATCTATAGAAAGTAATTTACTTTGGTATGCTTCTACTATTGAGCTAATGTGTAATTTGATTAAGTTTTTGTCTTGTGTAAGCCAGATGCCAATGAAATTTAAAGAGTTTAGTAGGTTTTTAATTTGAGATACCCAATTAAATCTGATAATATTTGTGGGACTCTGATCTAATAATAGGAGCCTATTATAGCAGATCCTAGGGAATCTTTCACTGTCCATTGATAATATTTTACACAACCAGTGAAGGGTTGATTTCATAATATGAGTTGACACAAAGTCCGAGCCTGTTTCTTGTCTAATGATGTAGTTAGGAGTGTTTCTAATAAGCTGAAATAGATGTTTGTAAAAGTTTGTTTCTGCTTGCTCGAGGTAATTGAGGTATCTAAGGCTCCAAACTGGTGCTCCATATAACTATACCGACCTAGCTATAGAATTTAATAGTGTTTTGGTTGCATCCCAACTGTGGCATTTTGACCCCACCAGTATCTTAAATACTACGGATATAGACGTTTTAAATTTTGTAATGGAATATAATGTTTCTTCAAGGAATAATGAGGAAGAGGAAAACATTACACCCAGATAAATGAACTTTTTCACCTGCTCTAACTTTTCACCTGAGTAAAAAAAATTAGCTTCCTTTTTGGATTTCCCCTTATGGAATTTCATAATTTTTGATTTTTAATCTTGTTATACTATTAATGCTCTCTGTTTTTTTTCTATATATTTTACTAAAATATTAAGTGAGCTATTTTTATTTTCTTGATTTCAGTCTTCAGTAAACCCCCACTCCTACTGGTCGGCGTTTTAGTTAGAAATAGAGAACCAGCGCTTGAGAAATCTGCCTAGTTTACGCAGCCCCTGCGTGGCGGACTTTCCCGTTTTCTTAGAAGTATTCTTAAAGTCAAAAATAGTCCGTTACTATTTTGGATATTAAAAATATTCTAAGCCGTCTTCAGTCCAACCACGGTGCAAAAAAAAAGTCCGTTACGCAGCAGCTGCGTTAACTAAGCAGATTTCCACGTGCCTCGCGTATTTGCATTTATCACAAAACGCAAAAGTTCAATGAAAAAATATATTTTTTAAATTAAAGAATGTGCTTCATACAGCTTATTATTAATATGCATGTGTATGAGCAAATATCTCGGTTAATTATCAAGATAAGGAAAAAATGGACATATAACAACATTTATAGAACATTGCGTTTTCAATAAGATTGATTCTATACAAATTTTCGATCCGACTTATAAGTAGGATCGAAAATTTGTAAAAAACAAACAAACAAACAAACTCACATGAAAGAAACAAAATGCAGTTATGGTGTCTATGACATGTGAAACGAAAAGTTATCGTGAAAATTCGCGAAAAAAATCAATGTACAGACAGAGGTTACAATTTTATATATGTATGGATATGTATAAAATCGTAACCTCTGTCTGTACATTGTTTTTTTTCTCGAAATTTCGCGATAACTTTTCGTTTCACATGTCATAGACACCATAACTGCATTTTGTTTCTTTGGTGTCTGTTTGTTTGTTACCTTTTCACACATAAACGGCTGATCCGAATTTTATGAAACTTGGTATGTATATTACAACTAACCCAACTTAGACTTCAGGCTATATGAATATTTTCTGAGACGAACAGGAGTAGGGGTTATGAGGGAAGCCTGAAATTAAAAATAGCGATATTTCGTTTCCTAATGAATTCCCAGGCGAAGCCGGGTATCTGAGCTAGTATATATACTAGCTCAGATACCCGGCTTCGCCCGGAAATTGATTTGAGGCTGAATGGTGATGGTATTTTTTTTATCAAGGCTTTACTTTGCACAATATTTTGACATTTACCCGTCCCAGTGTTTAGGGTTAATACCCGTTGTTGGCATTTATTAATAATAAAATTAATTTTTTATGTAAGTCTTCACTGTCCTCCAAATTGTCATATTTCCCGTCTCCTGTGCATTATGCATAGATTTCAGCTATTAATGACAAAATATTAATATTGATTCGAATTAATTTTTCCAGATGAGGTACCTGATAGTTCAAATAGCACGTTCAGGACGGACATCAAAAATGTGGTCTATCCACAAGTACGGCACGGGGTCAATTGACCCCGTGGTGCAACTATCCACAAGGACGGCACGGGGTCAATCGACCCCGTACTTATGTCCCCTTTTAATGCGCTACTACAACTCGAAAAATGAACTAAATTGCTATATTCCAACATTTTTTTACTCTTAGGACATCAAAAAATATATGGCAGTCGCAGGCCGTGTTTTCATCGATTTTTTGTTACGTGACTTAGAAATGAATATTTACCTTACATTTTTCACCTTGTCGGGAACTTTTTTTCTCCTTTGTGTGATAAATTTGGTTATCAACAAAGGATTTTAATTTTTTTTATACTTTTAAAATGGGTGAATATGATTTAACTTTAAATTACGACACATTACAATCAAAATTTATTAGTTTATAAAGATAAAATTACAAAACGAGAAAAACAAACTAGGAACTAGGAGTTTAGTTTAAACAAATAATTGGAAAATAAATATAATAAAGAAAAAATATGAATAAACAAGTAATTATTTTGTAATTAATAATTCTTCATTATCACAATGGTTAGGACATAGATTTATGGCAGTTGTTGAAGCATTGTAGACAAAGTGACTTCATGTTGCACTCTTCACAATACGTTCTAACTTTTTTGTCTGCTTCTTTAGAGGACAATGTTTTTCTTAATTTTTCGAAACACCCGGAACACTTTTTTAATAAAGCTAAATCCACTAATTGTCGGCCACGTGATTTGCTCATTATACAGATTAATGTTTCGAAACGACAGCATAAATTAAACTGAAAGGGGAAGGACGCGTTCTGTCATTTACATAAGCCTTTGTAAATAACAGAACAAGCGGTTCACAGGAAAAGCACGGGAAATAACACGGGGCTATATGAGCCCGTGCCGGACTAGAGCCCAAATACCACTCCCCAGGCCGGCACGGGGTCATAAGGCCCCGTGCATTTTTTCAATGATATATGACGTATTTTTTGGATTTGAAATGCATAAACGTACTATTTTTAATTATATTTACTAGTACAAAGCAAAAACCGTCAAAGTATTTTTTGAGCATTTATCTTCAAAACCGACCCGTCCTGGGAGACAGTTACGTACGGGGTCAATTGACCCGTGCCGTCCTTAACGTGATAGGAATGAATTGTTGAGCATATCAATATTTCTACGCAAATTACTTGCTCCATTGTTCCTGGAGAAATGTATAAAAAAAAAGTTAATCACACACGAAAGAAACAAAATGCAGTTATGGTGTCTATGACATGTGAAACAAAAAAAGTTATCGTGAAATTTCGCGAAAAAAATCAATGTACAGACAGAGGTTTTATATATATATATATATATATATATATATATATATATATATATATATAAAATTTTGAACGGACCTCATTTTCGTCATCTCCTAGGTAGGATCGATGGATATTTGAAGATATGTTTCGAAAATCCCAACATGAGTACAACCTCAATAGCTGACTTCCCCCATGGGATTTCTGCTAAAATGATCACACTATTACGTGATTAATTACCTTAGTCTGTATGTAGTCTATAGCTGCTGTATGCCTGTCAGAGCCTGGTACTGCATAATGCCTTTGCCAGCTGTCAGTTAGCTGCTCAGGGTCTACAGTCATGCCCAAATAGCTAGGTGATATACCAGCTACTATCATTCCAGCGCTCTCTCCGGTCAGCAATACTATCAGCCCAAAAATGTACTACATAACAAACAAATATCGTCAAAGGTAATTAGTTACAAAAAGTATTAAAACATACATTCAAAGGGCAAGCTCAAATACATTTCAATTTCAAATAAATTAATTTTTATGTAACTCTCATGATTACACTAAACGGCATTCCATTCTACAGGGGAAGATAGAGAGGGAATAAAGAAGTGAGATAGAGTTAGAAATATTGAAGGAAAAAAGAGAAAGAGAGAGAGAGACAAAGAATTCTTCGAAAATTATGATCTCCACCATTTATTTGGAAGATTTGAGTGTTCAAATTGCCGAAATACTCTTTTGATGGCCGATATTCAATGTTATTTTTCAGGATTTATGGAGAAAGTCTATGAATGTATCCTTTTAGCAGATTTCCCTTTCGGGATTTTTGAAAACTTTCTTCAAATGTCCATGGATCCGACGCAGGAGATGACGAAAATGAGGTCCGTTCAAAATTATACACACACACACACACATATATATATATATATATATATATATATATATATATATATATATATATAGATGTATGTATTTAGATGTATATATTTGTCTGTTAATGCTCTAGCGGTCGCAATTTTTTTTATCGTTACCAAACTCGATATTTAATCGTTTTATGCAAAAATAAAGGTCAGGTTCGTTAATGGCTGAAATCAGACCAGTGGAAGGGGGGGGGGGGTTAGAGGGGGGGGGTGATTTTGAAATTTCGAAATATCTCCGTTACTATACGTCGGATCGAAAGAACCAATCTTGTTACAAATTAAAAGATCTATAAATATTCTTCTATACATATTTTCTGTATCAACCGAAATATTTGGATTTTATTCCGCTTTCAGTAAACCCCCACTCCTATTCATGTTGCATTAATAATAAGCTGTTATATCATGAACCACGTTATCACAAGGTTAAATACGGAATATTGTTTTCATTTCATTCACTTTTACTTTGTGAGATATATGCAAATATGTTCTGTTGATTCACCCCCCCCCCTTCTTTTGTTCTTGGATTATTTATGTAATTGTGATTGAAACTATTCTGATTTATTACAGGTTACAGCATGAGTTATAGGAAATAGTTTTCAATAAAATTCATGTGTTATATTTCATTAATGGTTTTTCTTTCTGGTTTAGAATTCAGATTGGCTGGCCTGTTTGTTTACAATTCAGACGCTTTCCGTTGTTGAGTTATTGATTTAACTGAAAGATTTCTCATTATCGTTAGTATTTATTCACTTAATATTTGCGGTGGTGTTACCAGTATGTAAATTCCATCTATTGTAAACCTCCGCTTGGAAAATCTGCTTAGTTTACGCAGCCCCTGCGTGACCGACTTTTTTTTTACTTCATAGTAACCCTATGAGAAGTTATTTATTTCAGTACATGTTCCATTGCCAAATGGCATATTACATGTATGATTATCATCAGTTGTATTGTTAACCGTTGGTTATAGTGTGATCGTAGAGGATGGTTGGGTATCGGCTATAATATTGTTGCGAAAATTAAATACACCAGAGAAGGAACCGCCTGATTGGGGAGTGCGGAGGAGTTCAAAGAAGTGCCGCTAATTGGTCGCGTCCTTACTAGTTCCTTCTAGTCCTTCTTGGAAAAGCCTCGGTCTCACCCTGCTCTCCATTTAAGCCTGTACAGCTAAATCTAATTATAGCCGTCTCCCTGGAATTTCTAGACCTTTCTCGAACTGGAACCTTCTATGCCTAGACACTTCTACAAGCATTTAAAAGGAAGTCTCACAGTACCCCACAGTCAGTTTACGGTCAGACGTCTTGATGGTCACATCAGTGCTACAGTGCGACTTAGTGCAGCGCGGTAAAGTGTTTTTATAAGAAGAACAGTGTTGTGCCGTGACTGTAAGTAGCAGTTTAGTGCCGTGTTTAAGACAGTGCAGTGCCGCGAAGTAAAGGACAGTGCAGTGCCGTCTTTTATGAATTTCAGTGACCGTGAGTGAATTATTGGACTGTGAAATCTGAAGAACAGTGACACTATCAGTGTAATACTGTGAGTAGTAATAAGTATATAGTATAGAGTATTGTGCATTGTGAAATAAATTGTGCAGTGATAAACTGTGAAACTTGTGTTTAATTTTGCAATCCAAAAGAACTCATATTAACAACGTTTATTACTGGTTTTGTAATAAAACGTAACAATATTGATTCTTAATTTGTCAAATAAAGAAGTTTATTGAGAGTGCTGACAGTTTTGGGCACCATTGGTTCCCTTCGCCAGGGCAATAAAAAGTCCGTCACGCAGGGGCTGCGTAAACTAAGCCGATTTCCCACGCGAATGTTTACATTATATAAATATACATACAGGTAACACCTCCGCGAATTACTGAATAAATAAAAACGGTGATGAGTAATCTTTCAGTTTCAAGATAATAACTCCACAACGGAAAGCGTCTGAATTGTAAACAAACAGACCAGCCAACCTGAATTCTAGACCGGAAAGAAAAACCATTAATAAAATATATCTGAATACAACATATTAATTTTATTGAAAACTTTTACTATAGCTAGTACTGTAATTTGTAATGAATCAGAATAATTTTAATCCCAAAAAATACTTTTGATCGGACCTCATCTTCGTCATTTCCTGGGTAGGATCGATGGACATTTGAGGAAATTTTTCAAAACTCGCGTTATGAGTACGATCTCAATAGCTGATTTCCCTTAAGGGAAATACGCTAAAAAAGTGCAAAAATTTTTTTTTCAAATAGTATAAAAAAAACCAATATGTAAAAATGAATTTTAAGAGGGACATGTTTCTTCTTATCATATTTAAGCGTGTTCTGCTCATTCTTAAACAGAAAGTAATTCAATAACTTAAATAATAAAGAAACTGTGAGGGGCTCTCTGCAACACTAACAAATAAATTAAAATTTTATCGAACGATCTGTCTGATTTATCAGCTTCTAAATACTAAAGTTTCAGAATGCCACAACAAAATCACACTTAAAAACAATGTTCGTCACGCAGGAGCAGCGTAAACTAAGCACATGTCCCTCTTGTAGTTTGGGAATAGATAAATCTTCATACTGGTAACACAACACCACCGTGAATATTAAGTAAATAAATACAAACGGTAATAAGAAATCTTTAAATTTTAATAATTTTCGGACGGTACGTGTCTGAAATATAAACAAACAAGTCTGCCAACCTCTCACCGGAAAGAAAAATTACAATTAGGTCTGAAACGAAAAATCGTCATATTTCGTCTCCTATTGGTTTTTCAACAAACATGTACATAACAGAATTTGTTTATTTTGTTATTTAAAGTAACTTTTGTAACAAAATTATATGTGTGTGTATATATATGTGTGTGTGGGTGTGCGCGTGTGTGTGTGTGTGGGTGCGTGCGTGCGTGTATGTGTTTGTGCGCGTGTGCGTGCGTGGGTGCGTATATAAGCGCGTTTGTTTGTTGTTGCCTTTTCACGCATAAACGGCTGAACCGAATTTTATGAAACTTGGTATGTATATTACTACTAACCCAACTTAGACTTTAGGCTATATTAATTTTCTCTGAGACGAACAGGAGTGGGGGTTATAAGGGAAGCCTGAAATTAAAAATATCGATATTTCGTTTTCTATTGGTTTTTCGGCAAATATGCACATAACAAAAGTTGTTTATTTTGTAATTTAGAGTAACTTTTGCTATATGCACATTTGCCGTATACGGAAGTATAAATGAGTTATACACTAAAAACTATAGCGGGAGTCAACAATTTATTAGGCACAAAAGATTCAACCGAACTAAACCAAACTCGGTATGTGAATTAGCACTAACGCCTTCCTTATAATAAGCCATACTAACATTTCTAGGGACGGGCAGGAGTGGGGGATAAAAGGAAGGCCTGAAATTAATAATAGTGGTATTTCGTTTCCTATTGCATTTTCGGCAAATATGCACATAACAAAAGTTGTTTGTTTTGTTATTTGGAGTAACTTTTGTTATATACACTTTTGTCGTATACCTAAGTATAAATGAGTTATACGTTAAAACTACCGGCACTAACGGCTGGACCGAACTTAACAAAACTCGGTATGTTAATTAGCATTAATTCTTCCATGATTATAAGTTATATTAAAATTTTTAGGTTCGAACGGGAGGGGAGTTATAAGGGAGGCCTGAAATAAAAATTCACCATATTTACATGTATAAGAAACGGGAAATATAAAAATATCGAAGACTGTGAAGAATTATCGAACAAATAATTCTATTATTAGCAAATCACCGGCAACGACGGGTATCAATCCTAAACACTGGGACGAGTAAGTGTCAAAATGTTGTGCAATGTAAAGCCTACTAAAAAATACCATCACCATTCAGCCTCAAATGAAATCCCGGGCGAAGCCGGGTATCTGAGCTAGTATATATATATATATATATATATATATATATATATATATATATATATATATATATATATATATTTGTCTGTTAACGCTCTAGCGGTCGCAATTTTTGTTTGATCGTTACCAAACTCGAAATTTAATAGTTTTATGTAAAAATAAAGTTCAAGTTCATTAATGGCTGAAATCGGACCAGTAGGAGGGGGGGTTTAAAGGGGGTGATTTTTGAAAATACGAAATATCTCCGTTATTATGCGTCGGATCGAAAAATCGTACTGAACCAATCTTATTGCAAATTACATTTACTATAATTGTTCTATACATTTATTCTGTATCTTGAATATTAACCGAGATATTTGCATTTGTATTCTGTGTATGATCGGCAGGGGTCGGCTATGTTCAGGACGTTCCGCCGAGTGCTCTGGCGGCCGTTTCCATGACTACTCGTCTCTCTTGAATAGGTTTAGAGATACCTTACTAACACAGTTGTTATTGGGCAGATTTATCTATTGTATAACTTCACGTGGGAAATCTGCTTAGTTTACGCAGCCCCTGCGTGACGGACTTTTCTGTTTGTGGGGATAATTGTCTCGCAACATGAATGCCCATCCAAATCATTTGAGCCATATTTAAGTATTTGAGTAACAAACGGATAGGTAGATAAAGGAATATTTCCATTTTGAAGATATTGTTACAAACGTCTCGAAAATCTCTATTGCACAACGTGGGAAATCTTTGTTTCCCTTAAGAGATGGACGTTTTCTAAACTTATTAAATAGCAACGACTAGTATTCGAAATATTGTGTTAATTGGGAGGCACTTATAAACTCTGAAATCAAGAATGAAATATGTATAATTAACAGTGTGATGTTGTAGTATAATATTACTAGTGGCAAATATTGTAAATACTGTAATAGAAACAGAACCCACTATTTATTTGAGCGAGGTAGTTCAGAGGGTTAACACTAGATGGCAGGCGTATGCTCGTTTGGTCAGATCAATTCCTCTCCTCCCCACTATTCAGAGAACACCTATTCCACTCAGCTAGCAATAAACATCGCTGAACCGGCATTATGATAATTCCTATCCTTAACAAGTTTTATAATCACGAACATTAAAGGTGACTATAAACTGAAAACCATTTGAAACTTATATCGATTTACTTACTTGAAATATTAGTAAATTAATGCATTCCTTGGGGCGTACATTTTAGCAGATTTCCCTTAAGGGAAACCAGCTATTGAGGTTGTACTCATGACGGAATTTTTGAAATTTTTCTTAAAATGTCCATCAATCCTACCTAGTAGATGACGGAAATGAGGTCCGTTCAAAACTGTATATTTATCTATATATTTGTCTGTTACCGCTCTAGCAGTCGCAATTTTTGTCTTATCGTTACGAAACTTGATATATAATCGTTTTATACAAAAAGAAAGATCAAGTTCGTTAATGGCTGAAATCGGACCAGTGGGAGGGGGGGGGTTTAGAGGGGAGGATTTTCGAAAATTCGAAATATCTCCGTTACTATAAGTCGGATCGAAAATTTGTATAGAATCAATATTATTGCAAATTAAATTTACTATAAATATTGTTATATACATGTATTCTCTATCTTGAATATTAACCGTGATATTTGCATTTTTATTAAATCTGGGCGGCTAACGGACGGGTGACTCCCGCCAAAAGCTAGTTCGGCCTTTTCCTTAACTGCTCGACTCTCGTGAAATTTCTCTATTGTAAAACTTCACGTGGAATCTGCTTAGTTTACTCAGCCACTGCGGACGGACTTTTTTTGATTTGCCTGTAGAGAAAATAAAAAAAGTCCGTCACAGCAGGGCTGCGTTAACTAAGCAGATTTCCCTCGTGCGTCACGTATTTGCATTGATCTCAAAACGTAAAAGATTTATGAGCACAACATTTAGTATTTAGGCTTCAAATAAAATGCTTAAAAATAGAACAGTTTATTGTTAATATGCCGAGAGTAGGAGTGGGGGTTTACTGAAGGCTGGAAATTAAAAAGTTCAAATATCTCTGTTAATAATCAAGATAATGAAGAAACATATAAAATCATTCATAGAACATTAAATTTAAATCATATTCACTTTTTCGATCCGACGTATAATAACGGAGATATTCATAATTTTCGAAAATCCCTCCTATTAACCAAATAAAAAGGAGGCGCGTTAACTAACCAGATTTCCCAAGTACATACTGGCATGACATACCACTCATATCATTTCACCATATATTCTCTATTTCCAAAAAAAAAAAAATTCCGTCACGCAGGTGCTGCGTAAACTGAGCAGATTTCCCACGGGAAGATTTATAACAGACTAGCTCAGATACCCGGCTTCGCACAGGAATTGATTTGAGTCTGAATGGTGATGGTATTTTTTTGGAAAGGCTTTACTTTGCACAATATTTTGGCATTTACCCGTCCCAGTGTTCAGGGTTAATACCCGTTGTTGGCATTTGTTAATAATAAAATTATTTTTTTATGAAAGTCTTCACTGTCCTCCAAATTGTCATATTTCCCGTCTCCTGTGCATTATGCATAGATTTCAGTTATTAAGGACAAAATATTAACATAGATTTGAATTAATTTTTCCAGGTGAGGTACCTCATAGTTCAAATTGGAATGAATTGTTGAGCATATCAATATGCATGTTTGTCGAAAAACAAATAGACAATGAAATATCACGAATTTTTATTTCAGGCCTCCCTTATAACCCCCACTCCCGTTCTAACCTAAAAATTTTAATATAGCTTATAGTCATGGAAGAATTACTGGTAATTGACATACCGAGTTTTTTTAAGTTCGGTTTAATCGTTCATAGATCGTAAATCAACATGCTGGTAATACCACCGTGAATGTTAAGGGAATAAACACAAACGACAAGAAGAAATCATTCAGTCAATTTACAAGTTACTAATATCTAAAACGGAACGCGTCTAAATTGTAAACAAACAGGGCAGCAAACTTCAAAGATAGAATTAGACCGGAAATATGAACAATTAATGAAAATATCTGAATATAACGTATTGATTTTATTGAAAACTATTTACTATGGCTTGTGAAGTAATTTGAAATGAATCAGAATATTTTCTATTTCAATCAGTCAGATTTTAGTAATCCAAGAACAAAAGAAGGCCCCCCCCACGAACAGAACGTATTTGTGTGTGTATGTGTATGTATATATATATATATATATATATATATATACAGTTTTGAACGGACCACATTTTCGCCATCTCCTGGGTAGGATCGATGGACATTTGAAGAAAACTTTCGAAAATCGCGTCATGAGTACGACCTCAATAGCGGATTTCCCTTGAAGGAAATCTGCTAAAAGGATGAATTCGAGATTCATGAAAGCAGGTCTCACCCACTTACGCCCCTATAAATTATTACACTAATCAATCATTTCGCATAGCTTCATACCTCAAAAAGTTTGTAGGCATTTATTAAAAGTCCGTCACGCAGGGGCTGCGTAAACTAAGCAGATTCCCCTCGTGAAGTTTAGTAATAGATAAATATACATACTGGTAACACAACAACACCGTGAATAAATACAAACGGAAATAAGAAATGGTTCATCCAATTTCAATAACCTGCCGACAGGAAGCGTTAGGTTAGAAATGTAAACAAACGGGTCGGGCCCGCCTCACACCGGAAAGAAAAACAATTACTGAAATATATCAAAATATTTAATATTCAAGATAGAGAATAAATGTATATAACAATATTTATAGTAAATTTAATTAGCAAATAAGATTGATTCTGTACAATTTTTCGATCCGACGTATAGTAACGGAGATATTTTGAATATTCAAAAATCCTCCCCTCTAAACCCCCCCTCCCACTGGTCCGATTTCAGCCGTTAACGAACTTGATCTTTCCTTTTACATAAAACGACTAAAATATATCGAGTTTGGTAACGAATCAAACAAAAATTGCGACCTCAAGAAGCGGTAACATGACAAATAATATATATATAATTATATATATATATATATATAATATATATATATATATATATTCAGTTTTAAACGGACCTCATTTTGTCAAACTACTAGTGTAGGATCGATGGACATTTGAAGAAAAATTTCGAAAATTTCGTCATGAGTACAATCTCAATAGCTGATTTCCCTTAAGGGAAATCTGCTAATAAAGGAAGAAGAAAGACGTCTTGTTTAGGCTAGAATTATTTGTGTGTGTGAGTGTGTGTATATATTTAAGACATTTTCGAAAGTCGCGTCACGAGTACAGACTCAATAGCATTATGTCCTTAAAGAAATTTTCTAAAACTATAGGAATAAATAGAATGAATATTCCAAAAAATAAAATGTATAGTTGAAGTAAAGATGATAAGGTAGGTGATGTTTGCTGTTGGGATGCTACGCACTATAGCGGATGTTAGCCAGACACAGGACATGCCTCCACGCTGGTCGGCACCTAGAGAAATAAATGACAAGCTTCAGTTTGACTTGACTATCCGGCAACGTGCCAATAGTCCTAACACTGTTTCCCACCAACTGCTTTTAGCAGATTTCCCTGAAGGGAAATGTATTTCTATATACATTTATTCCCTATCTTGAATATTAACCGAGCTATTTGCATTTTTCACATTTCAGCCTTCAGCAAACACCCACTTCTACTCTGTGTTACATAAACAATGCTCGTTTATGTAATAAACCACATCAATCGAAGCTTAAATACCATATATTGTTTTCAAGAGACATTTATTATACGAGATACAGGCAAATATGCTCTCGTGACCCGCCCCCCCCCCCCGTTTTAAATTCTTGGGCTATTAAAATTTGATTGAATGAGATAAAAATTCTTCTGATTCATTATAAATTACAGCACTAGATATAGTACACAGTTTCCATTAAAATTAATATGTTATATTCTGATATGTTACTGTTATTGTTTTTCTTTCCAGTGAGCCGTTGGAAGACATGTTTGTTTACATTTGAGATGCTTCCCGCTGGGACGGAGAAAGATTTCGTATCTTATATTTACGGTGGTGTTGTGTTAGCAGTATGTAGGTTTATCTATTTTTAAACTTCACTAAGGAATCTGTTTAGTTTACGCAGCCCCTGCGTCACTGAATTTTTATTTAGATCACGATAATCACAATAATAAATTATTCCAAATTTTTATTCCTGTTATATACATAAATACAAGGTATATCGAGTTTGGTAATGACCAAGTAACAATTGCAACCACTACAACATTAAAACACACACACACACATACACGCGAGTGCAACCACGCATGCACACACACGCGCACACCCAATTTGCTAAATAAACTGTTTTAGCACCTGACGGTAAATGATTACAGAGTTTCTCTATCTTCAATAGGATAAATGTTTATAAATGCAATTCCCTTTCACATCGCTCGAACGCTATAAATATAAGCTGATCGCTGTTCAAAAATACTAGGATAAACAACTCGATCCTATATCTCCAGCCATTTCGACATACTTTTAGAATATAAAATATGATAGACTAACTCATCATTGTTTTATAAAACCTGGCAAACCTATTTCGAACTTGAAACGAAAACGGGATTTTCTTTAGGTTTTGGCTGAACGCCGAATCATAAAGAATATCTGAATTATTACCCATATTGGCTAAGTAAATTTATAGTTGAAACTCCGTATTTTATCTTAGTTTATTTTTAAATGAAATGTTTCAAATATTATTTGGTTTATTTATTTAATTCTTTAAACATAGCAATACCATACAGAATATCTAAAAACGTATACAATTAAATAAAAAAGGGTTAGTGAAGGCTGCAAACTAAAATAAAAGTCCGTCACGCAGGGGCTGCGTAAACTAAGCAGATTTCACACGTGAAGGTTTACAATAGAGAAATCTCACGAGAGCCGAGCAATCAAGGAAACGGCCGAACGAGCTTTTGGCGGGAAAGTCACTCTCGTCCGTTAGCCGCCGATTTAATAAAAATGCAAATATCTCAGTTAATATTCAAGATAGAGAATAAATGTATATAACAATATTTATAGTACATGTAATTTGCAATATGATTGATTCTGTACAACTTTTCGATCCGACGTATAGTAACGGATATATTTCGAATTTTCGAAAATCCTCCCCTCTAAACCCCCCCTCCCACTGGTCAGATTTCAGCCGTTAACGAACTTGATCTTTCTTTTTACATAAAACGACTAAATATTGAGTTGTGAAAATTCCGTCATGAGTACAACCTCAATTCGTTAAATATTCCAGTTACGAAACCATGTTTACCACAACAATTGTAGGGCATAATGTCTTTTAGAAACACATCTTCTTCTACATCATTTTTATACTCGTAATAACTGAGATATTTTGAATTTTCAAATCCCCCTCCCTCTATACCCCGTTCACCTCCCGTTCATTAATGGATATTATCATCAGTGTTAATTTTTAACACATTTAAATTTTAAAATTAAAATTAATAATTAGTAAAAAAGGTTAAGTATAGAGTATTTGTCAAATAAAAATTGAGTCAGGAAGGTAGAATCTTAATTGCATTTGCATCTATCTCGCATAATAACAGTCAGTTTAAAACAATAATTAAGCTTAAGCTTGAACGTTTCTGCTTCAGAACTAGCTGAAGCTAGTGTATATATATATATATATATATATATATGTACATATAGATATACAATTTATATATATATATATATATAAAATTTTGAACGGACCTTATTTTTGTCATGTCCTAGGTAGAATCTATGGACATTTGAAGAAATGTTTCGAAAACCGCCTCATGAGTATGACCTTGATAACGGTCAAATAAAAATTATAACAGCTAGAGCCATATATATATATATATATATACATATATATATATATATATATATATATATATATATATATATATATGTGTGTGTGTGTGTGTGGTGTGTGTGTGTGTGTGTGTGTGGTGTAAACGCTCAGTTTAATGCAATTTTTATTTTATTGTTGCCAATTTTTGTATTTTTGTATTTTAACGTTACATGTTAAACAAAAAATCAAGTTATTAAGAGTTCGATAAAAAAATGTTGTATAATTGATATTGTTCCAAATTTAATTCGTTACGTTTTCTACTATATCTTATATTAAGGGAATTCTTTGTATATTCTTTTTTGCAACTTTCAATAACCCCCTACTTCTAGTCATAGGTTTTATTTTTTTAAAAATAATTTAGTCACTAAATATATCATCTCCTTCTTATATTTTAGTTGCTTTTTATGCAGGCATCTTACTATGGAAGAAATAGAGAATAGACTGTGAGATGAAATCCAACGTGTGAGTGATTCCAACTCGTAGGAAATCGGCATTTTTACGCTGTACCTGCTTGACAGACTTTTTAATTTATCAGATTTTTCTCTCAATTAACATCTACTTTGTTCTACTACTCCTAATCGGGACGGGTTACTTACCATTTACCACCCTATGATATTATTTGCCTACGAAAATAAACACCTATTTATGTTTTAGCTTCTAACAATCTAAATGGAGTACAATAAGGTACGTTCAGAGAGTTCTAAAAGTCCAACTGAAGGATCGAAAATACTATTTCCCATTCTCTTCAATAAATAGCTCGTGAGCGGTAAGCTTTAGGGCTGAAGTGAGAATTGCATTAGGAATGACTTATTTAGAACATTAAATTGATGGCGGGAAAGACGCATATGAATTATATTCTTCGTTGGATAAATCACTCAAGCTGTCAAAATGATTTGAAATGCATTAAGCACATAGCGACTGAATGAAGTGGCTGACCTTGTTTCCTTATGAACCTGCAAGGCCGCGCTATAAAATAATTTATGAGGTGGGAGGCGCTGAATTAATTAAGCTGTTTACCCAGGGCTACATTTAAAGTGAACGACAGGAAGCAACGGAATGTTATTTAATGAATGCACCCAATTACAATTATATATAGTTCTGATCCATTATTATATTTTTTACTAGCTAAGGTCTTATCTGAGAAAATTATGGATTGCCATAATGGATGGGAGAGAAAAAGTCCGTCACGCAGGGGCTGCGTAAACAAAGCAGATTTCCCACGTCTAGGTTTACAATATATAAATATACATACAGGTAACACTACCTTGAATGTTAAATGAATAAATAAAACGGTAATCAGAAATCGTTCCGTCAATTTACAATACAAGTTAATAATCTCTACAACGGAAAGTGGCTGAATTGTAAAAAACAGGTCAACCAACCTCAATAAAAGTTCAATGAAAACAATATTTGGTATTTAGCTTTGTAATAAAGTGGTTCATGATATAACAGCTTATTATTAATATGACACTAGTAGGAGTGGGGGTTTACTCAAAGCTTAAAACTAAAAAATCCAAATATCTTTGTTAATACTCATATATGAATATGTATAGAACAATATTTATAGTAAATTTAATTTTCAATAAGAATGTTTCTATACAATTTTTCTATCCGACTTATAGTAAAAGAGATATTTCGAAATTCCTCCCCTCTAAACCCCCCTCCCCCTGGTCCGATTTCAGCCGTTAACGAACTTGATATTTCTTTTTACATAAAACGATTAAATATCGATTTTGGTAACGATTAAACAATAATTGCGACCGCTAGAGTGGTAACAGACAAATATATAAATATACATAAATACAGTTTTGAACGGACCTGATTTTCGTCATCTCCTAGGTAGGATCGATGGACATTTGAAAAACATTTCAAAAATCACGTCATGAGTACGACCTCAATAGCTGATTTCCCTTAAGGGAATATAAGTCAGACAGCCCCTAGGGATGACTATCATTCATCCTGACGCCGTGAGCTGGCAATAAACCCTCCAGGTACAATTGGTCTGGTCAGACTTCTGGAAACATCTCATTCCAGGCCCCCTTTCGACAACGGGTGTTGTACGTCGAGTTGATCACACACTACGTAAAAACTCTGATCACGAATCCTTCGAGTCTCGCTTGGGGGCGGCTAAGGATCCTGAAGGTCTATAACGCCAAGCGATATATTTATGTACATGTTATTTGTATATAGATCCCATAATTCTTATTTGTATCCAAAAGGATCAAGAACACTCCTGAGGGCGATTACATATTTTGAAAATATTGTGTAATTATAATATAAATTCAACAAAAAAAATACAATACTTACAAGAGCAAAGAGCGGCTTGTTGAGCGTGTATGTGGCTGCAGAAGCTACG
This sequence comes from Riptortus pedestris, assembly GCA_019009955.1. Taxonomy (NCBI): domain Eukaryota; kingdom Metazoa; phylum Arthropoda; class Insecta; order Hemiptera; family Alydidae; genus Riptortus; species Riptortus pedestris. The sequence continues at coordinate 33,397,209 of CM032233.1, forward strand.
AAGGAGAGGAAGACTATGAGAAGGCCCAGTAGGCTGGATCCAACGGCCACGCAGTAGGGTACTGGAAGTGGGAAGGAAGGCGGGAGCAAGTATCCTAAATTCACATAGTCTGCATCACTAGAGAGCCCCACGCCAGTCACAATCAGCCAGCAGCCTAAACCCTAGACCATATGTTCATTTTTAAATATGAAATTAAATACATTGTAAGGGGAACGGCGCACACTGGAGCGAGTGATAGGGTTAGCCGGACATTCATTAATATCTCCGTTTCTACTGCTCCTAGAATATTGATTCTGGTGTCATTTTAAAGCTCATCCAAAACTCTATTGAACTACCAATTTTTCCAGATGCGATATAACGGTAGGATGAATTTTAAATGTGTACATACAGATTATGTATCGCTTACTAAGTAGAGAATTGTGATTTGTAGACACATAATATCAACATATGTTTTATAAATTTTTATTTTTTTAATAAATTGAAGTTCACAAACGCAATACTAAAATAGTAAACAAAAATATATATAGAATAAAAATTAAAAAAAAAATCGATGTATTTAATTTAATAATGAGAATTTGTAAGCTGGAAGAATATCTAACATTTCTAAATTTCAAATGTTTTTATTTTTTCAATTAGAAGTTCTTTTACTTCCGAAGATATTGTTTCTAAGCGATCGCTATCGTTGTTAAGTGTTGGCCTTAAATGTGATATTAAAGGGTCTGAATTAATTAACAAATTATTCAGGATATCTCTGTTGGTAGCCATCCTAAAAATATTTAGAAAAGAAAAACACGTATTTAACTATTTCTTCGAACGTGAATGGCGGCGTCAATTGCGTAGAGGAGGCGTTTTATACCGTACGTAGTTGGGAAAGGTCCGCGGGAGGTATAATTCGTCTTCCGCACCGAAAGTGTTAACACTAAAAGTAAAATAATTAATGAATAGGCAAGTTTAGGCAAGGTCTGACGACGTTGTAAATAAGACAATATACTCCTAAAAGCATGCCAAGTGGTATTTTTTCAAGCAAATACAAGCGATCCAATCCATGTAGATGTGCTACCTTAGCAGAGTGAAAGGAAAAGTCTGCCAAGATGGGGTTCTGGAACACTACCGGATACGGGCTAGCATCGTTGTAAAACCGGCCGAGATCATCCTCGAGGAGGACAAGCTAAGGTGGTTCGGATACATACATAGGAGGATCAGGAAAGAACTGCCGGGAAAACGTACAAGACCCGTGTAGAAAGAATGGAGCGTAGAGGAAGGCCTTCATCTCCAGGAACGACGGTGTTCTAGGAAAAAGTTGGTACACATACGAGACCTGGGTTCAGACTCTAATAATATTCATCATGCTGGGACTGTGTAAACTAAGTAGATGATTTCCCACGTGAAGTTCTACATTAGAGATAACTGGATACAAGTAACAGTGGTAGTAACTAGTCTCTAAACCAATTTCACGAGAGCCGAACAGTTACGGAAACGGTCGAACTAGCTTTCGGCGCAAACTCACGAATAGAACCAACATCAGCCGATCTCATCTTGTCCGTTATCCGCTCACACTTAATAAACATAACAGCTTATTGTTAATATGACGAGAGTAGGAGTTACTGAAGGCTGAAAATTAAAAATTGCAAATATCTCGGTTAATATTCAAGATAAAGATTAAATGTATATCACAATATTTCTAGTACATGTAATTTGTAATAAGATTGGTTCTATACAAGTTTTCAATCCGACGTATAGTAACGGAGATATTTCGTATTTTCGAAAATCCCCCCTCTTACAACAACAATTACGACCGCTAGAGCGTTAACAGACAAACATATATATATATATATATATATAATTTTGAACGGGCCTCATTTTCGTCATGTTATGTATGTAGGATTGATGGACTTTTGAAGAAAGTTTTCGAAAATCGCGTCATGAGTACGACCTCAACAGCCGATTTCTCTTAAGGGAAATCTGCTAAAAGAGGCAACCTCAAGCCACATAACCGTACGCGAGGTTTAATAAACATGATGATGATGTAAGAAAATGAGCCCCACTACTACTCATATTGAGTCAAGTTCTGTTCAATAACATTTCGAATGAAAGTCACTCACTCTCAGGGGCTGTGTAAACTAAGCAGATTCCCTACGTATTGTTATGACAAGCAGAACTTTCTGCTGTTTTAGCAGATTTCCCTTAAGGGAAATCAGCTATTGAGGTTGTACTCATGACGGAATTTTCGACATTTTTCTTCAAATGTCCATCGATCCTACCTAGTAGATGACGAAAATGAGGTCCGTTCAAAACTGTATATATATATATCTATATCTATATATATATATATATATATATATATATATATATATATATATATATATATATATATATATATTTGTCTGTTACCGCTCTAGCGGTCGCAATTTTTGTTTTATCGTTACCAAACTCGATATTTAGTCGTTTTATGTAAAAAGAAAGATCAAGTTCGTTAACGGCTGAAATCGGACCAGTGGGAGGGGGGGTTTAGAGGGGAGGATTTTTGAAAATTCGAAATATCTCAGTTACTATACGTCGGATCGAAAACTTGTATATAACCAATCTTATTGCAAATTAAATTTACTATAAATATTGTTGTATACGTTTATTCTCTATCTTGAATATTGACCGAGATATTTGCATTTTTCAGTTTTCAGCAAACCGCCACTTCTACTCATATTACGTAAGCAATACTCTGCTACATAATAAATCACATTATTGGAAGTTTAAATACCAAAAATTGTATTCAAGAGACCTTTATTATACGAGATACATGCAAATATGTCCAGGTGACTCCTCCCCCCATCTTAAAGTTTTGGACTACTAAAATTTTATTGATTGAGATAACAATTATTCTGACTCATTATTATTACTAGATATAGTAAATAGTTCTCAATAAAATTAATATGTTATATTCTGATATATTTCAGTAATTGTTTTTCTTTCCGGTGTAAAGCGGGCAGACCCGTTTGTTTACTTTTCTAACCTAACGCTCCCTGTCGGCAGTTTATTGAAATTGGATGAAACATTTCTTATTTCCGTTTGTATTTATTCATGGTGGTGTTGTGTTACCAGTATGTATATTTATCTATTACTAAACTTCACGTGGGAAATCTGCTTAGTTTACGCAGCCCCTGCGTGACGGACTTTTCTATTTCTCCCTTTGCAAGACCAAGAGTGGGTGTTCACTGAAAGTTGAAAATCAGAAAGTCCATCACGCAAGGGCTGAGTAAACTAAGCAGATTTTCCACGTAATGGATGGCACTCTGGTGATCTCATCTCACCCTTTTATTACCCATGTTATCTTAAATATCAGATTTTATAATATGAGTACGGATTCATGAACTATTTAGAACTAACACACCATTAACAGCCAACTGACCGTAATAAACAGGCAAATAGTGCAAATCCAGGAAAATGGTAATTATAGTTGTACGTCCTTTAGTGCTTAGATTGCTATAGCAAATATTAAATAACTTATTGATTAATCAAAGAGTTTTACTAGCTAAACCTGTTATTACCAGTTTCCTGGATTAGTGGTATCGTTATATTAGAAACATTTGAGGAGATTAATTCAAGGAGAAAATTTGTTTTAAATAGTTTAAACTTTTATAAAACTACATGATATGGTCCATTCATTTTTTCTAATAAGAAAATCAATTGATAAGAAACGTTTTCGGAATATTTTCAGGTTTAGATCTGTTAGTGACATACACCACCTTTGAGAGTCCAAATTTTACATTTGTTCAATCATCAGTCCTCAAAACAAAGTTTACTTTTATCATCTGCCTTGTACGAAGTAAGGGAAGTATTTTAATCGCATAAAGTTTCGGTTTTAAAATTCCAACGGGATTTACTACCCCTGACCACAATTTGACTGGTTTTGGCGTATAGTCAATACGTATTTATTTACGTACTTAACTCGCATAACTCAAAAATGACTATACTTAGAATGCTAAAATTTCATATTTAGGGAAGTTTTAATGTTTAGTTGATCACGTCTCCTATTGATCGAAATCCAACAATATTTCGATTTTAGCAGATTTCCCTTAAGGGAAATCAGCTATTGAGGTTGTACTCATGACGCGATTTTCGAAATTTTTCTTCAAATGTCCATAAATCCTACCCAGGAGATGACGAAAATGAGGTCCGTTCAAAACTGTATATGTATATATATATATATATATATATATATATATATATATATATATATATATATATATATTTGCTCAGATACCCGGCTCGCGGGAATTCATTTGAGGCTGAATGGTGATGGTATTTTTTAGCATTTTTACATTGCAAAATTATGACAAGTTTGTTAAGGATTGATACCCGTCCAGGGGTTTAGCCCGTGGATTTGCTAATAATAGAAATATTTGTTTTTCGATAAGGCTCACATAGATAATTTTTATAGGCCCAAAATTATATGTAAATATAAATTTTTTTTCAAATAAATTTTGTTATATACATTAATTAACTATCATGGATATTAAACGAGATATTGGTATTTTTAAGTTTTCAGCCGTTAGTGCCCGCTTAAAGTTTTAAAGTATAACCACTTTTACTTATGTTACATAAACAATACTCTACTACAAAATAAAACAACTTGTTATGTTTAAATTTGCGAGAAAAAATTGTACTCCAAATAACATTATTATACAAGATACAGGCAAAAATCCTCCATAGGAAACGAATAACGACATGTTGGTATGGCTTATTATAACCCACTGAAGGCGTTAGTGTTAAACACATAATATATATTTATATTGAGTCCTTGTAATCAAAATTATTGGTTAAAGTATAGGTTAGTGTATAACAAAATACTTCCAAAAGTGAATAATTTTTATTGAAAAGGTGTACAAAAAAAATACAAAATAAAAAAAAACAAACAAGAAAAACAAACATTATTTATAACGAAAAAATATTTTTCTTTTTTATTACACTCAATCGTATTACTTCTGTTCGTCTCAGAGAATTTTAATATAAAGTAAGTAGGGTTAGTAGTAATATACATACCAAGTTTCATAAAATTCGGTTCAGCCGTTTATGCGTGAAAGGGTAACAAACAAACAAACAACAAAACAACAAACAAACAAACAAACATACACGAAAGAATCAAAATGCTTTGTTAATAATTAAAGATGTTTAAATTTGTGAAAAACTCGTTACAGTTTACAATTTATCAAGTACACGGCAGATAAATCTATATATAGTTTTATATATATTATATATTTTAATATATAGGGGGTAGTTTTCTGGAGACCGCTCGAGCAATTATTGTAATAACTAGAATACCCACGTTACCATAACTCTCGATATTAGTCGTTTTAATACGAAAAAAATCAAGTTCGTTAACGGCTTTTGATACGGTTGAGTATATGTCCTGGAGATTCCCCCCCCCCCCTCCTCGGGTTAAGGGTTTCGACTACTAAAATTTGATTGATAGGGATAACAATTATTCTGACTCATTATTAATTACATTACTCGATATTGTAAATAGTTCTCAATAAAATTAATATGTTATATTCTGATATGTTACTGTTCTTGTTTTTCTTGACCCGTTTGTTAACATTTCTAACCTAACGCTTCCTGTCGGCAGGTTATTGAAATTGGATGAACCATTTCTTATTTCCGTTTGTATTTATTCACGGTGGTGTTGTGTTACCAGTATGTAGATTTATCTATTACTAAACTTCACCTGGGAAATCTGCTTAGTTTACGCAGCCCCTGCGTGACGGACTTTTTTTATGTATGCTCTCCTTTTTAAAGAAGGGCATAAATAAAAAAAATGCATATTTCTCCTTAGCGATACAGAAAATTCATATTAGACCTTTCGTCCAAATAAATTTGTCAATTTAATTTAATAGGAGTACAAATAAGTCGTGTGTTTATTTTTTTACTTCCTTCTACAAAGTAAAGGAAGTACTGTATTTGCTAAAACTCTCAGATTTCAAAGGGTTATCTGTTTTGATCTTCTCTAGACCAGTTTGGACTAGTTTCGGAGTGACGTCTGAATGTATGCACGAATTTCGCTTAACTCTACTAATAGCCTTAGAATTTTAGAATTTCATATGGGAGTTGAAAAATAAAAAAATGTAAATTTCTAAATATTAAATATCTATGAGAGATAAAAAGATGTGTAATGAACATTTTATTTATCATGAAAAGACGTATAAATAACGACCTGCGTTATTTTTTGATCCATTCATTGGAACCAAGGTATTATATATGGCTTTTAAATGAAAACATTTTTAATGTAGAGTAGCAAAACATTCAGTTAATTTAATTTAATAGAAGTTCAAGTAAGTTATGTGGTGTTCGCGTCAGTTTTATTTTTATTTTATTTTTTTTGAGATCACCTCCTTATTTTTTTGTCTCGTAAAGTATGTGTGTGAAAAAAAGCAGTGGTAATTAGGAACGCGTGGGGCAGACGTCTGAGTAGTGCTCAATGGTAACTTGAAGAGCTCACAGAATGAGTAAAATTATAAAAAAAGAAGATATGTAAACTGACTTACGAAGAAGATAAGATTAGCTGAGTAGAGGAGTGATTTTACAATGACCATATCGTGCTGAATGATAGAGACAATATGGGGACGAGAGGCAGTTGGAGAGCTGCCATGCCGGAACTTGTAACTTCCGGTCCCATCGATTTACCTCTATTACCACCTAGCACTCTATTCACCCAAGCCTCTGCTTCAACTAACAATGTGGCCCAACCATGACGCCCACGCCCATTCAGTCCCGGTAGAAAAATATTCGTGTCCATCGTGCAGGTGCTGCATAAACTAAGCAGATTTCCCACGCACGGAAATATACCCGTAATAAGCTGACGATCTTACCATCTATTCTCTATTCCTCCTGCAGTAAGAAGCCTATGCAAACAGGATTTAAAAGTCCGTCACGCAAGGACTGCGTAAACTAAGCAGATTTCTCGCGTGAAGTTTAATAATAGATAAATCTACATGCTGGTAACACAACACCACCTTGTATATTAAGTGAATAAATACAAACGGTAATAAGAAATCTTTTCCCTCCTGGCGGGAAGTGTCTGAAATATAACAAACAGGTCTACCAACCCGACTTTCACCGGAAAGAAAAACAATTACTGAAATATATCAGAATATAAAATATTAATTTGATTAAAAACTATTTACTATATCTAGTACTGTAATTTATAATGAATCAGTATAATTTTTATCTCAATCAATCAAATTCAATAGTCCAAAAACTTAAGACGGGTGGGGGGGGGGGTCACCAGAACATATAGCATACATGTCGTATAATAAAGGTTTCTTGAACACAATATTTGGTCCAAGTTTCGAATAATGTGGTGTATTACATAACCAAGTATATTTGCATTTTTATTAAATCTGCGCGGCTAACGGACGAGTGACTTTCCCGCCAAAAGCTAGTTCGGCCGTTTCCTTAACTGATCGGCTCTCGTGAAATGTCTCTATTGTAAAACGTCGCGTGGGAAATCTGCTTAGTTTACGCAGCCCCTGCGCGACAGACTTTTTTTATTATAATTTATGCAAAATTTACAATTACTATTCCCTAAAGCTGTCTCAGGCACAACAAATGCATCTATTTTATTTATTCAGTTACCATTATTAAAAATATTTTACTGTATGTCTGAAGAAGAATCTAAGTGTTTAAAATTTTTCATCGTATTCTCTGTTATGTGTAACATATTAACGGGGCAATGATAATAAATAGCAGAGGTAACTGCATTCTTCTCCAACACCAGCAATCCCTTGAGGGGGATTTTCGAAAATACGAAATATCTCTGTTACTATACGTCGGATCAAAAATTGTATAGGACCAATCTTATTGAAAATTAAATGTACTATATGTACATGTGTTCTGATGAACACCCCCCCTTCTTTTGTTCTTGCGCTACTAAACTTATAATTTCATAATTATATAATATATATGACCTTATTCTCGTTTTCTCTATGGTAGGATCAATGGGCATTTGAAGACATCTTTTGAAAATTGAGTCATGTTACAATTCAATGCCTGATTTTCCCTGAGGAAAATCTGCTAAAATGAATTATTTTACATCAACAGAAATAATTTAATGATATAATGATGAACAAACTTGATTGGCCCAACGACGGAAAAATAAGAATTAAATTGAAAAAATAATTAAAGAGGATATTTGAAACCTTAAGCTAGTCTTAGATCATTTTCACAATTACATTCAATGATTTAGTGAGCAATAGGTTCGTGACTCCCAGAACCAAGGATTACTTCATTAGTGAGCTTGCAATAATTGAACCCATCAGACATTTCATCATGAACATTGATTATCTCTAGCTGCAAAATTGTTTTGTTCTTTGAGGTTTGTTTCATTGCTTGGGTAATATGTATGCTGAATAATGAGTGTGACAATTGCCAAATGTAAGTCCAAGCCAGAACGACAATGCTAAAGTAATGTCCTTGGCACCAGTATATCATCACGTGGGAAATCTGTGGCCACTCACATCATTTCACCATCTATTTCTTATTTCTCTTCTTGCTTATAGTATTAATGAGACCATTATAAGTAGGGGTTTACTGAGTATGAAAACAAAAGGGGGCTGAGTAAACTAAGCAGATTTCCCAGCATCAATGGTTTAACAAGAATGGTTTTCATAATATTTTTCGATCCGACTCATAACAACGGGGATATTTTGAACTTTCGAATTCCCCCATCTCTCACCCCCCCCCCATATTCCGGGTTTGATTTCAGTCATTAACTAGTATGAACATTGAATGAAACAGTTAAATATTGAAAATGTTGTAGAACAAATAAACATTTTCCAGTTAAGATTTAAATTAATTATTTATTTATTAACGTCCACTTTTTGCAACTAAGGCTAATTGGGGCTGGTTCTCTACAGGTTACCACCCTTTTCTAGCCACAGTGAGCCCCAGGATTTTACTTAATAAATTCCGTCACTAAATAAATTCCTATTGCCCAGGCGGTAATCGAACTCGCTGCTCTAGGTTCACCATGTGAGATTAAGGTCAACGTTTTAACTCACAAAGCTAACCTGAGCCCCTTTATTTAAGATTTTACGTTAAGAACGTAAATTCTTACATGGTGACGTCATCACACAACGTATTTGCATGTACCTCACACAGCAAACGTTCAGTGGAAACAATATTTGGCATTTAAGCATGGAATAAAGCGCTTCATTATATAACAGCTTATTGCTGATATGACATGAGGCAGCGTGAGGGTGTTTTGAAGTCTGAAAACTAAAAATTGCAAAACCGTGTATTTTAAAGCTAAAAGATGCGTCAAATCAAAACATTCGCCTATATAAACTTGTTTTAGAATTTGATTTTCTACAAAATCCGCCATAAAATGAAGGTAGGCCATTCTATTGGAAATTCCAAACTTACGGTCGCTGGAGAAGGGTACGAGGTTGAATATGGACTGGAAGGATTCTTCAGGAATCCCACTTATGGCACACCAAGGCTTAGCCTTGCATTAAAATAATTGGAGATTTTAAGGGGGATGCCACGGGAACTTGGGACACCCTGTATATTGAGATATGCTAGCCTTCTGACTTCCAGTGTTGGAAAAGCAATATTATCAGCTATTGAGGTTGAACTCATAGCGCAATTTTCGAAACATTTCCTCAAATATCCATCCGTCATAGTAGACGACACAAATGGAGTCCGGTAAAAATTATATATATTTATAAATACACACAGACACACACACACACACACACACACAGATACATACTTCTCTATTACCGCTCCAGCGGGTACAATTTTTGATTGATTGTTATTGAACTCTATATATAATCTTTTTATGTATAGTAAATAACATGTTCATAAAAAGCTGTAATCGGGCGGGGGGAGGGAGGGGTGTAGAGGGGAATTTCGGAATATATGGTTAGATGACTGGTGTGTCATACCAGTACGCTGGAGCTTAAGCAGCCTCTGCCTCAAGGACGTTTTGGTAATCTTATATTAACCACTGAGATCTATTGTAGAATTACTCGTGGGAGGTCTGTTTAGTTTACGGAGTTCTACCTTTCATCATGAAGATAGCTAAGGAAGGTGTGGCAAGCTGAGACCTTGGTGCTCACTACACACCCCCTCTTTCCAACAGTATGACTTCACGAGAACAAATTATCACATTCTACGCTCCTCTATCCATAAACTGGCGGGTGTTAAAACGCTCATATTAACAGATTTCCCTTATTGGAAATTATCAATTGAGGTTGTCTCATGGCGCGATTTTCGAAAACTTCGATCACATTATCTTGCATACGCATGATATATGCAACCTCAAATTGCATTTGTCATTATTAACCTAAGATTTTTCTGACCTTGAAAATTGTTAGTTTGATTTCATTAGCAGATTAAGGGAAATCAGCTATTGAGGTCGTACTCATGACGCGATTTTCGAAATTTTTCCTCAAATGTCCATCGATCCTACCTAGATGACGAAAATGAGGTCCTTTCAAAACTGTATATACATATATATATATATATATATATATATATATATATATATATATATATATATATATATCTGTTAGCGCTCTAGCGGTCGCAATTACTGTTTAATCGTTACCAAACTGCATATTAAGTCGTTTCATGTAAAACGAAAGATCATGTTCGTTAACGGCTGAAATCGGACCAGCGGGAGGGAAGGTTTTTTGAAAATTCGAAATATCTCCATTACTAAACGTCGGATCGAAAAATTGTGATACCAGTGTTGATTATGCTCAAATATCTTCGGCACACTACACAAAAAGTACGTCACGCAGGGGCTGCGCAAACTAAGCAGATTTCCCACGTGAGGTTTTAGTCTAGAAAAATCTACATACAACAGTGGTGATAACACTTATCACCACCGTGAATATTAAGCGAATAAATGCACACGGTAAAGAGAAATCATTCAGTCAATTTTAATAACCTCCCAATGGAAAGCGTCTGAATTGTAAACAAACAAGACTGCCAACCGCTCAGAGCTGAACAGATAAATAGAAATATTCTTCATCGGAAAGAAAAACGATTACTGAAATATATCTGAATATAACATATTAACTTTATTGAAAACTATTTACTATATCTAGTGCTGTAATTTATAAGGATTCAGTATAATTTTTATCTCCGGCACTCAAATTTTAGTAGACCAAAATTTTTTGATGAGATGAGTTCAGTAGTGTGTCATATCATCATATAGCTCTTCAAATTTTCTGGCAAGGATCTCCAATAAAATAATAATTTTTTTCGGTAAAACTTTATTGAAACTGCCCTACATGTTTCATGGCTTATTTGCCACCTGTTCAGGGGCTATCTCTTTCAAAAGAAAAATATTAATAACATTAATTTAACACACCCCTTAATGATTCTTTTGCTATATATTGTATTAGTAGGTGCCTATATCTATGATATATTTATAAATTGCTACTTACATTTCTGAAGTGCACGTTTACCTTTTACATTACGTTGCGACTGTCCTCACAGATGAGGCATTTTTATATATTTTTCTTTTAAAAGGGATAGCCCCCGAAGAGGCGGCAAATAAGCCACGAAACATGTAGGGCAGTTTCAATAAAGTTTGCACCGAAAAAAAAAATATGATCTTATTGGAGACCCTTGCCAGAAAATTTGAAGAATATATAAGTAATATTGGGTCCAGAATAAGTGGAGTATCAGCATATAAGAAATCCGCTTTGGTTACTTTGCTTCTTGTATTTTATTTTATGGGCGGACTTGTATTTTATTTTTTTTAAGGGTATGTAGTCCTACTTTGATAGGTGGATAGTTTGATCTCAAATTTGTATTTCCAAGGGAGTTTAATGGAATAATTTTGATATTAAATATTATAATATAAATGGTTACTGTCTATGAATTCTAGCCTAAACAAGATACCCTTCATCTGCCTTTATTCAATCAATTACCGCAAACTTTTGAAGGTATGAAGCTAGGTGAAATGATTGATTAGTGTAATAATTTATAGGAGAGTGAGTGGGCGAGACCTGCTTTCATGAATCAGGAATTCACCCTTTTTCCTGATATATTACTTTTCTACGTAGAGATCATTTTTTTGAATGGGTCTATTCATGCCAGTCTGAAAGGCTCCAACTTTTTGTATGACTACTTGAACTCTTTGAAGAGGCCATTGAAGTCAGTATGAATAGATTCAACCTTAAAACAGCACAGGATGTGAGCTACTGAGTTTGGAATCATGACAAGATTTTCGCAACATTCCTTCAGACGTCCGTTCAAATGCGTATATATGTTTGTCAGTTACCGCTCTAGTGGTCGCAATTTCTGTTTGACCATAACTAAAGTCAGTATGTAAACGTTTTAAGTAAAAGTAAAGAACAAGTTAGTTAAAGGCTGAAATTAGTCCAGTGGGGGGGGGGGGGATTCGAGAAGTCCTTCATGCAGGGGCTGCGTAAACTGAGCGGATTTCCACATGAAGTTTTACCATAGATCAATTTTAGTAGCCCAAGACTCAAAGAAGGGGGGGGGATCAACAGAACGTATTTGCATATATCTCACAAAGTAGAAGTTTAATGAAAACAATATTTGGTATTTAACCTTGGAATGAAGTGTGTCATGACATAACGGCTTATTATTAATTAATATGACATGAGAAGGAGTGAGGGTTTTATGAAGGCTGAAAAATGCAAATATATCGGTTAATGTTCAAATAGAGAATAAATGAGTATAACTATCCTTACTCATATCTGTCGGTGTATTCCGTCATCGGTTTTATCTGATTTACCACCATATAACAATATTTATAGTACATTTAGGCTAGGCCTCCACTAGCGATTCCTTGTCGCGCGATTTTTCTATCGTAAAAATAGACCTCATCGTTTGCAGTTCAAGTGAACACACTTGCGACTAAGTAATCGCAGCGATTAAAAAATTGCAACAGGTCCTATTTTCTCTGCGACGCGACTCTCGCTTCACGGAATTTACCACATGGGCAGGCATGGACCTGCATCCATCTGCGAGAGCTTAGACACGATTTTGCAAACTGCTGTATCAAATCACGTTTTTCTTCCCGCTGGTTAGTTACCTAAAATGTCTGACGACGAATTGGGTGGACGCATATTTCTCGCTCGAAGCAAAAGAGCGACCACACAAGAAGTTTCAATGACATCCATTGGGAAACTGATATAAATTAGGGATTTTTAGCAGATTTCCCTTTAGGGAAATCAGCTATTGAGGTCGTACTCATGACGCGTGTTTCGAAAAATTTCTTCAAATGTCCATTGATCCTACCCAGGAGATGACGAAAATGAGGTCCGTTCAAAATTATATATATATATATCTATATATATATATATATATATATCTATATATATATATATATATATATATATATATATATATATATATATATATACTAGCTCAGATACCCGGCTTCGCCCGGGAATTCATTTGAGGCTGAATGGTGATGGTATTTTTTTTGGCAAGGCTTTACTTTGCAAACTATTTTGACATTTACCCGTCCCATTGTTTAGGATTGATACCCATCTTTGCCGTGGATTTCCTAATAATAGAATTATTTGTTCGATAACGCTTCACAGTCTTCGATATTTTTATATTTCCCGTCTCTTATACATGTAAATATGCTGAATTTTTATTTCAGGCCTCCCTTTTAACCCCCCTCCCGTTCGAACCTAAAAATTTTAATATAACTTATAATCATGGAAGAATTAATGCTAATTGACATACCGAGTTTTGTTAAGTTCGGTTCAGCCGTTAGTGCCCGTTAAAGTTTTAACTTATAACTCATTTATACTTAGGTATACGACAAAAGTGTATATAACAAAAGTTACTCCAAATAACAAAATAAACAACTTTTGTTAAGTACATATTTGCGGAAAAACCAATAGGAAACGAAATATCGCTATTTTTAATTTCAGGCTTCCCTTATAACCCCCACTCCTGCCCGTCCATAGAAATGTTTGCATGGCGTATTATAATGAAGGCCTATCGGCTAATACACATACCGAGTTTTATTTAGTTCGGTTGAGTCTTTTGTGCCAAATAAAATTGTTGACTTCCGCAGTAGTTTTTAGCGTATAACTCATTTATACTTCCGTATACGGCAAAAACGCATATAACAAAAGTTACTCTAAATAACAAAATAAACAACTTTTGTAATGTACATATTTGGTGAAAAAGCAATAAGAACCGAAATATCGCTATTTTTAAATTCAGGCCTCCCTTATAACCCCCACTCCTGTTCGTCTTGGAGAATATTAACATAGCCTAAAGTCTAAGTTGGGTTAGTAGTAATATACATACCAAGTTTCATAAAATTCGGTTCAGCCGTTTATGCGTGAAAAGGTAACAAACAAACAAACAAACAAATAAACAAACAAACAAATAAACAAACAAACAAACAAACAGACACCAAAGAAACAAAATGCAGTTATGGTGTCTATGACATGTGAAACGAAAAGTTATCGTGAAATTTTGCGAAAAAAATCAATGTACAGACAGAGGTTACAATTTTATATATATATAGATATAGATATATATATTTGTCTGTTAACGCTCTAGCGGTCGCAATTTTTGTTTGATCGTTACCAAACTCGGAATTTAATCGTTTTATGTAAAAAGGAAGATCAAGAAAATTCGAAATATCTCCGTTACCATACGTCGGATCAAGAAAATGTATAGAACCAATCTTATTGCAAATTAAATTTATTATAAACATTGTTCTATACATTTATTCTGTATCTTTAAGATTAACCGAGATATTTGGATTTGTATTGTGAGTGTGGTCGGCTATGTTCGGGAGTTTCCGCCGAGCGGACTAGCGCTAGTGTGGCCGTTTCACTTACTATTCGTCCTCGTGAGAATAGGTTATTACTAGACAGATTTCTCTATTGTAAAACTTCACGTGGGAAATCTGCTTAGTTTACGCAGCCCCTGCGTGACGGACTTTTTTTTTATCGCAGTGGATTGACCTTCCAAAATTTCCGCTACAGCGATTTTTAGAGACAAGAAGTCGCTAGTGGAGGCCTAGCCTTAATTTGTAATAAGATAGGTTCTATACAATTTTTGATCCGACGTATGGTTCGAATTTCCTAAAACTCCTCCGCTAATCCCCCCCCCCCTCCCACTAGTCCGATTTCGCATAAACCAACAAATAAGATGTATAAATAAAAAAGAATTTTATTCATTAGAACAATGTAAATGTGTAATTTATAGCGTTAATTTAATTGATCTGGTTTATTCTTAAGTACACTAAATATGATTTCATTAATTACTTACGAGAACATTCGAACATACAACGAGTGAATCTCCCTGATTCCATCATCTATTGTAATTATGTTACAAACAGTTAGTAATATGTTCTGTATAGATATTGTTACGTTTTTATTACAAAACTAGTAATAAAACGTTGTTAATAAGAGTTCGTTTGGATTGCAAAATTAAACACACACAAGTCTACTCACAGAATTGCACTGATAGTGTAACTGTTCTTCAGGTTACACAGTCCAATAATTCACTCGCGGTCACTGAACTTCACATAAAACGACGGCACTGCACTAGTCCTATTACTATCGCGGCACTGCAACTGTCTTTAAACACGCCATAAACAGTTAGCTTTACAGACAAGGCCATACCACTTTCTTCTCGGCACAACAATTTACCGCACTGCCCACTATGATCTGCGCGTCTGAACATCCCCTCGAAGACCGTCGAAGCAACCCAACTGCACTGAGGGGTACTGTGAGAGTCCCTTTTAAAATGCTTGTAGAAGTGTCTAGGCAAAGAAGGTTCCAGTTTTCTCTTCCTGGAAGGTCCCTAATTAGATTCGCTCGTTCCCCTAGTCTTTGTTCCTCCCCACACGCGTCTCTCTCTCTCTCTCGTCTCTCTCTCTCTCTCTTTGTGTATTCGCCCACTCATTCAATTCTCGCAACAATATATTTGGTTGATAACTCCTTTATGAAATGAAAGGATGTTAAACTGAGTGTAATACTGAGGTTGTACATATATTGATTGATGGGATTAGTAAGTACCAATATAGATAGATACTAATTACTAATTATTATCAGTATTGCTATTAAAACGATTAGTGTTGTATAACATACTTCAACGCAGCAATTACTCACCATTTAATCTTTTCAATTTGTTCTGTCTTTTAGCTCATTTTTCCTTAAAGGAACTCAGCTTTTGGGGTTGTATTCATGACGCGATTTGTGAAAAATTGCCTCAAATGTCTTTTAAAACAGCTGTCATCGTTGTGTTTGGACTGCTTTTGGGAGAAGGAGCTTTTTTCATACTTGGTTCGGAATACAGAACTCTTTTTATGATTATGAATTATATGGTCCATTCTGTTATTAAAAAAAAAGTCCGTCATGCAAGGGCTGCGTAAACTAAGCTGATTTCCCACGGGAAGGTTTACCACATATAAATCTACATACTGGTCACACCACCGTGAATGTTAAGGGATTAAATACAAACTATAATAAGAAATCATTCAGTCAATTTACATGTTAATAATATCTACAACGGAAAGCGTCTGAATTATAAACCAACAGGGTAACCAACTTCGCATGGCTGAATAGATAGAATTATTCTAGACCGGATAGATGAACAATTAATGAAACATAATCTGAATATAACATATTAATTTAATTGAAAACTACTTAATATAGCTAGTTGAGTAATTTGAAATGAATCAGAATAATTTCTATCTGCACAGGAGACGGAAAATATTGCAAATAGTGAAGCCTAACATATCAAATATTTTATTATTAACGTATCCTCAGCAACGCCGGTACTCAGGTATAAACCCTAAACACTGATATGGTGAAATGGAAAACTATTTCAGGAAGTAAAGCCATTCCAAAAAAAATGGAAAACTATTTCAGGAAGTAAAGCCATTCCAAAAACGTCCGCCACGCAGGGGCTGCGTAAACTAAGCAGATTTCCCACGTGAAGCTATACAATAGGGAAATCTATATACGAGAGCCGAACTAGATTTGGCCTGAAACGTTCGTTATCGGCCCACATTTAATAAAAATGCAAATACCTCGGTTAATATTGAAGATAGAGAATAAATGTATAGAACAATATTTATAGCAAATTAAATTTGCAATAAGATTGGTTTTATACAATTTTTTAATCCGACGTATGGTAACGGAGATATTTCGAATTTTCAAAAAACCTCCCCTCTAAACCCCCCCTCCCACTGGTCCGATTTCAGCCGTTAACGAACTTGATCTTTCTCTTTACATAAAACGACTAAATATCGAGTTTGGTAACGATTAAATAATAATTGCGACCGCTAGAGCGGTAACAGACATATATATAAATATATATATATATATATATATATATATATATATATATATATATATATATATATATAAACTGCTCAAAAATGAATAGGGATGTTGGCTGTTTTGTGGTATGTATGGGGCCTAGCATATTTTTTTATTATTATTATAAATATCATTAATATTTATTAGAAATTATTGTCTTTTTCCCCCATAAAAAAGAAATTTAATTAAGATCGATTTAATTAAAATTAATAGGATAAGAAAAAATAACCAATATCCCTATTCATTTTTGAGCAGTATATATATATATATATACATACAGCTTTGAACGGACCTCATTTTCATCATCTCCTGGGTAGGATCGATGGACATTTGGAGAAAAATTTCGAAAATCGCGTCATGAGTACAACCTCAATAGCTGATTTCCCTTAAGGGAAATCTGCTAAAAAATACCATATACACACACACACACACACTTATCTGGTACCACCCTGGGGGTCTCATATTTTGTGTTATTGTTACCAATCTTGATAAATAAGCGATCAAGTTCGTTAAGGGCTGAACGCGGATCGGAGGGTGAAAGGATTGAAAAAAATCGAATATCTTTGTTATTATACGTCAAATAGAAAACTTTTATAGCAACAATCTTATTGAAAATTTAACTCCCTAAAAATGTTGTTTCATACGTATTTTCTCTGTTATGATTATTTAACCGAGATATATGCACTCTTTTTATTTTCAATAAACCCCCACTCTTACTCATGTCATATTAACAGTAACATGTAATATCATGATCCACATTATTGGAAGCTTAAATACCAAATTTTTTTTTTTCATTAAACTTTTTCAGTAGGAAGTAAATGCAAATATATTATTCGATGACTTTATCATTTAAGATTTTGGGTTCTGAAATTGTTTGTTTGATCTGTACCAGACTCGATATTTTTATCCCCTTGACTTGGGAAATCTGCTTAGTTAATCCAGCCCCTGCGTTAAGGAGTTTTCGTCATCTCGCGAGTATGATCGATGGACTATTTAAGAAATATGACCGAACATCAGTTAATGAGTACTTCCTCAATGACTGATTAGCCTTAAGGCACATATATTTGTGAATGCTGAAGCGGTGGGAGGCGAGCTGTTAAGTCATGGAGAGTGAGTCACGGCTTAGAGTGGATTGTAGGCGTGATAGGGAAGTGAGGCGACGAACCTACCTCACCCTCCCCACTCCAACATCTGGCCTTAAAGATAAAACTTCCACCGACTCACACTTAGTCATTCCCAAAATGGTTGTTAGTAAATATCTCGCTCCTCTTTCATTATCTCCAGCTCGACTATAATGTTTTTACCAACTATCTTTAACGTATTTAACTCAGCATATTTCACTTTCCCATGCGACACTCTACAACATAAATAAGTTCGTCACGCAAGGGCTGCGTAAACTAAGCAGATTTCCTATGTGAAGCTATACAATAGAGAAATCTCTATACGAGAGCCGAACAGTTAGGGCCGAACTAGCTTTTGGCCTGATACGTTCGTTATCGGCCCACATTTAATAAAAATGCAAATATCTCGGTTAATATTGAAGATAGAGAATAAATGTATAGAACAATATTTATAGTAAATTTAATTTGCAATAGGATTGGTTCTATACAATGTTTTGATCCGACGTATGGTAACGGAGATATTTCGAATTTTCAAAAACCCCCACCCTCCCACTGGTCCGATTTCAGCCGTTAACGAACTTGATCTTTCTTTTTACATAAAACGACTAAATATCGAGTTTGGTAACGATTAAATAATAATTGCGACCGCTAGAGCGGTAACAGACAAATATATCTATATATATCTATATATATATATATATATATATATATATATATATATATATAGATAGATATATATATATATATATATATATATACAGTTTTGAACGGACCTCATTTTCGTCATCTCCTGGGTAGGATCGATGGACATTTGAAGAAAAATTTCGAAAATCGCGCTATGAGTACAACCTCAATAGCTGATTTCCCTTAAGGGAAATCTGCTGAAACAACCGACACAATAGATAAATGGAACAGAGAATGGACGATATGTAACAAATCTTACAGCTTACATCAATACACACCAAATATAACTCACAGCTAAAACACAATTAAGAGTCACCATCACAAATGCATACAATGTCTAACGGAACATGGGCAGACAGGACATTATTTAACAAGATTTAAAATTCAAGACAATGACAAATGTACTTGAGACTCACAGACAAAACAAACGTTTTTACATATACTTTATGACTGTTCAACATTTAATCAAAATAGATCAAATTTAATAATGAACATAATTTTAAAAAGAGGAAATTGACCAGAACCACCTCATATTATATTTAACAATATAATAAAGCTCTTATTAAGTTTATCAAAGTATAGATAAGGATGTAGCAAGAATACATTATAATGTAAAGTTGATTGTGAGGAATGGGGATTATAATTCAATAAATTTACCTTACATAGGCTCGCAAATTAAACATCGGTTGAGTTTAAGTTTAATTGATTGGTTTCTTGTTTTTTTTTTGTTCTTATTTTATTTATGTCATTTCATTTATTAATTTTATTTGTAATAATTATCTTACTTATTTTAATATTTTATTTTAATATTATTATTTTTATATTATATTTGAGTAGATAGTAGATTAACGTGTATATATTGTAAAATAAAAATATATTTAAACATAGTTATACATGTAATTTGCCATGTGACAATGGTGACAGGTATTCAAATAAATAACACCTCATAGTGTTACTATGAGGAGAAAAAAAATGGCACACTACTGGTCATCTATATACTCTCACTGTAGTATTTACTGGCTACAGCTGGTAATTGATCTCGTGAACATGTAAGCCTGATTTTCATGGGACCGAACAAGGGAATAGGAGGGTCACGAGGACATGCAGTGGTTTCCCGTTGCCTTCTGCGTCAGACTATCCAGCAATAAAGGCACCATGAGGGAAATTCCATTAACACCAGTAAAGACGTGACTGGAGAAAATTCTATTCAAGGCCAGAGTTGTTAGATAGCCATCCGTGGGTAGCCTGTAGCCTGCATAAGCTGACTAATGGTAGACATTAGCCAGTATGCGTATGCAGGCTACAACTTTAATCTACCCTGCAGTCGGAGCTCACTGGCATGTAAGTGTAGAAAGGGAGGTGAATATACTATACTACATATTCTCTTTTTCCAAATAATAATATGATGAGCACGTGGCCGATCAAAAAAAGTCCGTCACGCAGGGGCTGCGTAAACTAAGCAGATTTCCCATGTGAAGTTTTACAATAGAGAAATCTGCATACTGGTAACAAAATACCACCGTGATTAAATACAAACGGTAATGAAAAATCTTTCAGTTAATTAAAATAAATTCCCAACTGAAACGGTTTTTGAATTGGAATAATAATTTATATTTTAATAACTCAAATTTTAGTAGTCCAAGAAATAAAGAAGGGGGGGGGGCGGATGAACAGAAAGTATTTGCATAAATCTCAGAAAGTAACAAAGGTAAGGTAAGATTAGGAATGACAGGTTAGAAGAACCCTCCCCTGAGCTGACGGAAATGGCCGATCTAATCCGAACTATACCCGAGCACAGACTTCATAAAAATGCAAATATCTCCGTTAATATTCAAGATAGAGAATAAATGTATATAACAATATTTATAGTAAATTTAATTTGTAATATGATTGGTTCTATACAATTTTTCGATCCGATGCATAATAACAGAGATATTTTGAATTTTCGAAAATCCCCCCTCTAAAACCCCCCTCCCACTAGTCCGATTTCAGCCATTAACGAACTTGATCTGTCTTTTTACATAAAACGGTTAAATATCGAGTTTCGTAACGATCAAACAAAAATTGCGACCGCTAGAGCGTTAACAGACAAATATATATATATATATATATATATATATATATATATATATATATATATATATATATATATAATTTTGAACGGACCTCCTTTTCGTCATCTCCTGGGTAGGATCGATGGACATTTGAAGAAATTTTTCGAAAATCGCGTCATGAGTACGACCACAATAGCTGATTTCCATTAAGGGAAATCTGCTAAAAATGTTAATTGATGACGCCATCACGCTACGTTTTTGCATCTGTTGTAAATAATATTGGGTATTTATGCTTAGAATAACACATTTCATGATATATTTGCTTATTGTTAAACATCTTGTTAAGTGTAAGAGTGGGGGTTTACTGAAGGCTGAAAATCAAAAAGTGCAAATCTCTCGGTTAATATTCACAATAGAGATAATAACAAGCACGCAACATAATTTATAGGGAATTAGATTTTTGATAAGATTGATTCTATAAAAATTTTCGATTTGACGTATAATAACGAAGATATTTCGAATTTGTTTTTAAATTTCCTTCTTTAAACCCTTCCTCTCCAATCCCATTTAGCCGTTAACGAATTTGATTGTTTATATATAAAGTTTAGTAACGATATCACAATATATGAGAGCCCTAGGTGTGTGTGTGTGTGTATGTATGTATGTAAAAATTCGAAGTATATTACATTTTCTGTTCGGTTTTCGGTCAATGTAGGTCTTTGTACCGTATCAATATGATACTTTCTATGATTATGAATTATATATAAAAAAAAAAGTACATGCACAGGAGACGGGAAATATAAAAATATTTTGGACAGTGAAGCATTACATAACAAATAATTTTATTATTAACAAATCCACAGCAACGACGGGTATACTTCGGGAAATGTTAAAATATTGTGTTAAAGTAAAGCTTGCCAAAAAAAATAAATACCATCATTAAACCTCAAATGGATTCCCGAGCGAAGCCGAGTACCTTAGCTAGTATATATATAAAATTGTAACCTCTGTCTGTACATTGATTTTTTTTCAAAATTTCACGATACTTTTAAGTTTCACATGTCATAGATACCATATCTGCAATTTCTTTCTTTCGTGTATGTTTGTTTATTTATTTGTTTGTTTGTTAACTTTTCACGCATAAACGGCTGAACCGAATTTTTTTGAAACTTGGTATGTATATTACTACTAACCCAACTTAGACTTTAGGCTATGTTAATTTTCTCTGAGATGAACAGGAGTGGGGGTTATAATGGAAGCCTGAAATTAGAAATAGCGATATTTCGTTTCCTATTGGTTTTTCGACAAATATGAACATAACAAAAGTTGTTTATTTTGTTATGTAGAGAAACTTTTGTTATATACACTTTTTTCGTATACCGAATTATAAACGAGATATACGCTAAAACCTGTAGCGGAAGTGAACAATTCTATTTGGCACAAAAGACTCAACCGAACTAAATAAAAATCGGTATGTGTATTAGCACTAACGCCTTCATTATAATAATCCATACCTACATTTCTAGGGACGGGCAGGAGTGGGGGTTGTAAGGGAGGCCTGAATTTAAAAATAGTGGTATTTCATTTTCTATTTGTTTCTCTGCAAATATGTACATGACAAAAGTAGTTTATTTTTTTATTTGAAGTAACTTTTGTGATATTCACTTTTGTCTTATAACAAAGTATAAACGAGATATACACTAAAACTTTAGCGGGAGCCAACAATTTTATTGGACACTAACGATTGAACCGAACTTAACAAAACTCGGTATGTCAATTAGCATTAATTCTTCCATGATTATAAGCTATATTAAAATTTTTAGGTTCAAACGGGAGTGGGGGTTATAAGGGATTCTTGAAATAAAAATTCGCGATATTTTGTTGTGTATTTGTTTTTCGACAAACGTGCACATAGCAAAAGTTGTTTACTTTGTTATTCAGAGTAAGTTTTGTTTTATACATTTTTTCGGGAACAATGTATGAGGCAAGTAATTTGCGTAGAAATATTGACATGCTCAACAATTCTTTCCAATATGAACTACCAGGTACCTCACCTGGAAAAATTAATTCAAATCTATGTTAATATTTTGTCCTTAATAATTCAAATCTATGCATAATGCACAGGAGACGGGAAATATGACAATATTGAGGACAGTGAAGTCTTACATAAAAAATTAATTTTATTTATTATTAACAAATCCACAGCAACGACGGGTATAAACAATAAACACTGGGATGAGTAAATGTCAAAATATTGTGCAATGTAAAGCCTTGCCAAAAAAATACCATCACCATTCAGCCTCAAATGAATTCCCGGGCGAAGCCGGGTTTCTGAGATAGTATATATATATATATATATATATATATATATATATATACATGCATATATCATTTAGAACAGGGATGTTCAACATGTTTATGTGGCCCGCCAAGCATTTCTAAAATTGAATTTCTTTTATCGACTTTCTCCCGACAATATATTGTTAGAAAATAATTATAATTTAATGGTAGTACATAGTAAACCGAAACAATTTTTTGTGATGAGTTACTCACTTGTCGACGACTTGTTCAAACATTCAAACGAACGCTGCGTCTGTGCTTGTTTGTGTTTGCTTCTGTCACACAATCAGTTTGGTAAGCTGTTACCTAGCAATATTAGAAATTCTTGTGTTCTTGAAAGGCGTGATATTAATGTCAAAAAGGTAATATTAGAGTTTTTTTTATTCATTTTCCTACAAATGTTTTTAACTTTCAAATTTTTAATCCATAATCGCATGTGGGAAAACCAAATGAAAAAAACCGAAGGTTGCGTATGAGTACAGGCATTCCCAAGAAAAGTGGAAATTTGATTATTTTTCACTTTCCTCAAAGATAAAGCTGAATGCTTAATATGCTCAGAGACTGTGCCGACATTAAAAGAATATAACATACAAAGGCATTACGATACAAAACATGAACAACAATATAAAAACTTAACCGGCAAAAAAAATGAAACCCTTTGCGGATAGAGAGATGATAAAAGAATGCCTGACTGCTGTTGAAGAAATAGCATTCCCTGATAAAATAAATATTATTCAAACATCAGTTTATCAAGATTCACCATTACAAGGAGAATTGAAGACTTGACTGAGAAGATAGCAACAATGCTTGGTGAACGCATTGCAAAATTCCAATACTGTTCTTTGGCACTTGATGAGAGTTGCGATATTAGCGATACACCACAACTGGCTATATTTTTACGTGGTATTGACACCAAATTTAATATTACCGAAGAATTGTGTTCACCTGATTACAATGCAAGGGACTACAACCGGCAAAGCCCGGTAGTATGAAGTAAAGTCCTTTTTGGAAAATATTTCAATTTATCGACAATATATCGACGGATGGATCACGAGCAATGTCAAGCATTGTGATAGAAAAATCGGGAAGGCTGTTTCAAGACATTAAGAAGGCCACAAGAAGGGAAACATTCGTTAACGACTGCATAATTCACCAGGAAAATTTGTGAGCGAAAAGATTGAGTTCGCCAAATGTCACAGTACCAATAATTCAACTAATCAATTTTATAAAGTCGCGTGCTTTAAATTATCGTGAATTTAAAGAATTCCTGAAAGATTTAGAAACTGAATATGGTGACGTGGTTATCAATACCGACGTACCTTGACTTAGTAGAGGTGCATGCTAAAAAGAGTATACAACTTAGAAAGCAAAAAAAACAATTATTCTTGGATATGAAGGGATATCCTTTCCTCATTTTGGTAATAAAGAATGGATGTGCGATTTTGAGTTTTATATCGACTTGACCGGGCATCTCAATGATCTTAATGTGGAACTTCAATTTGCATGATAAAATTCAACGCTTTGAGCGCAAATTAAAATTGTGGAAACAGCTGTTTTGCAGAATAATGTGTCTCACTTTCCACGTTTAGAAAAAAGATTGCTTCTTAAAAATACGAACAATATATAGACTTTTTATATAGACAGCGGTTTTCGTGAAAATGTCTTCTTCGCCATTTAATATCGATGTGGATACAGTTACCGAAGACTTTCAACTGGAAGTGATTGACATGCAGAATAATACCGATTTAAAAAATGTATTTTTCTCAGTAAAAATCAAAAGTTTTATAAATTGTATGTGAGCCCTTAGAAATTTCCGCTTTTGACGAAAAATGCAAAGCAAATGATGTCTCTGTGTCGGAAGTACGTGTGTTTGCGAGCAATTATTTTCGACCATGAAATTAATCAAAAATGACCACCGATCAAGACTGATTGATGCACGATTAGCTGTGTACGTGTAGCTACTTCAACAATTCCGGCAGATATTTTTTAGTTTGTACCGAAAAAACAGTGCCAAATGTCTGATTAAAAATTATAAGGAAATTCGTTTTTCTTTTGCTTCATTGTTTTTTTTTTGTTTTTTTTTAGATTAAAATTTGAATAAGAAATCATTGTGTTTTTTTTTTAAATTTTTGTTTTTCTATTCTAATGGTTATTATAAATAAAGTTTTGTAAATTACTAATAAGTGTTACTTTATGTGCGACCGATCGACACTTGAGGATATTTTTCAAAAATCGCATCATGAGTACAACCTTTAACACATGAACATACCATTTAAGGTAAATCAGCTAAAAGACAGGACAAATTTAAAAGATAAAACAGTGAGTGATTGCTGCATTCAGATAGGTTATACAACACTTATCGTTGTAATATCTAATACTGATAATGAGTAGCAAGTAATTAGAATCTATCTATATTGATACTTACTAATCCCATCAATCAATGTATGCACAACCTTTGTATTATACTCAGTTTATCATTATTTCATTTCATAAAGGAATTATCAACAAAATATATCTATACAGAACATATTTCTAACTGGTTGTAACATAATTATAAGTGATGATGGAATCAGGAAGATTCACTCGTTATCGTTCGAATGTTCTCGTAAGTAATTAATGAAGTCATATTTAGCTTTCTTAAGAATAAACTAGATCAATTAAATTAACACTATAAATTATACATTTACATTGTTCTAATGAATAACGTTCATTTTTATTTATACCTCTTATTTGTTAGTTTATGCAGACTAAAGGCAACGGAGGGCTTCCGACCTCAAGTGGAATTTTTCACAGATACTCTAATTCCTATATTATATAGAAATGCAGTAACAATCCTGAAGTTAAAGATGAATCACATTTTCATTCGGAATGGAGGAATGAACAAAGGAATTTCATGGTAGTTACTTCAATCGCCTTTATGACTCGGAGGTAGATTTGGCTAATTCTGTTGCGTGGCTTACGTCTGGAAAGCCGTTTTCAGAAACAGAAGGTTTCATCACTAATAAATTATAAATTTACATTGTTCAAATGAGTAATGATCTTCCTTGACAATACCTATTATTTGTTAGTTTATGCAGACTAAAGCCTACTGAGGGCTTCCGACCTCAAATGGAATTTGTCACAGTTACTCTAATACCTTTATTGTAGAAGGCAACTGAAAATCAAAGCATGCCCTTGTGACCCTCTTCCTTCCCTTGTTAAATTGCGTAAAAACTGAATATTGTGGTTTCTACAAAAATATAATTTTAATTGATGACTCCTCATCGATAATTTATACATTTCACCACTTCATAAAAGCCTAGTGAAAGCAATATTCGACATTTAAGCTCGGAATAAGACCTTTTCATTATATAGCAGCTTATTTATGATATGATACGAGTAGTAGTGGAAGTTCAAAATTGCTCCCGCTAGAACGGTAAAAGGCAATTATATATATATATATATATATATATATATATATCTATATATATATATATATATGCCACCCCTCTTAAAATCGCCAATTTTATTAATAACAGGCTGAGATATGGTGTGGAATAATTGTGACCCCTGAAGAATCTGAAGCGACCATAACTTTGGAATTTCCAAGGATATGCCATATTTTTTATGATGGATTCTTGTAGAAAATCAAATTCTAAAACGAGTTTATATCGGTCAGTTTTTCGATTTGACGCACCTTTTTTTACGTAAAACGCAAAAATCTTTATTTGAGAAACTGGCCGTTTTATTGAAAAATGCTGCGACATAAAAGTTTAAGCGATCAAAATTATATTTGAAACAAGTCTATGGGAAGAGGAATGAATTCTGAAATAAAGAAAAAAAAGTTAAAACGAAATTATAAACACTTTTTTTGGTTGGTTTTTTTATAATCAATTCTTTTCCCATTGACTTCTTTTTATTTCAGAATCCGTTCCTCCTTGTTGTAGCTAACAAAATTATCTTTGATACAAGTCTATGGGAAAAGCATTGATTCTGAAAAAAACGTATTTAAAATGAAATAACGCAAAAGTATCAATTCATTTTTCAATAAAACGGCCAGTTTCTCAAATAAAGATTTTTGTGTTTTACGTAAAAAAGGTGCGTCAAATCGAAAAACTGACCGATATAAACTCGTTTTAGAATTTGATTTTCTACAAGAATCCATCATAAAAAATATGGCATATCATTCGAAATTCCAAAGTTATTATGGTCGCTTCAGATTCTTCAGGGGTCACAATTATTCCACACCAAATCTCAGCCTGTTATTAATATAATTGGTGAATTTAAGAGGGGTGGCATATATATATATAATTGCCTTTTACCGTTCTAGCGGGAGCAATTTTGAACTTCCACTACTACTCGTATCATATCATAAATAAGCTGCTATATAATGAAAAGGACTTATTCCGAGCTTAAATGTCGAATATTGCTTTCACTGGGCATTTATGAAGTGGTGAAATGTATAAATTATCGATGAGGAGTTATCAATTAAAATTATATTTTTGTAGAAGCCACAATATTCAATTTTTACGCAATCAATGGGAAAAGAATTGATTCAGAAAAAAAAAAAAGCAAAATAAAAGTGTTTAGAACAAAATAACTCAAAATAATTCTTAAATACATCCAAAAAAATGTTTACTTCAAATAACATCAACATAACAAGCGTTATTTCGTTTTAATTTTTTTTCTTTATTTCCGAATTCATTCCTCTTGATCTTGATGGCTACAACTTTTATGTCAGATCATTTTTCAATAAAACGGCCCGTTTCTGAAATAAAGAATTGTACGTTTTAAAGCTAAGGGGTGCGTCAAATCAAAACATTTACCGATATAAACTCGTTTTAGAATCTGATTTTCTACTAGAATCCGTCATAAAAAATATAGCATTTCATTAGATATTCCAAACTTATGGTCGCTGGAGAAGTACTGGAGAAGTTTAGAAGGTTGAATATGGTTTGAAAATATTCTTCAGGGGTCACAATTATTGCACACCAAGTATCAGCTTTTTATAAAAATTGGCCATTTTAAGGGGTGTGGCACAAGAAGTTGGGACACCCTGTATATACATATGTGTAAATTTATATATATATATATATATATATATATATATATATATATATATATATGCATATAATTGTCTCTTACCCTATATACCTGAAATTGTCAATCTGGCCTGACATGATGTGATCAATGAACTTAATATATCGGGAAATATCTTACATTCCCCAGTAATACGCATATGCTGATATTTGCCTCATTGGTAGAAATATTTCGTCACTCAAAGAGTATTTCAGTATGCTATATATCGGATATAAAAAAAAAATGTGCCTTTGTATTAACGAAAGCAAGACTAAATACATAAATATTAGCACTGCAGTGGCAGTACTGCAATGGACATTGACGTTGATGGATATTCACTTGAAAAAGTCAAAAGTTTCATATATTTAGATCCAGAACTGAATGGCGGGAACGAACAAATGAAGTAAATAGAAGAATAATGGCAGCCAATCGGGCATATTGTGCTAATATAAAGTTCTTCAAAGGCACAATACTGTCTAGAAGCACTCAGATGTGACTGTACAAAACTTTAATTAGACCAGTCCTAATTTCTGGAGCAGAGACGTAGACCCTGACTCCTGCGATGGAAAGCCACCTAAATATCTTTGAACACAAGCTTCTACGAGAGATTTATGGTCCTGCCTTAGACACTTACTCAAACTTATGGAGGTCCCGGACCAATGCCGAGCTGTACTCTCTGTATAAAGATTCAAATGTGGCCCATAGACAGTGGCTAGACCATGCAATAAGAACGTCCCAAAACAGAATGTCGAGCAAACTATTATATGGATCTGTGTTTAGCATAATAAGAGTGAATGAACCACGTAGGCGATAAATAAAAGGCGTCGAAGAGGACCTAAAACTACTAGGGGTCAAAGAATGGAAGGCAAATGCCAGAGGAAGAGAGAGTTGGGACATAGTGAAGGAGTCCGCGGCCCATTCCGGGCTGCAGAGCTATATTTGCTATATTAATATCTCCGTTATAATGCATCGGATCGAAAAATTGTATAGAACCAATCTTATTGCAAATTAAATTTACTATAAATATTGTTATATACATTTATTCTCTATCTTGTATATTAACCGAGATATTTGCATTTTTATGAAGTCTGTGGTCGGGTATAGTTCGGCCATTACCGTCATTGCTCGGCTCAGGTGGAAGCTTCTTCTAACTTTACCTGTCATTTCTAACCTTACCTTACCTTCGTTACTTTGTGAGATTTATGCAAATACGTTCTGTTCACCCCCCCCCTTCTTTAGTTCTTGGACTACTAAATTTTGAGTTATTAAAATATAAATTATTGTTACAATTCAGAAGCCGTTTCAGTTGGGAATTTATTTTAATTAACTGAATGATTTCTCATTACCGTTTGTATTTAATCACGGGTGGTGTTGTGTTATCACACATTTCTCTATTTCTACTTCACATGGGAAATCTGCTTAGTTTACGCAGCCCCTGCGTGACGGACTTCATCATCATCCTCTTGGTAGGATGGATTGTAGAATTTTTTCTAGAGGAAATGTAAAAGACCCTCCCCTCAAATGAGCCCCCGACTTCTATGTTGGCGACAGAGAAGAACTAGGGCACATTGATCTATGACTGGGGGGGGGGGGTCATTGGCCTTTAAGACTCAGAGAGATCATATCAAGACGTCGTACGCCTGCCCTTCTAGGAAGACCTTTATCCGTCCCACTCAATTGGGCCTGCCCCTGATTTGGGACAGACTTTATCAGCCGGCAACCTATATACACAACTGCCATTATTATTACAGACCAGCTCATGTTGCTCGCCGTTTAACGAGCTCAGATAAAAATGAGTTCCCATCCACATATAGCCCTGGCAAGTAGGCATTAAATAACACATTCCATTTTAGCAGATGATGAAAATGAAGTCATTCAAAATTGTATATATATATATATATATATATATATATATATACACACACACACACACACACACACACACACACACACACACACACACACACACACACTCATACACATACACAGAATTTCCGTTAAATGTACTATAATAATTAAGGTGTTAAGTACCTTTATTCTCTACCTTGAATATTTGCATTTTTGCAACTTTCCCTCAAGGGAAATCAGCTATTGAGGTCGTACTCATGACGGAATTTTGGAAATTTTTCTTCATATGCCCATCGATCCTACCCAGTAGATGACGAAAATGAGATCCGTTAAAAACTGTATATATGTATGTATATATTGTTGCGAGAATTGAATGAGTACACAAACAGAGAGAGAGAGAGCCGCGTGAGAGGAGGAACAAAGACTAGGGGAACGAGCGAATCTAATTAGCGACCTTCCAGGAAGAACTGTAACCTTCTATGCCTAGACACTTCTACAAGCATTTAAAAGGGACTTTCACAGTACCCCTCAGTTCAGTGTCGATGAGCCCCTCATCGACGTCACTCAGGTCGTCGATCCTCTGTGACCCTCTTATAAATGCGCCCCCCATCAACATTTTGCAACCCCTTTCTCAGCAGAGCTCAGGCTTAGTTTAGAGTCTTAGGACATTAGGTTACGCTAGGCTACTTTAGTTGTAGTTTTGTTATGTTTAGGTTAGGTAATTAGTATAGGTTAGATCGTAGTCTTTCACCTCAGCTCTGAAACACCCCTCGCCCTAGGATTAAGCTCTCTGGTTACTTTAGGCCCTCTTTATCTCTTTTTTATCTTCTTATCTACTCTTCCTCTATCCCTTTCCTTTCTTCTTTCGTTTTCTCCTATCCTTACAATCCCACCCGGCAACTGCCCGTTGCCGGGTAACCTACCTTAAGAGTTCTAATTTTGCAACCAAAATAATTCCACAAAAACCCCTCAAAATAGAACTCTCAGTTCAGCAGGAGGGGAACTGTCTGTACCGCCTCGCGTGGCTTGACGGCCCGCGCAGTTGACAAAAGCCGTGGTATAGTTATAAAGGGCCTCAGATAAAAAAAAAAAAAAAAAAACAAAAAAAAAAAAAAAAAAAAAAAACCCTCAGTTCAGTGGTTACTCGACGGTCTTCGAGGGATGTTCAGCGCGACTTAGTGCAGTGCGGTAAAGTGTTGTGCCGTGAAGAAAAGTGTTGTGCCGTGTCTGTAAGTAACAGTTTATGGCGTGTTTAAGACAGTGCAGTGCCGCAAAGTAAAGGACAGTGCAGTGCCGTCGTTTTATGTAAAGTTCAGTGACCGCGAGTGAATTATTGGACTGTGTAACCTGAAGAACAGTGACACTATCAGTGTAATTCTCTGAGTAGTAATAATTAATCAAGAGTATTGTACATTAAAGCGAGTTTATATAGTGCTGTGACAAAAAAAAAATACTAGTGTTGATGTTGCAATCCAAAACAACTCTTATTAACAACGTTTTATTACTGGTTTTGTAATAAAAACGTAACAATATATATAGTTGTCTGTTACCGCTATAGCGGTCACAATTTTTGTTTGATCGGTACCAAACTCTATATTTAGTCGTTTTATGTAAAAAGAAAGATCAAGTTCGTTAACGGCTGAAATCGGACCAGGGGGAGGAGGGTTTAGAGGGGGAGAATTTTGGAAAGTCGAAATATCTCCGTTACTATATGTCGGATCGAAAAAGTGCACAGAATACATCCTATTGCAAATTAAATGTACTATAAATATTGTTATTTACATTTATTCGTAACTCAAGTATTAAGTGAGTTATCCGTACATTCTTGTTTACAAGATTCAGTACCCCACTCCCCCCTTCTACTCATCGGTTTTTACATAGAAATAGAGGATATATAGTGAGATGAGATCAAAAGTATGTTATACCAGCACGTGGGAAATCTGCTTAGTTTACGCACCCCCGCGTGACGGAATTTTTTAACATTCCGGCAATGTACCGACATGCTCAGCCACTTTCTTGTTGTAGTCCTCGACTCTGGGAAAAATCAAATATTGACGAGTATATATCTATATATATATATATATATATATATATATATATAACTAGCTCAGATACCCGGCTTCGCCTGGGAATTGATTTGAGGCTGAATGGTGATGGTATTTCTTTGGCAAGACTTTACTTTGCACAATATTTTGACATTTACCCGTCCCAGTGTTTAGGGTTAATACCATTGTGTTTAATAATAAAATTAATTTTTTATGTAAGTCTTCACTGTCCTCCAAATTGTCATATTTCCCGTCTCCTGTGCATTATGCATAGATTTCAGCTATTAAGGACAAAATATTAACATGCATGTGTCGAAAAACAAATAGACAATGAAATATCGCGAATTTTTATTTCAAACCTTCCTTATAACCCCCACTCCCCTTCAAACCTCAAATTTTTAATATAGCTTATAATCATGGAAGAATTAATGCTAATTGACATATCGAGTTTTGTTAAGTTCGGTTCAATCGTTAGCGCCCAATAAAATAGTTGACTCCCGCTTTAGTTTATAGTGTATATCTCGTTTATACATTGTTAAAGGACAAAAATGAATATCACAAAAGTTACTCTAAATAACAAAATAAACAACTTTTGTTATGTTCATATTTACCGAAAAAAGAATAGATAACGAAATACCGCTATTTTAAATTCAGGCCTCCCTTACAACCCCCACTCCTGCCCGTCCCTAGAAATGTTGGTATGGCTTATTATAATGAAAGTATTAGTGCTAATACACATACCGAGTTTTATTTATTTCGGTTGGGTCTTTTGTCCCAAATAAAATTGTTCACTTCCGCTATAGGTTTTAGCGTATATCTCGTTTATAATTCAGTATTCCAAAAAAGTGTATATAACAAAAGTTACTCTAAATAACAAAATAAACCACTTTTGTTATGTTCATATTTGCCGAAAAACCAATAGGAAACGAAATATCGCTATTTTTCCCCCTTCCCTTATAACCCCCACTCCTGTTCGCCTCAGAGGATATTTGCCTAAAGTCTAAGTTGGGAGATGTGTTAGTAGTAATATACATACCAAGTTTCATAAAATTCGGTTCAGCCGTTTATGCGTGAAAAGGTAACAAACAGACACCAAAGAAACAAAATGGAGTTATGGTGTCTATGACATGTGAAACGAAAAGTTATTGTGAAATTTCGCGAAAAAAATCAATGTACAGACAGAGGTTACAATTATATATATATATATATATATATATATATATATATATATATATATATATATATATATATATATGTACGTGTGTGTGTGTGTGTGTGTGTGTGTGTGAGAGAAGTATACATACGCACATAGCTTTGAAGAGAACTAAATTATTTTTGTCATCTATTAGCAACGATCAGTGGACGTTTTGAAAAATCACATAGCGATGACGACCTTAATAGGAAATTTCCCTTTAGTATTTTTACCTTTTAAGCTAGGCAATGATTGGATTATCGACAACTAGCCCCGCCCTCCATTAAGGGAATGAGAATAAAGTTTCTTCTTAAGTGACCTTTTTAAGAAAAAGACTGATATAAAAATTGATAGAAGAGTGGAGAGAAGTTGAGCGGATATTGAAGACGTGGAATAAGGCTAAAGGAAGGGGTTAAACTTCTAAGGAGTGAACCATCTAGGTTGTTAATCATTGGAGCATATTAGCTCACGATTTATGTTTGAATAAGATGTTCCATGATACATTGGCTATTATTAACGTGATTGTGCCAGACAGAGATAGGGAAACAGTATTTATAACAACATTTCTAGAATATTATATTTCTAAAAGGAATGGTTTTATACAATTATTTTATCCTATTGATAATAAAAGAGATATTTTTTAACACCCTCCCCCTCCCAACTGCTTTGGTTTCAGCCGTTAACGAACTTTATCTTTAGTTTTACATAATACGTTTAAATATCAAAGAAAACGACCTCTACAGCGTTAACAGGTAAATACACACACACGCACACACACACACACACACATACATATATATATATATATATATATATATATATATATATATATATATATGTCGATTATCCCTAATGAAGTGTAATCTAAATAATAAAGGAGAATTTTATAATTAAACAAGCATTACTTCAGACTTTACATTAAATATATAATTCAGACATTTAATTTCTGATTTTTTTTTTTTTTTTTTATTGAACACCTTTAAAGAAAGTAACAATGATGAAACCCATATTTTAAAATGATTAAATTACCAGTAATTTATTTAAAAGTTGCCCATATATATATATATATATTATTGAAACATATGTTGTATAGACGTAGGGGCCACCGATGCCCGTGTGGGTTAAGCGTATTGGTACTTCTACCACTACCATCAGTAAACTGAAGGTAAAAATAGGTGCAGGTTCGATTCTCCCAGCCAAGGGAGAATATTAGTTCTCGAGTTCGTTAGCAGAGCGCGCTAGTTTCGCACTGCACATGGATCAGCGGGAGTCTAATGAGCATTTACGCCTGACAGCCGCTCGGGATGACTAGCGATTGTGACTCTCTTAGATCCCGTCCGTAAACAGGCTGGGAGAGTAAACTAGCAGTAAACAGATACTCCGAATACAATGGGGCCCGTCAGTCTACTCGCTCAGCTCAATTCAAGTCCTCCTTGGATAACGGAGGTTGTACGACGAGTTGACAACTCACTCGGTAAAAACTCTGATCACGAATCCTTCGTGAATCACTCGGCGGCGATGAAGGACCATAAAGGTTTATAATGCCAACCGGGAAAAACAATTATATATATTTGTCTGTAAACTCTAGAGCGTTACCAGACTTTCTCGAGCTTGACATTTTTGTTTCGAATTTCGAAATTTAAATATTTTATGTAAATCTAAAGATCATGTTCGCAAATGCCCTATAATATGAATATAAAATTTTTAACGGACCTCGATGAATATTTGTCGAAAATGGCGTTATGAGTACATCCTTAATAGTTGATATCCTTGAAGGGAAATAAGCTAAACTCCTTGCCTGGGACACCAGACCACTAATAAGCTGAAATTCGAATTTATGATGAAGTAATAATGAGGAACATGAGGTAGTTAAGGACGAATAAGGAGTTACATGGCCTACCTAGAAAGCCAATTGTCATTTCCTTCATCGAGGTTTGAATTACTGTTCTTCTTGAAAGAATGCCGCCAGAGAGAGAGAGAGTAAGAGTAACACCTGGAAAATGGTGCATGGTCACCCACGAGGAAGGCATAAGTGTTCCAAAGCTTAAAGTTAAAATCCGTCATGTGAGTCCTGCGTAAACTAAGCTGATTTCCTGGAATATAGTACGCTGATGTTATTATCTTGAGGGATTAAAATGTTAATTGGACTGAGACGTTTAGTGACAGAGGTACTTAAATCGGAAAAAGTAGAAAATCGTATAAGTAGCGAGGTGGGGGGGGGGGGTTACAAAAGGCTGAACGCAAATAAATACAAGTGGCTCCGTTGACTCAAACATGTATAAATCAATATTAGTAAAAGTACGGGGCTGCTATAACTAAGAGGATTTCCCACGTGCATCACGTATTTGCATTTACCTCAAAACATAAAATATCAATGAGAACAATATTTGGAATTTAGGCCTCAAATAATGTGGTTCATACTATAATGTGTTATATCATGACATTTACCCGTCCCAGTGTTTAGGGTTTATACCCGTCATTGCTGTGGATTTGATAATAAAAATTCTTCCCGTGTCCTGTGCATTATGCATAGATTTGAATTATTATGGGCAAAATATTAACATAGATTTGAATTAATTTTTCCAGGTTAGGTACCTGGTAGTTCAAATTGGAAAGATTTGTTGAGCATATCAATATTTCTACGCAAATTACTTGCTTCATACATTGTTCCCGAAAAAAAATGTATAAAACAAAAGTTACTCTAAATAAAAAAGTAAACAACTTTGGTTATGTGCACATTTCTCGAAAAACAAATAGACAATGAAATATCGAGAATAATTATTTCATGCCTCCCATATCATCCCCACTCCCGTTCGAACCTATCAATTTTAATATAGCTTATAATCATGGAAGAATTAATACTAATTCGCATACCGTGTTTTGTTAACTTCAGTTCAATCGTTAGTTCCGAATAAAATTGTTGTTTCCCGGTTTAGTTTTAGTGTATATCTCGTTTATACTTAGTTATACGACACAAGTATATATAACAAAAGTTACTTTAAATAACAAAATACACAATGTTTGTCATGTTCATATCTGCCCAAAACCAACAGGACACGAAATATCGTTATTTTAAATTTCAGAACTTCCCTAGGTCTCTAGGAATGTTGGTATGGCTTATTATAATGAAGGCGTTCATGCTAATTCGCATACCGAGTTTTATTTAGTTTGGTTGACGCTTTTGTGCCAAATAAAATTGTTCACTTCCGCTATAGCTTTTAGTGTCTAACTCATTTATAATTCGGTATACGAAGAAAGTGCATATAACAAAAGTTACTCTAAATAACCAACTTTTGGTATTTCAAATAAAGGTTTAGAACCGCCAATATAAATGATACTGTTGTCATACCTGTCGGTGGAGACCGTCGTCACTGGCTGATGGTCGAGTACAGCTGGCAAGTGCTTTCGATGCGATGGCACCATCTTCAAGCCCGTCAAAAAGTTGTAATAAAAAAAAAAGTTGTACAACTTTTTGATAGATATATAAAATTGTAACCTCTGTCTAAGTATAAATGAGTTATACGCTAAACATTATAGCGGGAGTCGACAATTTTATTTGGCACAAAAGAATCAACCGAACTAAATAAAACTCGGTATGTGTATTAGCACTAACGCCTTCATTATAACAAGCCATATCAACATTTCCTAGGACGGGCAGTGAGTGGGGGTTGTAAGGAGGCCTGAAATTAAAAAATAGTGATATTTCGTTTCCTATTGGTTTTTTCACGAAAATATGCATATAACCAAAAGTTGTTTATTTTGTTATTTAGGAGTAACTTTTTGTTTACATTCACTTTTTGTTTTCATAACAAAAGTATTAAATAAACGAGGTATTCACCCAAATACAAAAGCTCGGGGCCAACTATTTTATTAGGCACTAACGGTTTGAAAATGAACCGAAAATTTAACAAAACTGGTATGTGAATTAGCATTAATACTATTCAAAATTATAAGCCATATTAAAATTTTTAGGATCAAACAGGATTGGGGATTATAAGGGATGCATGAAATTAAAAATTGCGATATGTCGATTCGCATTGACTTTTCTGTAAATAGAAACAAAACAAAAGTTGTTTAGTTTGTTATTTAGAGTAACTTTTGTTATTTACACTTTTGTCGTATACATAAGTCGAGTTATACGCTAAAAACTATAGCGGGAGTCAACTATTTTATTAGGCACTAACGGTTTTGAACCGAATTAACAAAACTGGGTATGTGAATTAGCATGAATTCTTCAAAGGATTATAAGCCATATTAAAATTTTTTGGATCAAACCAGGATGGGGTTTTTAAGGGATGCCTGAAATTAAAAAATTGCGATATGTCGATTCGCAATTGACTTTTCGTAAATAGAAAAAAACAAAAGTTGTTTAGGTGTGTTATTTAGAGTACTATTTGTTATTTTACACTTTTGTTCGTATAACATAAGTCGAGTTTTACGCTAAAAACTATAGCGGGAGTCAACAATTTTATTTGGCACAAAAGACTCAACCGAGTTAAACAAAACTCGGCATGTGAATTAGCAGTAACTCCTACATGATAATAAGCTGTACCAACATTTCTAGGGGCGAGCTGAAGTGGGGTTTTTAGGGGAGGCCTGAAATTAATAAATAGCAATATTTCGTTTCCTATTCGTTTATCGGCAGATACGCTCATGACAAAAGTAAGTTTTTTTTTTTTTTTGTTTTTTTAAACGAGATATACACCAAAAACTAAAGTGGGAGCCAACTATTTTATTGGGCACTAACGATAGAACCGAACTTACTTAACAGAACTATATGTCAGTTAGCATTAATTCATCCATGATTGTAAGCTATATTAAAATTTATTGGTTCAAACGGGAGTGAGGGTTATAAGGGAAGCCTGAAATGCAAAATTGCGATATTCTGTTTCATCATTGGGTTTTAAACGGATGCACGTAACATAGGTTGCTTATTGTGTTATTTAAAGTAGCTTTTGTTATATATTCTTTTTTCGTATACTTAAGTATAAACGAGATATACATATAGCGGAGGTCAACAATTTTATTGGGCGCAAAAAACAACCGAATTAAAAATCAAAACTCGGTAATGTGAATTAGTTATCCATCTCCTCCATGAAAATAAGTTATGTTAACATTTCTGTTGATGACACGGGGGGGGGGGGCTATCCACGAAGCCTGGGTATCTCATGCACTATTACAGAAGGTTTTTATTTGTTATTTAGAATAACTTCTGATGTATCCACTTTTGTCGTTTAACAAAGTATAACCGAGGTATTCCCTAAAACTATATTAGTCCTAATTAATGTTTATTTGTTATAGGTGTAATAATGATGTTTTTCGACTTATTGGTAGTTCTATGTATAATTCGTATTAGCGAGGATATAAATCTCAAGCGGAAGAGAAAGTCGCACGGAGGCCCGCCCACACAGTTAATTGTATTAACTTATTTTCTGTTAAATGCTGGCACTATTGGAATTTCTTTTTACTTATAACCGACTATTTCTAAACTATGTGTGCTCGGAGTGGGTTTGACAGAAAATATGTGCATTATAGATACTATTTCATTATAAAAAATGCTATCCATGATCATGATTTGAATTATTCACGGTGTGTCAAACAGTAGAGAGGGATTGATTGGGAACTCATTTTCATTTACTCTTTTTAATTACATTTTCTATTCTATAAGTCCCCACAGTTACCATTATGGAAAAATAATACGCCCAGACAGGAAGCATAATTGTACACATTGAAGCCTTGCTATAAAAATACCCTCAATGATTTCCCGAGCGAAGCCGGGTACCTTAGCTAGTATATATATAAAATTGTAACCTCTGTATGTACATTGATTTTTTTTCTCAAAATTTCACGATACTTTTTCGTGTCACATGTCATAGACACCATAACTGCATTTTGTTTCTTTCGTGTATGTTTGTTTGCTTGTTTATTTGTTTGTTTGTTACCTTTTCACGCACAAACGGCTTAACTGAATTTTATGAAACTTGGTATGTATATTACTGCTACCCAACTTAGACTTTAGTCTATGTTAATATTCTCTGAGACGAACAGGAGTGGGGGTTATAAGGCAGGCCTGAAATTAAAAATAGTGGTATTTCGTTTTCTATTGGTTTTTCTGCAAATATGCACATGTCAAAAGTTGTTTATTTTGTTATTTAAAGTAACTTTTATTTTATTCACTTTTATCGTACAACAAAGTATAAACGAGATATACACTAACAACTAACCGGGAGCCAGCAACATTCTTGGACACTAGCGATTGAACCGAACTTAACAAAACTCAGTATGTGAATTAGCATTAATTGTTCCATGATTATAAGCTATATTAAAATTTTTAGGTTCGAACGGGAAAGAACAAGTGGGGGTGTTTATAAGCGGTTAAAGAAGCACCTTAAAACAGCTGGTCACCACTGGGCTTTG
Source organism: Riptortus pedestris (assembly GCA_019009955.1). Lineage (NCBI taxonomy): Eukaryota > Metazoa > Arthropoda > Insecta > Hemiptera > Alydidae > Riptortus > Riptortus pedestris. The sequence continues at coordinate 33,437,313 of CM032233.1, forward strand.
TACCTCAAATCAAGGGAAAGGAACTTTTATTCATTCATGGTTTGGAAAAATAAGATTACTTTCTACGATTATGGTATTATATGGTCCATTGCGTTATTTAAAAAAAAAAATAAATAAAAAATAATAAACTAACATGCACAGGAAAACGGGAAGGAACATATAAAATTGTTGAGTACAGTGAAGTCTTAAATAACAAATAATTTTATTATTTACCAATCCATTGCAGCGACGGGTGTAAATTCGAAACACTGGGACGGGGAAATGTCAAAATATTGTGGAAAGCCAAAAAAATATCATCTCCATTCAGCCTCAAATATATACATATATATATATATATATATATATATATATATATATATAATATACTATTTATATATATATATCTATATTATATAAAATTGTTACCTCTGTCTGTACATTGATTTTTTTCGCGAAATTCACGATAACTTTGTCGTTTCACACTCATAGGACTCCATAACTTCATTTTGTTTTCTTTCGTGTCTGTTTGTTTGTTTGTTTGTTTATTTGTTTGTTGTTTTGTACCTTTTCACGCATAAACGGCTGAACCGAATTTTTTGAAACTTGGTATGTATATTTTTACTAGCCACAACTTAGACTTTTAGGCTATATTATATTCTCTAAGGGACGAACTCAGGCAGTGGGGGTTGGTTTTTAACGGGGAGACATGGAAATTAAAAAATAGCGATATTTCGTTTCCTATGATTTTTTTCAGCTATATATGCACCTTAACAAAGTTATTTATTTTCGTAAATTTAGAGTAACTTTTGTATATATGTACTTTTTTTGGCCGTACACGGAAGTATAAATGAGTTATACGACTAAAATACTATAGGGGAGTCCAAAATTTTATTTGGCACAAAGACTCAACCGAACTAAACCAACTCGCTATGTGTATTAATACTAACGGATGTCCTTATAATAAGCCATACTAACATTTCTAGGGACGGGCAGGTGTGGGGGTTATAAGGGAGACCTGAAATTAATAAATAGCGATATTTCGTTTCTATTGATTTTTAAGCAAATATGTTACATAACAAAGTTGTTTATTTTGTTATTTAGAGAAACTTTGGTTATTTACAATATGTCGTATACCGAAGTTTAAATGCGTTTTACGCTAAAAATTATAGCGGGATGTCAACAATTTTATTTGCACAAAAGGACTGTGTATTAGGCACTACGCCATACTTATATTAGCCATACTAACATTTATAGGAACGGGCAGGATTATATATATATATATATATATATATATATATTTATATATATATATATATATATTATTTATATATAAAATCTGTAAACCTCTGTCTTTACATTGGATTTTTTTCGCGCGAAATTTCACGATAACTTTTCGTTTCACATGTCATAGACACCCCATACTACATTTTGTTTCTTTCGTTGTCTGTTGTTAGTTTGTTTGTTTATTTGTTTGGTTTGTTTGTTACCTTTACACGCAATATATAAACGGTTCTGAAACGAATTTATGAACTTAGGTATGTATATTTTTACTAGGCCCAACTTGACTTTAGGGCTATATTAATATTCTCTAAGACGAACAGGATGTGGGGGTTTTAAGGGAGACCTGAAATTAAAAATAGCGATATTTCGTTTTTCTGATTGAGTTTTCAGCAAGCAAATATGCAACTTACAAAAGTTATTTATTTGTAATTTAGAGTAACTTTTGTTTTGTTTTTGCCGTAAACGGAAGTATAATTGAGTTATACGCTAAAAACTATAGCGGGAGTCCACAAATTTTATTTGGCACAAAGACTACCGACTAAACCAAAAAATCGCACTATGTGAATTAATACTAAACGATGTTCCTTATAATAAGCATACTTAACATTTCTTGGGACGGGCAGGAGTGGGGGGGTATAAGGGAGACTGAATATTAAAAATAGCGATATTTCGTTTCCTATTGATTTTTACAGCAAATATGTACATAACAAAAGTTGTTTATTTTGTTATTTAGAGAAACTTTTGTGATTTACAATTCGTCGTTTACCGAAGTATAAATGCGTTATACGCTAAAATTATAGCGGGAGTCAACAATTTTATTTGGCACAAAAGACTGTGTATTAGCACTAACGCCATTCCTTATTATGTTAAGCCATACTAAACATGTCAGGAACGGGCCCAGGAGAGGGAGGGTTATAAAGTGAGGCCTGAATTTACAAATAATTTTATTATTAACATATCCATAGGGAAAATGACGGGCATTAGCCTAAAAGCTGGGTGGGTAGTCAAAATATTGTGCAAAGTAAAGCCTTGCAAAAAAATACAATCACCATCCAGCCTCAACATGAATCCGGGCGATAGTCGGGTAATCTGAGCTAGTATTCCGGGCACATTAGCCTAAACGCTAGGGAAGGGGTAGTCAAAATATTGTGCAAAGTAATGCCTTGCCAAAAAAATACCATCACCATCCAGCCTCAATTGAATTCCCGGGCGAAGCCGGGTTATCTGAGCTAGTTTTTAATATATATATATATATATATATATATATATATATCTCACACACATATATATTTATCTGTTGCCGCTCTAGCGGTCGCAATTTTGGTTTAATCGTTACCAAACACAATATTTAATCATTTAGTGTAAAAAGAAAGATTAAGTTCGTTAATGGCTGAAATCCGACCAGTGGGAGGAACATTTTTAATTTGGAAACCAAACAGGTTGATTTGGCCATCGACCCCGACTCACGTAAAGTGACGGAAAACATATCTTCTTGTTAAGCAGCCTGTCGAAGATTAAGTGTGATATAAAAAGGCTGAGAGGTTGGATGAGAGCTAGTGATTGGCGATGGGGGAGAGAGGGGTTATGAACTAATAAGGGAAAATGTGTTTAGATTGTGATATGAGGTAGGTGGGCGTAGGCCCACGCATCGGCCCACAGGCTACTCCAGACCTGCTCTCTCATGCCCATTACAGGAGATGGCGGCTATCCACTCACTCCTCACAGATTCACCCTACATCCTCGATTCATTTTCGGCTCTGAAAAGGTACTAATCGCTTATCGGGGGACCACACATTTAAATACGATTATTAAATCATATTAAAAGAAAGTCCATCACGCAGGGGCTGCGTAAACTAAGCAGATTTCCCTCGTGAAGTTTAACAATAGATAAATCTACATACTGGTAACACAACAGCACCGTCAACATCAAGTGAATAAATACAAACGATAATAAGAAACCTCCAGGCGGGAAGCACCTGAAACGTAAACAAACAGGTGTGCCGACTTCTCACAGGAAAGAAAAACAGTTACTGAAATATATCAGTATATAACATATTAATTTTATTGAAAACTATTTACTATATCTAGTACTGTAATTTATAATGGATCAGAATAAATTTTATCTCAATCAATCAAATTTAAGTAGTCAAAGAACTTAAGACGGGGGGGGGGGGGTCAACAGAATGTATTTGCATGTATCTCGGATAATAAAGGTCTCTTAAAAACAATATTTGGTATCTGAGCTTCAAATAAAATGGTTAATTATATAACAGAGTATTGTTATATAACAGAGTATTGTTGAAGAGAATAAATGTATATAACAATATTTATAGTACATTTAATTTTCTATAAGATTGGTTCTATACACGGAGATATTTCGAATTTTCCCCTAAGGGAAATCTGCTAAAAAAACACTTTATTATTTAAAAAACATATCTAGAATTTATTTGAATGACAAACGTCTGTCACGCATGGGCAGCTTAAATTAAGCAGATATCCCGCATGTGTCACGTATTTCGTAACGTAATAGTTTAATAAGAACAATATTTAGAATTTATGCTTCAAATAATGTGCTACATAACATAACAGCCTATTGTTAATATGACATGAGTAGGAGTGGGGGTTTACTAAAGGCCGAAAACTATAAAATGCAAATATCTCGGTTAATAATCAAGATAGTGTAAAAACATACATAACAACATTTATAGAATTACATTTTCAATAAGAATGGTTCTATACATTTTTTCTATCTGACGCATAATTACGGAAATATTATGAATTTTCTAAATTTCTCTCCTCTAACCCCCCCCCCCCCGCTACTAGTTGGATTTCAGCCATCAACGAACTCGATCTTTCTTTTTACTTAAAACGATTAAATATCGAGTTTGGTAACGATTAAACCAAAATTGCAACCATTTTAGCAGTAGCAGTCAGATATATATATATATATATATATATATATATATATATATATATATATATATATAATTCTACTGTATGTGTGTATGTCACTGAACTCCTCCTAAACGGCATGGATTCCATTTGCTGGATTTTTTTGTATTGCGTTCAGGGTGACGCCGCTGGATGGTTTAGATTTTACAAATCAGTCCTGTCAGATAGAGGAAGTGTGGGGGGTTGTAAGGGGAGGCCTAGAATAAAAGTCCGTCACGCAGGGCTGCGTAAACTAAGCAGATTTCCACGTGATATTTTACAATAGACAATTTCCACGAGAGCGGAGCAGTTTTTATTGAAACGGCCCCGTAAAAAGCTTTTGGCTGGGAAAGTCACTTCGTCCGTTAGTCCACTCAGATTTTCTAAAGATGCAAAATATCTCGGTTAATATTCAAGATATAGAAATAACTGTATATGACAATATTTATAGTAAATTTAATTTGTATAAAGATTGACTCTGTACAATTTTTCGACCCGAACGCTATAGTAACGGAAATATATTGAATTCTCGAAAAAAAACCTGACCCCTCTAAACCCACCTCTCTCACTGGTTACGATATCAGCCGTTCACGAACTTGATCTATATAACTTGACTTGATATATATATATATATATAATATATATAATATATATATATAGATATATATAAATATATACAGTTTTGAACAGACCTCATTTTTCGTCATCTACTAGACGATCGATGGACATTTGAAGAAAAATTTCGAAAATTCCGTCATGGGTACAACCTCAATAGCTGATCTCCCTAAGGGAAATCTGCTAAAATAGCGATATTCCGTTCCCTATTGCTTTTTTCGGCAAATATGCACAGGATAAAGGTTGTTTATTTTATTATGTAGAGCAATTTTTTTTTATTTAACTTTTGTCGTATAACAAAGTATAAACGAGATATACACTAACAAATTAAAGTGGGAGCCAAGAATTTTATTCGGCACTAACGATTCAAACTTAACAAAATACTGTATGTAAATTAGCATAAATCTTCCAAGATTATAAGCTGTATTAAAATCTTTAGGTTTGAACAGGAGTGGGGGTTATAAGGGAGGCCTGAATTAAAAATTCGCGTTATATCATTTTCTATTTGTTTTTAGGCAAACGTGCTCATAACAAAAGTTGTTTTTTTTTTTGTTATTAAAAGTAGCTTTTGTGTTAAATCATAATATTATTAAATTAAATATCCTAATCGCTTGAAATATCATGCAGGACAACGTCTGTCGGGGCCGCTAGTAAATATATATAATTTTCAACGAAGCTCATTTTCATCATCTACTAGGTAGGATCGATGGACATTTGAAGACATTTTTCGAAAATCGAGTCACAAGTACAACCTCAATAGCTGATGCCCTTTAAGAGAAATTTGCTAAAATGTAATTATAATTTAGAGTTACCCCAAAACTGGACGATGTTACTGAGAAGCTGGGTAAAGCGGTCGCCCCAGGCCGTCGTCAGCCACATGAACTCTGCAAGGTCCAAGTGGTGTAATAATAAACGATCACCAAGTGGTGTTAATACACGATCGCTCATCTCCTGATAACAAATGAAACAGAATGACTAAGATAACCTACTCAAGCCACCATATATACCATCACTATACAATAGCGATAAGCGGTTTTGAACCAGTAAATATTTTATCTGTAAATAATGAGTGGCCTCACGTTAAACATTTTGTCATTTATAAATTCTAGAAGTATTATTTTAAATAATAAAGTGATTTTCTTTTAATTATGATTTAATAATCGTCTTGAAATGGTTGGTCTCCCAATAATTGATAAGTATCTCTGAATACGTCTAAAAAATCTTATCTCATTTTTCACCTACTAGAATGAACACACTATCTTCTAACCAGATATTTTCTATTTCTAAATAAAAATCCGATGAGTAGTATTAAGACTTTTCTGAAGGCTGAAAACAAGAAAGTATGAGTAACTTGCTGCATACTTGAGTTACCAAAAAATGCATTGAGCAATAATTGTAGAAATCAAAAGTTTAACAAGATTGGGTCTATAACATTTTATGATATCTTGAATTTTGTTAACTCCCCCCCCTCTCTAAACCATCACTATTCCGGGTCCAATTTCATCCAATAACAATTATGATCTTTAGTGTTGACAGAAACGGCTAAATATGGTCAAACCAACTAAAATATATCAAAAAAAACATTTTCGAGTAAAGAACGAAAAAACTTTATTTATGGCGTCATCACATGACGTATTTGCATTGTGTCTCACAAAGTAATAGTTCAATGAAGACTAAATTTGGTATTTAAACTTGGAATAAAGTGGCTCATGATATAACAGCTTATAGTTAATATGACATGAGTAGGAGTGGGAGTTTACTGATGGCCGAAAACTAAAATATGGAAATATCTCGGTTAATATTCAATATAGAGAAACACATGTATAAAACAACATTTATAGAACATTAAATTCGAAATATGGTTGATTCTATACAATTTTTGATCCGACGCATAACAACGGATATTTCGAATTTTCGAAATTCTCCACTCTAAACCCCTCCCCCCCTGCCACTGGTATTCCGATGAGTAGAATTGAGAGTTTACTGAGGGCTGAAAATAAGAAACTACAACAAACAAGTTTAATATTTGGGCTACAAAATAATGACTATAACAACAATTATAGAGCATCGATAGTTTAACAATAATTGGTTCTATAACATTTTTCGGTCTGACTCATAACAATGGAGATATACTGAATTTTCAAATTTCCCCCACTTAGGCCTCCTGTTATTACTGGTCTGATTCCAGTCATTAAAGATTATGATCATTAGTGTTGCATGTAATGGTTAAACGAAATCGACCAAAAAGTGGGAAATCTGCTTACCCTATGCAGCACCTGCGTGACGGACGTTTAAAATTTAAAGGTTTTAAATCATTGTAAAAACATTCATTTTAATGCCGCTTCGAACACCCTGTGCTAAGGGGTGAACGAAAGACAGAGTCTAGGGAAGGATCGGCAAACAATTTAAAAAGTCTCTCACGCAGGGGCTGCGTAAACTAAGCAGATTTCCCGCGTGACGTTTAACAATAGATAAATCTAAATACCGGCAACACAACACCACCATGAATATTAAGTGAATAAATACAAACTATAATAAGAAACCTCACGACGGAAAGCTTCTAAAAAGTAAACAAACAATTCTGCCAACTTCTTACTGAAAAGAAAAACAATTACTGTAATATATCTGATAATAACGTATTAATTTAATTGAAAACTATTTACTATATCTAGTACTTTAATTTATAATGAATCAAAATAATTTTTATCTCAATCAAATCTAAGCAGTCCAAAAACTTAAGAGAGGGGCAACAGAACATATTTGCATTTATCTCGTATAATAAAGGTCTATTGAAAACAATTTATGGTATTTAAGCTTCGAATGATGAGGTTTATTACATAACCGAGTATTGTTTATGTAACATGAGTGGAAGTGGGTCTTGCCAGAAGGCTGAAAACTGAAAAATGCAAATATCTTGGTTAATATTCAAGATTGAGAATAAACAAATAAAGTATATTTATAGAACATTTAATTTTCTATAAGATTAATTTTATACATTTTTTCAATCCGACGTATAGTAACGGAGATATTTCAAATTTTCAAAATTCTCCCCCTCTAAACCCCTCCTCTCCCTGGTCCAATTTCAGCCGCTAACGAACTTGATCTTTCATTTTACATAAAACGACGAAATATCGAGTTTGGTAACGATTAAATAATAATTGCAACCGCTAGAGCGGTAGCAGACAAATATATCTATCTATCTATATCTATATATAAAGTCCGTCACGCAGGGGCTAAACTAAGCAGGTTTTCCATGTGAAGTTTTACAATAGAGAAATTTCAAGAGAGTCAAGGAAATGGCCGAACTAGCTTTTGGCGGGAAAGTCAGCCGCCCAGATTTAATAAAAATGCAAATATCTCGGTTAGTATTCAAGTAGGGAATAAATGTATATAACAATATTTATAGTAAATTTAATTTCCAATAAGACTGATTCTGATCGAATTTTCCGATCCGACGTATAGTAACGGAATTTCGAATTTTCGAAAATACTCCCCTCTAAACTCCCCTCCTACTGGTCCAATTTCAGCCATTAACGAACTTGATCTTTCTTTTTACGTAAAACGCTTAAATATGAAGTTTGGTAACGATCAAATAAAAATTGGGACTACTAGAGCGTTAACAGACAAATATATATATATACTAGCTCAGATACCCGGCATCGCCCGGGAATTCATTTGAGGCTGAATTTTTTTGGCAAGGCTTTACTTTGCACACTATTGTGACATATACCCGCCTCAGTGTTCAGGGTATATACCAGTTGTTGGCATTTGTTAATATAAAATTAATTTTTTATGTAAGACTTCACTGTCCTCCATATTGTCATATTTCCCGTCTCCTGTGCATAATGCATAGATTTCAGTTATTAAGGACAAAATATTAACGTAGATTTGAATTAATTTTTCCAGGTCAGGTACCTCATAGTTCAAATTAGAATGAATTGTTGAGAATATCAATATTCCTACGCAAATTACTTGCTCCACACATTGTTCCTGCAGAAATGTATAAAACAAAAGTTAATCTAATTAACAAAGTAAACAACTTTTGTTATGTGCATGTTTGTCGAAAAACAAATAGACAATGAAATATCGCGAATTTTTATTTCAGGGCCTCCTTTCTGACCGCCCCCCTCCCGTATCGAAACCTATAAATGTTCAATATAACTTATAATCATGGAAGAATTAATGTTAATTGACCATAAAGACCTGAGTTTTGCTTAAGTTCGAGGTCAGCCGTTAGTGCCCAATAAAATCTATTGGCTCCCGCTAAAAGTTTTTAACGTATATCTCATTTATACTTAGTGTGTTCGACAAAAGTTGTATATAAACTAAAAGTTACTCCAGAACTAACAACATAAACAACTTTTTGTTTATGTTTATATTCTGCGGAAAAACCTATAGGAAACGAATTAATCGCTATTTTTATATTTCAGGCTTTCCCTTATCTAACCCCCACCCAAAATCCTTCTGCCCGTCCATGGAGAAATGTTGGTATGGCATATTATACAATGAAGGCACACGAATCTGCAAACACAGAATCACAGCTACTCATTTTATTTTTGGATATATATGATAAAGCTCACTGCTAAAACACATACCGAGTTTATTATTCAGTTCCGGTTGAGTCTTTTAAGGGCAAATAATATTGTTGACTCCCTCTAATAGATTTTTAGCGTATAAAACGCAATTTAAACTTCGGTATACGACAAAAGGGTATATAAACAAAAGAATACTCTAAATAACAAATAAAACACTTTTTGTCATGAGCCAATATATTGCTAGAAAAACCAATAGAAAAACCGAACATATCGCTATTTTTAATTTCAGGCCTTCCCTTATAACCCCCCACTACTGTTTGTCCTCCATGACAAAATTTAATATAGAGCATAAAGCTCTAAGTTGTGGGTTAGTAGTAATATACATACCAAGTTTCATAAAATTCGGTTCAGCCGTTTAAATGCTGATGATATGAAAGGTAAACAAACACAAAAAAACCCAAAAAACAAACAAACAAACATACACGAAACGAAACAACAAAATGCAGATATCTGGTGGCTGATGAACATGTGAAACGCAAAAAGTTATTCGTGAACATTTTCTCGAGCTTCCGAGATAAGCAAATCAAACTGTTACAGTACAGAGGTTTACACACACACCCATAGTTATATAGTGATATAATATAGAGATTATATATATATATATATATATATATATTTATATATATATATATATATATATATATATATATAATTTTGAATTACATTTATACTTGTATAATACATTCGTTAAAAAAAACGTCAAATTATAAGAATACATAGTATAAAATTCATCAATTGAAACAATTATATACAATAAATTAGTTTCATTAACATTCTTAATACAACTGCAAATACGTACAATTTTTTAAACTCTAAAACATACATTATTTTACTTGTTGGCATGCAAATTTATTAAAGAATAACAAGCTTTATAAATGATGAGAAACTTGTCCAACCTTTTAGAGACCATGTACATGATCATAAATTATTTTAGACCTATATTTATGACAAATATTTAGTAGTTTTATTTAATAATTGAACATTTTTGAAATTATTCATCTTGTATATAAAAACATTACACCGAAATATCATTCATGAAAGTTCTTAAGTTTATTTCTTAAACAAAAGAGTATCTATTTAATAGATTTGTTAAAATTCTGCGGAGGGAGAGTTGTCTTACTTCCTGGGAAATGATACGCTTGTTAGCTCCAAATATTTATGTTTGCGTGGTATCGGGGCTTAGGAGCAATAATTTCATTGTTATCCTTGTTTTTAAGATTATGTTGTTATGCGAGCACTGTTTTTCCGGTTACAGATAATAGCATCTTCATGTTTTTGTTTTCACACAAACAATATTGGTTTAGTTCATTATATATTATATACTATATAACGACAGTAGTTCAGACGTACTTTTTCTAGTTTATCAGCACAGTTTCAAGGACTTCTTATTAATATATATATATATAGCATATATGGAGAGGTGAGATTAGTAGTCTGTCATCCCAGGAAATTTTCTTAGTGTACACAGCCACTTTGTGCCGGACTTATAAAGAAAGTAGGGGTGGGAGCAACAGATCTAAGATAACGACAATCCCATGGGGTGGGAGGAAAGCTGTCCTTAATTCCAAGGGCTAATCTAGGGCAACCTGTAGGCGTCTGTCGTAAAATCGAACAAATGGCACGGAGCAGGCGCCATGTAGCTGCCCTATTTCCCTTCTCTCTCAAGCCCAATCACATTACATTACCGCAGTTTTCAATGTATAATAATAATGACTCTAAACAACTTATTTCCAACCTATATCTAATACTAATCACTACTTAATAAAATCCGTCACCCAGGCTGCGCGAGAGTGACAGCGCTCTACAGCACTTGGACAGCGGAACGGCTGCATCCTTGCACATCAAGACGTCATCTTTCTCCACACTTCAGTTTGATACATCTTCTGTAATTAGAGGTTTAATAAAGAGGACGTGAAATGTAAGTAAGAGAAGAGATTTCATCCTACCTACATAAGATGTTAAAGTCCGTCACGCAGGGGCTGCGTAAACTAAGCAGATTTCCCAATTGAAGTTTTACAATAGAGAAATCTGCCTACTGCTAACACTTTACACCACCGTGAGTAAATACAAACGGTAATGAGAAATCGTTCAGTTAATTTTAATAAGCTCCCAAAGGAAACGGCTTATGAATTGTAAACAAATAGGGCATCAAAAGAACGTAATTTGCATATAATCTCACAAAGTAAAAGGTTAGAAGGACAAGAAAGGTTCAGGTTTACTCAGAGTGCGAAACAGTTACGGAAACGGCGGGGAAACTACTACCGGAAACGTAGGACAAATAGCCGCACTCACATTTCATAAAAATGCAAAGTAAGCGCAACATTTCATGCGCACTACAATCGCACATATCTCCGCTCGTTAATATTCAAGATAGAAGAAAGTGTATATATAACAATATTTATAGTAAATTTAATTTACAACAAGATTGGTTTTATACAATTTTTCGATCCGACGTATAATAACGGAGATATTTCGAATTTTCAAAAATCCCCCCCCCCCTGAAGTTTCCAGCCCTGCAGATTTAATTCTCTTGCATGTAGCTATTATATCTATACTGACGAAATTAGGTTTGCATATCTAGTGATCATACTTCCCTTTCACTTGTATTTGGATTTCCTTATAATGACTATGAATACTGTGAATGATTATAGAACGTATCTTTGGGTTGACAGCATTTGTTATCTCCTGACCAACGTTTTCCTCTTACCGTAATACTCAATGCAATACTGTTATTGCATTGATCATATCTTCTTCCCCGTACTTTGCTCGCTCTCAAGGCATTTGAAGATTAACTAGTATCAATGTCAACCATTTTACAGCGTTCTTCGTGCGTGACTAATTCTTCATTAGCCGACTAATGAATAATCCATTATGCTCAATTCTTGGATCCCACTAAATTACTTTTGATAAAGGTACTAACTGTTCAAGGGCACGTTACGCAATTTTTGTTGCATTTACAATCAATGTATACTTTTTGTCGACATGGTATGAGTTTTTAGACCATTAGTAACTGAAAACTTACAAATTTGACATATTACATTGTTATCCGCAAGCTTATTAATAATTTGAGCATTCGCGTTAATTGTTGAAGGATATTATTACACTGAGGCACTTACGTTTATGACCCCATACCTATACCTCTTATTAGCACTTTTCCCTCGAGGGAAATCAGCTATTGAGGCTGTACTCATGGCGCGATTTTCGAAAACTTTCTTCAAATGTCCATCGATCCTACCTACTAGATGACGAAAATGAGGTCCGTTCAAAATTGCAAATATATATTTGTC
>CM032233.1:33455000-33707500 GCA_019009955.1 Riptortus pedestris
TCATAAAGTCATTTTAAAAATATGTCTTCTGATGTGCATCGATTCTACAAAAGTACACACATATTTCAAGCGATTAGGATATTAAATTTAATAATATTATGTTTAAAACAAAAACTACTTTTAATAACACAAAACACAACTTTTGTTATGAGGACGTATGGCTAAAAAAAAATAGTAAATGAAATATCGCGCATTTTTTATTCAGGCTTCCCTTATAACCCCCACTCATGCTCGAACCTAAAAAAATTAATGTAGCTCATAATCATGGAAGGACTAATGCTAATTTACATATAGAGTTCTGTTAAATTTGGTTCAATCGTTAGTGCCCAATAAAATTGTTGGCTCCCACTTTAATTTTATAGTGTATATCTCGTATATACTTTCTTATACGAAAATAGAGAATATAACAAAAGTTACTCTAAATAATAAAATAAACATCTTTTAACCTGTGGATATTTGCCGAAACCCCAATAGGAAACGAAATATCCCTATTTTTAATTTTAGGCCTCCCTTACAACCCCCACTCCTGCTCCATCTGCCGGACTGATTTGTGAATCTAAACCATCCAGGGCGTTACCCAAACGCATACCAAAAAATTCATTCAAATCGGTGCAGCCGTTTAGGAGTTCAGTGACATACACACGTACAGTAGAATTATATATATATATATATATATATATATATATATATATATATATATATATATATATATATACAAGCCAAGAAAATATAAATATTATAATTGGAAACAATGTGCTCGAAAAAGTGAAGTAGTTTTGATACCTAGGGATAGTGAGCATCATGAACACAATAATACTAGAGCTGAAGTAGATAGAAGAATAGCACTTGCTAAACAAGCTTATAGGAAATTTAATTTCCTATAAATGTTGTTTTACACATTTTTTTTCTCTATCTTGAATACTAAACGAGATTTTTAGTTCGTATTTTAAAGCCTTCAGTAAACCCACACTCCTATTCATGGTATACTGGCAATAAACTGTTATACCATGAACCTTAAATACTATTTGAAGCTTAAATACGAAATATTGTTTTCATTGAAATTTTACTGTATGAAATATGAGCAAATATCTTCGGTGTGACATCGTTTATGGTTTACAATCTAAACTCTATTACTTTTATTTTATCGACACCATACTTGCTATTTAACCGTTTAATGGAAAACGAATTATTAAATTAGGTAATAGCTAAAAAAGGCCGATGAGGAAGAGTGGGGGGGATTAGAAGTGAGACTAATTGAAAATTCGAAATATATTGGTTACTACGAGTCGGATCGAAAAATTTTACATAACCAATGCTGTTGGAATTTTTATGTTCTACAAATATTGTTTTGTACATTTTCTTTCTGACTCGAATTTTATAATGTTACTAGCTCAGATACCCGGCTTCGCCCGGGAATTCATTTGAGGCTGAATGGTGATGGTATTTTTTATCAGGCTTTACATTGCACAATATTTTGACATTTACCCGTCCCAGTGTTTAGGATTGACACCCATCGTTGTCGTGGATTTGCTAATAATAGAATTATTTGTTCGATAAGGCTTCACTGTCTTCGATATTTTTATATTTCCCGTCTCTTATACATGTAAATATGGTGAATTTTTATTTCAGGCCTCCCTTATAACCCCACTCCCGTTTGAACCTAAACATTTTAATATAACTTATAATCATGGAAGAATTAATGGTAATTGACATACCGAGTTTTGTTAAGTTCGGTTCAGCCGTTAGTGCCCAATAAAATTGTTGGCTCCAGCTAAAGTTTTAACATATAACTCATTTATACTTAGGTATACGACAAAAGTGTATTAACAAAAGTTACTCCAAATAACAAAATAAACAACTTTTGTTATGTTTATATTTGCGGAAAAACCAATAGAAAACGAAATATCGCTATTTTTAATTTCAGGCTTCCCTTATAACCCCCACTCCTGCCCGTCCATAGATATGTTGGTATGGCTTATTATAATAAAGGCCTCACTGCTAATACACATACCGAGTTTTATTTAGTTCGGTTGAGTCTTTTTTGGCAAATAATATTGTTGACTCCCGCTATAATTTTTAGCGTATAACGCATTTAAACTTCGGTATACGACAAAAGTGAATATAACAAAAGTTACTCTAAATAACAAAATAAACAACTTTTGTTATGTGCATATTTGCCGAAAAACCAATAGAAAACGAAATATCGCTATTTTTAATTTCAGGTTTCCCTTATAACCCCCACTCCTGTTCGTCTCAGAGGAAATTAATATAGCCTAAAGTCTAAGTTGGATTAGTAGTAATATACATACCAAGTTTCATAAAATTCGGTTCAGCCGTTTATGCGTGAAAAGGTAACAAACAAACAAACAAACAAACATACACGAAAGAAACAAAATGCAGATATGGTGTCTATGACATGTGAAACGAAAAGTTATCGTGAAATTTCGCGAAAAAAATCAATGTACAGACAGAGGTTACAATTTTATATATATATATATATATATATATATATATATATATATATATATATATATATATATAGATTAATATTTTTTTGGTTGCAGTCTTCTGTAAACCCGTACTTCTACTCATCTGATTTTCACTTTAAGTACCTCGGTCATTTATTAGCCATAATAGCATAAGGCCCCAATTAAATAAGGCCCCAATAGTAGCATAAAGCAGACGTAAATAAACACCCGCCACTTAACATGTCAACATTTTGAATTGTTTTTACAGTGTTAATTACTGCGACATAAATAAAGAATAGATGGTGAGATGAGATCTTCGGCTCATCATATATATACCATTGCCTCAATCAGCTATAGAGTTTTCATTTATTCTTTGTTTCGCCAAATTATGAGTTCATCTAAAAATGACCAGTGTAGAAGAGACCTTGTATGTGGAAAACTTTCACTTGAATAAGCTTAATGACATTATTCGTCAAACTGTTCGCTGGATCACAATCAAGCAAGCTCATTTAAGTTTCATTTAGACAGGGAAGTTATGGCGAAGTGATTAAATAACCCGTATCCGACTTGGGTGCTCCTTGACTCACATCCAAAAATGATGAGTAACTTTATTTGGAGTAGAAATCTCCAATTACGAAAGCTCAGTTCCATAAATTAAATTAAATTGGCTACATATAAGGTAAGCCTGAGAAAAAGCACCTTGGCCTAATCCTTTACCAAACCACAAATGGGGAATCGGAATCAGGTAGCTAATCGTCCATTCCTGAGGTACTAGGTGCTTCTGTCGGGTAGCTAATCGTCCATTCCTGAGGTACTAGGTGCTTCTGTCGGGTAGCTAATCGTCCATTCCTGAGGTACTAGATGCTTCTGTCGGGTAGCTAATCGTCCAATCCTGAGGTACTAGGTGCTTCTGTCGGGTAGCTAATCGTCCATTCCTGAGGTACTAGGTGCTT
Source organism: Riptortus pedestris (assembly GCA_019009955.1). Lineage (NCBI taxonomy): Eukaryota > Metazoa > Arthropoda > Insecta > Hemiptera > Alydidae > Riptortus > Riptortus pedestris. Next base: position 33,458,422 of record CM032233.1, read on the forward strand.
CTGCCTGCTAGCTAATCAACCATTCCTCAAGCGCCATGTGCTTCTATCAGGTAGCTAATCGTCCATTCCTGAGGTACTAGGTGCTTCTGTCGGGTAGCTAATCGTCCATTCCTGAGGTACTAGGTGCTTCTGTCGGGTAGCTAATCGTCCATTCCTGAGGTACTAGGTGCTTCTGCCTGCTAGCTAATCAACCATTCCTCAAGCGCCATGTGCTTCTATCAGGTAGCTAATCGTCCATTCCTGAGGTACTAGGTGCTTCTGTAGGGTAGCTAATCAACCATTCCTCAAGCGCCATGTGCTTCTATCAGGTAGCTAATCGTCCATTCCTGAGGTACTAGGTGCTTCTGTAGGGTAGGTAGCTAATCAACCATTCCTCAAGCACCATGTGCTTCCTTCAGCTAGCTAATCGACCATTCCTGAGGTACTAGGTGCTTCTGTCTGCTAGCTAATCAACCATTCCTCAAGCGCAAGGCGCTTCTGTCATGTAGCTAATCCATTCCAACCATGTGCTTCCTTCAGCTAGCTAATCGACCATTCCTCTAGCGCTATCTTTGCCGTGTAGGGGGGGTAGGTTAGTGGAGTGCGTGTATATTTGTAGGTGAACAGGAGAATATTTTGTACCTACTACAGAACATGTTTGAATAAATAAATAAATTAGTTTAAAAATAGGATTGATAGGTCCTCATTCCAAATAAGCAACTAAATACATGGCAATTATGTCATCAGATAGTTTTTAAAAAATATTTACCTATTTTACAGACATATATATATATATATATATATATATATCTGTGTGTGTGTCTTTATTAATCAATTTTTACTCTAATAATACAAATATATAGTAGTATAAATAAAAACACGTGCAATATATTTTAATAATAATCTTATTGTATTAATTAGAAATCAAAGAAAACCCTTGAATAGCATTAGACGAAGACTACGTTTTCATTCGGCAGTAATATGCTTTCAATATTAATAGGCAACAGTTGTAAATGTTTGTTTTAGCTCAAGCCATTGGAAGTATTGAGCTAGTGCCAGTTCACTCTTTCAACATAAATTCATAATTTTCTCCTTCACAGAGAGAAGTTGTGTTCGTGCCAATGCCTTTGTAGCTGGCTTTTCAAATCCCTTAAAGAGATCTCTCAGGTTTCAGCCTCTGAGTCTATTCCTTGTCATTTTCGTAATGCCGGAACTATTTGGCATGACTCATTTGTCTTGTGTACATTGTCGAATAGTCCTCTAATAATAAATGTGACTCTCCAATAATCCACAAAGAGCTGTTTTCCAATCCAAATAACAAGTTTCCTTAATAAAAAGTCCGGCAGGCAGGGGCTGCGTAAACTAAGCAGATTTCCCCACACGTAGGAATGACACTAGTAATGACATATCACCAAATATACTCTATTTCTACATTTTAGCAGATTTCGCCGGAAAAGTGTTGTCCCGTGTGCTGTAAGCAACAGTTTAGTGCCGTGTTTAAGACAGTGCAGTGCCGCGAAGTAAAGCACAGTGACCGTGAGTGAATTATTGGACTGTGTAACCTGAAGAACAGTGACACTATCAGAGTAATACTGTGAGTAGTAATAGTTAACCAAGAGTATTGTGCATTGTGAAATAAATTGTACAGTGATAAACTGTGAAACTTGTGTGTGTTTAATTTTGCAATCCAAAAAACTCTTATTAACAACGTTTATTACTGGTTTTGTAATAAAAACGTAACAATATTATATAAATACGAGTACAGTTTTCAACGGACCTCATTTTCATCATCTCCTAGGTTGGCTCGACGGACATTTGCGTCATGAGTACAATCTCAAAAGTGAATCTGACAATGGCTTAAAACTATGGCTAACCAGCTGATATATCGATAGTTAAAGATAAAAAAAAATATTGATTATCCTTAATAAAGTGTAGATTAAATAATAAAGGAGAGTTTTACAATTGAACAACCATTACTTCAGACTTTTTAATAAATATAAAATTCAGACGTTTTTGTTTAAATCTATTAAAACTTCATGAGGGAAATTTGCTTAGTTTACGCAGCCCCTGCATAACGGACTTTTATTTTTTATAGATGGTTGTTTGATTACAGCAAAGCAGACGCTACTCTCTATTATTTTCCTCTTGCTTCTTTTTCTTTTGGCAGATTTCCCGTAAAGAAAATTAGCTATTGAGATAGTACTCATGACGTGATTTTCAAGCGTAATATAAAGGTCGATTTCGTTAATGGCCGAAATCGATCCTGTGCGAGGGGGGGGGGGGGTTAGAGGAGGTGAATTTCGAAAATTCGAAATACACACACACACATATAATATATATATATATATATATATATATATATATATATATATATATATATATGTGTGTGTGTGTGTGTGTGTGTGTGTTTATTTGTCTGTTACCGCTCTAGCGGTCGCAATGATTGTTTTATCGTTGCGAAACTCGACATATAAGCGTTTAATGTAAAAAGAAAGATCAAGTTCGTTAACGGCTGAAATCGGAAGGGGGGATTTAGAGGAATCTCGAAAATTCGAAATATCTTCGTTATTATACGTCGGATCGAAAAAGTGTATTGAAGCAATATTATTGAAATTTTAATTGCCTATAAATGCTGTTATATAAATATTTTCTCTATCATGAATATTAACCGAGATATTTGGATTTGTTAGTTTTCGGACTTCAATAAACCCCTACTCTTGTCATATTAAAAATAAACTATTATATCATGAACTACTTTATTCTAAGCTTAAATACCAAGTATTGGTCTCATTGAACTTTTACTTTTTGAGATAAATGACGGACTTTGTTTCGTTCTGTTCGGATATTTCTATGTGATTTATCCAATATTTTTACAGACCAATGCCATCTTTTTGGCTACTGTGGGATTATAATTCCCAATATATTATTAATTGGGCTTCCATTGGGAGATATTCATTCGTGTAGGATCCCTTATGTCTAGCCAGTAAATCTAACCTAACATTGTAAGGTAGGATGGAGTAAATGACTGCTAATCCGATGTAAACAAGTAACTCGGTGAGTTTTTATTCAAGGCCTTGATGAGTCTGTGATGACGGCAGAGGAGGGAAACTGCTACTCCATGTTTACACTCCAGCCCGTTCACAACAACTAAACTTATTCACAACTACAAACTGTGTCATTATCTAATCGTTTGTGATCAGCTTGTGAAATATACTGATTTCTTTTGAAACATGAACTTAACGAAAAATTAAAACTAAAATTAATTTCTGCTTTGATATAATCAAACAACCGTCTATAAAAAACAAAAGTCCGCCACGCAGGGGCTGCGTAAACTAAGCAGATTTCCCACGAAAAGCTTAACAATACATAAATATACATACTGGTAACACAACACCACCGTGAATATTAAGGGAATAAATGCAAACGATAATAAGAAATCTTACAGTCAATTTTAATAACCTTCCGACGTGAAGCATCTGAAATGTAAACAAACAGGTCTGCCAACCTTTCACCGGAAAGAAAACCATTACTGAAATACATCAGAATATAATATATTAACTTTACTGAAAACTATTTATTTTATCTAGCATTGTAATTTATAATGAATCGGAATAATTTTTATCTCAATTAATCAAATTTTAGTAGTCCAAGAGCTTAGACGGATATGTAACATGAGTAGAAGTAGGTGTTTGCTGAAGCCTGAAAACTGAAAAATGCAAACATCTCGGTTAATATTCAAGGTAGAGCATAAATGTATATTACAATATTCAATCCAACGTATAGTAGCGGAGATATTTCTAATTTTCGAAAATCCCCCTCTAAACCCCCCTCCCACTGGTCCGATTTCAGCCATTAACGAACATGATATTTCATTTGACATGAAACGATTAAATATCGAGATTGGTAACGATCAAATATATATATCCTAGCTAAGGTACCCGGCGATGCCCGGGAAATCGTTGTCGACTCACTAACGACACTATTTTTATAGCAAGACTTCAATGTGTACAATTACACTTACATCCACGACATTGTTTTTCCGAATTAGCTAATCCTAAAGGGTGACTTTTGGGACTAATAGAATAGAAATTTTAGTAATGAAAAATAAATGAAAATGTATTCCTAATCTATTCCTCTCCACTTTTACTGACTCACTGTTTTTGAATAATCCACACCATAATCATGGATAGCATTTATTACAATTAAATAATATCTATAATAAATATATTTCCTGTTAAAGCTAATCCGAGCACATATAGTTTAAGTAGTTAAGTAGTAGTTTTGTACATAAGATTACATTCGTAATAGTAAATCTCACAATCAGTAGAAATCACTTCCAGTAATTCCAGCATTTCACAGGAAATGAGTAAACTCAATTAACGTCTTTAGCCTCCCGTCAACTTCCGCTCCACACCTCAACATCGATTTCCTTAAATTATTGATCCAAAATATTATTTTAATAATTTATCTACCTGATGTAATTAAATAATAGTGGCACCCTAAAAATAATTTCATTTATATTCAAAAAGCTAGGTGAGGGGAAGAGATCGTAGAACTCCCTGCAATCATATCGAGTTTAAACGAATATTGTCTATTGTCATAATGATATTACCATTAACGTCTAATTGTTATGATGGTACATAATATTTGTTTCAATTACATCAAGATATCAGAAATAGAATAATATATTAGCAGAACCAAAGAGTTTGATCCCTATAACTTCCGCTATCACTCCTTTTGCCCATTCAGCATGATTTTGTTTAAATAATACATTATACAAATTAAATAACGGAAATGCTCTTATAGTTTACATTTCTATTGAAAATAAATAACAATTTTAAGGGAAAAAAAATAAATGAGAAGGGGCGACGGAGATATATAACCTCACTAATCCGAATCATATTTAGAGTTATCATATGTGACTAAAACTTAAAATCATTTGTCATAATATGAATTCATTAAAAACACTTAAATCAGCAGTAATAAAATTAAAGAGTCCCGCTATAGTTTTAGCGTATATCCCGAGTTTCCTTCATTTTACGACAAAAATGTATAAATTAAAAGTTACTCTGAATAACAAAGTAAACCACTTTTGTTGTGTGCACGTTTGTCGAAAAACAAATAGACAATGAAATATCGCGAGTTTTTATTTCAGGCCTCCCTTTAACCCCCACTCCCGTACGAACCTAAAAATTTTAATATAGCTTAAGTTCGTTTCAATCGTTAGTGCCCAATAAAATTGTTGGCTCCCCCTAAAGTTTTAGCGTATATCTCGTTTAGACTTTGTTATAAGACAAAAGTGAATATCACAAAAGTTACTTCAAATAAAAAAATAAACTACTTTTGTCATGTGCATATTTACAGAAAACGATATACCACTATTTTTAAATTCAGACCTCCCTTACAACCCCCACTCCTGCCCATCCCTAGAAATGTTGGTATGGCTTATAATAATGAAGGCGTTAGTATATCTCGTTTATAATTCGGTATACGAAAAAAGTGTTTATAAAAAAATTAATCTAAATAACAAAATAAACAACTTTTGTTATGTTCATACTTGCCAAAAAACCAATAGGAAACGAAATATCGCTATTTGTAATTTCAGGCCTTCCTTCCAACCCCCACTCCTGCCCGTCCCAAGAAATGATGGTATGGCTTAATATAATGAAGGCGTTAGTGCTAATACACATACCGAGTTTTATTTAGTTCGGTTGAGTCTTTAGTACCAAATAAACTTCTTCACTTCCGCTATAGGTTTTAGCGTATATCTCGTTTATAATTCGATTTACGAAAAAAAGGGGGGAGGGCTATATATATACTAGCTAAGGTACCCGGCGATGCCCGGAAAATCATTATTGACTGACTAATGATGGTATTTCTAAATCAAGTCTTCAATGTGTACAAATACACTTCACTCCACGACGTAATGTTTTTCCGATCTTGGTGGAATATGTAGATCTTAGTGGAAATCACTTCCCGTAATTCCAGCATTAAACAGGAAATAAGTAAACTCAATTAACTTTATTAGCCCTCCCGTCTATTTCCGCTCTCGCATTAGAGCTATCAACACTCTTCTCCTTAAATTATTGATTCAAAATATTATTGTAATAATTTATCTACCTGATGGAATTAAATAATAGCGCTACCGTAAAAATAATTTCATTTATATTCAAAGAGATAGGTGAGGGGAATAGATCGTAGCCCTCCCTGTAAAATAAGTAATACTTTAAATCATATCAAGTTTAAACGGATATTGTCTTTTTTCATAATGGCATTACCATTATTGTCATGATGGTACATATTTGTTTCAATAACATCAAAATATCGGAAATAAGATAATATATTAGCAGAACCAAAGAGATTGATTTCCTACAACTTCCGCTATCGCTCCTTGTGCCAATTCAGCATGACTTTGTTTAAATAATACATTATACAAATTAAATAATGGAAATGCTCTTATAGTTTAAATTCCTATTGGAAATAAATAACAAAGTTATTTTCTAGGAAAAATAAATAAATGAGGAGAGGGGGGGGGGGAGATTTATAATCTCACTAATCCGAATAATACTTAGAACTAAATAATCGAAATAGATAAGACTAAAACATAACACCATTTGTCATAATATGCCTATATTAAAAACACTTAATAAGTACTAATAAAATAGTCGACTCCCGCTATAGATTTAGCTTATATCCCGTATTTACTTCATTTTACGACATAAGTGAATGAAACAAAAGTTGCTCTAAATAACAAAGTAAACAACTTTTGATATGTGCACGTTTGCCGAAAAACAAATAGAAAATGAAATATCGTGAATTTTTACTTCAGGCCTCCCTTATAACTCCCACTCCCGTTCGAACCTAAAAATTTTAATATAGCTTATAATCATGGGAGAATTAATGGTAATTCACATACCGAGTTTTGTTAAGTTCGGTTCAATCGTTAGTGCCCAACAAAATTGTTGGCTTCCGCTTTAGTTTATAATGTATATCTCGTTTATACTTTGTTATAGGACAAAAGTGAATATAACAAAAGTTACTCTAAATTACAAAATAAACAACTTTTGTTATGTGCATATTTGCTGAAAAAGCAATAGAAAACGAAATATCGCTATTTTTAATTTCAGGCCTCCCTTATAACCCCCACTCCGGCCCAACCCTAGAAATGTTAGTATAGCTTACTATAATGAAGGCGTTAGTACTAATTCACGTACCGAGTTTGGTTTAGTTCGGTTGAGTCTTTTGTGCCAAATAAAATTGTGGACTCCCGCTATAGTTTTTAGCGTATAACTCATTTGTACTTCCGTATACGGCAAAAGTGTATATAACAAAAGTTACTCTACATTACAAAATAAACCACTTTTGTTATGCGCATATTTGCTGAAAAAGCAATAGGAAACGAAATATCGCTATTTTTAATTTCAGGCCTCCCTTATAACCCCCACTTCTGTTAGTCTTAGAGAATATTAATATAGCCTAAAGTCTAAATTGGGCTAGTAGTAATATACATACCACGTTTCATAAAATTCGGTTCAGCCATTTATGCGTGAAAAGGTAACAAACAAACATACACAAAAGGAACAAAATGTAGCTATGGTGTCTATGACATGTGTAACGAGAAGTTATCTTGAAATTTCGCGAAAAAAATCAATGTACAGACAGATGTTACAATTTTATATATATACTAGCTAAGGTACCCGGCTTCGCTCGGGAAATCATTTAAGGCTGAATGATGATAGTATTTTTTTGGGCAAGGCTTCAATGTTTACAACTACACTTCCCGTCGGCGCGCATTGTTTTGCTGTGAGGGTAAGGCAGGCGACTTATAAATGAGAAATTTTATATTTGAAGAATAAATAAAAATGTGTTCCTAATCTATCCCATGCCACTTTTTAACTCACCTTTTTGAATACTTCAAACCATAATCATGGATAGTATTTATTACAATTAAATATCGTCTATAATGAAACTTATTTCCTGTCAAAAACCAATCCGAGCACATATAGTTTAAGCATAGTTTAGCACGTAAGGTTATATTCATAATAGTAGATCTCATTGGTAATCACTTCCCGTAATGCCCATGATTTCACAGGAAATTAGTAAACTCAATTAACTCTATTAGCCTCCGCCTATTTCCGCTCTCGCATTAGAGCTATCAACACTCATCTCCTTAAATTATTATTTCAAAATATTATTGTAATAATTTATCTACCTGATGGAATTAAATAATAGTGTTACCCTAAAAATAATTTCAATTATATTCAAAATTCAATGCCGTCCCTGCAACATAAGTAATACTTTAAACAATCATATCGAGTTTAAGAGCATTTTGTCTTTTGTCATAATGACATTAACGTTTAATTGTTATGATAGTACATATTTGTTTCAATAACATGAAGATATCGGAAATATGATAGTATATAACCAAGATCAAAGAGTTTGATTCCCTACTACTTCCCCCATCACTCCTTGAGGAAATTCAGCACAATTCTTTTTTTTTAAATAATACATTATACAAATTAAATAATGGAAATACTCTTATAGTTTAAATTTCTATTGGAAATGAATAATAAAGTTATTTTCTTGGGAAAATAAACAAATGAAGCGAAGGGGGAGGGGGATTTATAATCTCACTAATCCGAATCATACTTAGTACTAAATAATCGAAATAGATAAGGCTAAAAACTTAACATCATTTGTCATAATATGCCTATATTAAAAACACTTAAATAAGTACTAATAAAATCGTCGACTGCCGCTATAGATTTAGCTTATATCCCGTATTTACTTCATTTTACGACATAAGTGAATGAAACAAAAGTTGCTCTAAATAACAAAGTAAACAACTTTAGTTATGTGCACCTTTGCCGAAAAACAAATAGAAAATGAAATATCGTGAATTTTTACTTCAGGCCTCTCTTATAACTCCCACTCCCGTTCGAACCTAAAAATGTTAATATAGCTTATAATAATGGGAGAATTAATGCTAATTGACATATCGAGTTTTGTTAAGTTCGGTTCAATCGTTAGCGCCCAATAAAATAGTTGACTCCCGCTTTAGTTTATAGTATATATCTCGTTTATACTTCGTTAAAAGTCAAAAATGAATATCACAAAAGTTACTCTAAATAACAAAATAAACAACTTTTGTTAGATTCATATTTGCCGAAAAACGAATACAAAACGAAATACCGCTATTTTAAATTCAGGCCTCCCTTACAATCCCCACTCCTGCCCGTCCCAAGAAATGATGGTATGGCTTAATATAATGAAGGCGTTAGTGCCTAATAACCCATATACGAGTTTTTATTTATTTCGGTGTGGGTCTTTTGTCACATATAAAAATTGTTCACTTCCGCTATAGGTTTTAGCGTATATCTCGTTTATAATTCACCATAGGAAAAAGTGTATATAACAAAATTTACTCTAAATTAAAAAATAAAACAACTTTTGTTATGTTCATATTTGCCGAAAAAAACAAATAGTAAACGAAAGATATCGCTAATTTTAATTTCAGGCTTCCCTTATAACAACCACTTTGTTCGTTCTCAGAGGATATTAATATCGCATAAAGTCTAAGTTGAGGTTAGTTGTAATATACATACACAAGTTTCATAAAATTCGGTTCTCAGCCGTTTATGCGTGAAAGGGTAACAAACACAGAAATAAACAAACAAACACACACGAAAGAATCATTACTGCAGTTATGGTGTCTATGACATGTGAAACGAAAAGTTATCGTGAAATTTCGCGAAAAAAATCAATGTACAGACAGAGGTTACAATTTTATATATATATAGATATATATAGATAGATATAGATATATACTAGCGAAGGTACCCGGCTTCGCTCGGGAAATCATTAGAGTCCTATTCCTATCCTATTGGTAAGTTGTTTATTTTGTTATTTAGAGTAACTTTTGTTATGTACACTTTCGTCGTATACCGTTCACGATTTAATGGCACAAAAGGCTGAATGCGAATTTTATGAAACTTGGTATGTATATTACTACTGACCCTTTAATTATCATAAGCCATATCAACTTTTCTAGGGATGGGCAGGAGTTGGGGTTGTAAGGGAGGCATGAAATTAAAAATAGCGATATTTCGTTTTCTACTCGTTTTTCTGCAAATATGCACATAATAAAAGTTGTTTATTTTGTTATTTGAAGTAACTTTTGTGATATTCACTTATGTCTTATAACAAGGTATAAACGAGATAGATATAAGCTAAAACTTTAGCGGGAACCAACAATTTTTTTGGGCACTAACGATTGAACCGAACTTAACAAAACTCGGTATGTCAATTAGCATTAATTCTTCCATGATTATAAGCTATATTAAAATTTTTACTATTCTATTTTTTCACTAGGTTGATTTCTCTTAAGGGAAATCATCTTTTTTTAGCTCCTGTATCATGAAACATTTTCCGGAATACATTAAACACTAAATATTTTTGCATTGTACGTTTACTCTGTGAGATAAATGTTTGTCTGTTCTACATCATACTATTTATTTAACTGTTTCATTCAATATTAATGATCATATTAGCAAATGGCTGAAATAGGACTCGGACTAGGGGGGGGGGGTCCAGAAGGGATAATTCGAAAATTTAAAATATCAGTTATTATGAGCCAGATTGAAAAATGGTATAGAACCAATCTAGTTAAACTATTGATGTTCAATTGTTGTTCTACACATTTTGACTTAACTCAAATATTAAGCGAGTTATTTGTACTTTCTTGATTTCAGCTTTCAGTAAACCCCCACTACTACTTCGAATTTTCACTTAGAAATAAAGAATATGTGGTGAGATGACATTAGTAGTGTGTCATACAACCAAGTGGGAAATCTGCTTAGTTAATGCAGCCCCTGCTTGACGGACTGTTACTCTTATCTAAGTGAATCGATAGGAGAAAAAGGCTCCATTGTAAACCTCTTGTCATATGCATGGGATTTCCGCTTTGAGCTGTTGTGTTAAGTACATGGTGTAATTAGTAAATGATATGGTAGGTCATATGTACATCATTCCTGCGTGTAGGAAATCAGCTTAGATCATGTAGCAGGTCTGGATATTCATGTAGATAACCGGGTGGCGTTTCTTCTTTCTACTACACGAGCCCTATTTCTGCTTCAAGTGCAAGGATTTGACTTTATGATAAGCCTTATAGGTTCCTAACTAGTGTTATCTCTTCTATCTTATCTATTTTTTTAATTCGTTACATTTTCAGTTAGGCCTGGAAGTCCTGTTGGCCCCCTCTTTTTTGGCCATGGTGGATATTATAGTTCATAAGTTTTTTCTTTCTTTTCAGATGGCGGACATAAAATCCTGGCAACTGCATGTGCTTATGAAAGTGCACACACCAGGAATTTCATCACACATATATTTGAGCTTAAGGTTATTAGAGTATAGGGAAAGAGGGGCGCCTAGAAAGTTATTTTTGAAGGCATCAAACAGCTTATGAATTATAGTAATTTGAAAAGAGCAGCCTCCGTAAGAATATAATTAGCTGCAACTACGAGGCGCAGATGATTGCACCTAGATCAAGATGATAGGCATTGACTCTGTCATAATAAACGGGTTGGAGACGAAAATAGATCTCGTTTATTCATCCAGAACTATTTGATAGTTACCAATAGTTTAACTTCTCATGCAAAGGTAGATACCGCGCTCGTTAACAGATTAAATCAGACCAGGGAGGGCGAGGTACTTCTTATTAGCCAACATTCATTTCGTGTCACTTACGCATAAGTTTATGAGTTAAAACGGAACGCCGAAACTAGACCTCCTGAGCGGATTCTAGGGTATTACGTACTTCTAATTTGGCAGAGACTGGACAGGTTTTCTTCCATTGATGGCCAGCATTTGGAATCAGTGCTTCCATCAGGCTAAATAATATCGCAGTAAATCGGGGAGGCTTCCTGAATTACAACGTATTAGTTAGGAGGGAAAGGTGTCAAGCAAAATGATATATGCTTTGGTGCAATGTTGGGGAGCAGACCATATTCAGAGGAAAGTGTGGGCTTCCAACCCGGCCGAATGCGAGAAAACTCCTCCCTCTCTTATGAATCACTCAAATTCCCGGCAAGGTCATTCATTACACAACTACACCGCTTTTCTCTCTCTGTCCATTTTAGGCGGCTTTCAACACTGGACGATGGTGCTTTCACCGAGGATTCGCTATCTCCCAAGAGCCGCACCATCTGTCCCTAGCCCAATTACTAATTGCTACTAAAGCCTCAATTAAGGTTTTGACACCTCATGCTTCATTTCTTCTTAATAAACAAAACCCGTGAGTCACCCAGGTCCTGCTTAAACTTAACAGTTTTCCCACAAGCAATTTTATAATATTAATTCGTATTATGCATTTTTTTTGTAATTGTGTGTAGCAACATTGGTACGCTGATAGGCTTATCGAAAGACCGTTCGTTCAATACATATCTCTTGAGCTTCCTTCCTTACTAACATTTATCGGCTACTGAACATACTTTCTAGAACTTTAAACTATGTCTGCTTCATTCCTTATACTATTGAGTAATTAACTTATTTAGGGTTACCGAATATTGCATGGAATATACTTATTTGGATCTTTCCTCTCTACCGTTTATTCTTGCCATAAGCTTGACAAAAAAAATGTGTCACCGATAATGAAGTAAATTACTTGCATTTTCATAATTAGACCAGCGTTAAGGTCTTTTCTATTAGCAGATTAGCCGAGATTTTTGCATTTTTTACTTGTCAGCCATTAGTATAACCCGGTTTAGCAAATTTTCCTTATGGTAAATCAGCTATTGAGGTCGTACTCATGACGCGAATTTTTTCTTCAAATGGCCATTTATCCCACCCAGGAGGTGACGAAAATGAGGTCCGTTCAAAACTGTGCATATATATATATATATATATATATATATATATATATGTGTATATTGTTTTTACCTCTCTAGTGGTCGCAATTATTGTTTACTCGTCACGAAACTCGATATTTAGTCGTTTTATGTAAAAAGAAAGACCCAGTTAGTTAACAGCTGAAATCGGACAAGCGAGAGGGAGGGGGGGTTAGAGGGAGGATTTTCGAAAATTCGAAATATCTCCGTTACCATACGTCGGATCGAAAAATTCTGTTGAACCAATCCTATTGCAAATTAAATGTACTAAAATTATTGTTATATACATTTATACTCTATCTTGAATATTAACCGAGATATTTGCATTTTTCAGTTTTCAGCCTTCACCCCCACTTCTACTCATGTTATATAAACAATACTCTATTATATAATTCGAAGCTTAAATATCAAATATTGTATTCAAGAGACCTTTATTATTATACGAGATACACGCAAATAAGTTCTGGTGACCCCCCCCCCCGTCTTAAGGTCTTCTATTACTAAAATTTGATTGATTGAGATAACAATTATTCTGACTCATTATAAACTACAGTACTAGATATAGTAAATAGTTCTCAATAAAATTAATATGTTATATTCTTATATATTTCAGAAATTTTTTTTCTTTCCGGTGTGAGGTTGGCCGATCTGTTTGTTTACATTCCTGTCGGCAGGTTATTGAAATTGACTGAAACATTTCTTATTTCCGTTTGTATTTATTCACTTAATATTCACGGTGGTGTTGTGTTAGCAGTATGTAGATTTATCTATTACTAAACTTCACGAGAGAAATCTGCTTAGTTTACGCAGCCCCTGCGTGACGGACGCTTTGGTCATAGCACTTTAACAATAAGCGAATATATCAGAAAACGTCGTATTCCAAGCTTAAATACCCAATACTCTTTTCAACAGATCTTCACTAGATGAGATAAGGGGAAATATAACGTATTGTGTAATGACGACATCAACTATTTCATGACTCAAAAATGTCCACACTGGATATTTAACCGCTTCGTCACAACTAAAGATTGTATTCGTTAATGGCTGAGATCGGATAAGGAATAAGGGGGTGGCAGCAGAGTAAATATTCCACTGTTCAATTTCAAATTCAAGTAGGACATGCTATGATTAATGATACAGTTGCTGAAAAGTGAAAATACCATGAGTAGGAGAGGGGGGGGGAGAGTTAAGTGAAAGCAGAAAACAAACAATAGAAATTGATAGCTCAATATTCAAGTTATAGAAAAAGATATAGAGCCAATAAAGTCCTTCCACTGAGTAAACTAAGCAGATTTCCCACATGTTATGACAAACTACTGATCTCATCTAACCATTTATTCTCAATTACTTAATAAAAATCTAATGAATAGAAGTGGGGGTGCACTGAAGACTGAAAACAAAAAGTACGAATAACTCCCTTAATTTATGAGTTACGTATACAACAACAATTTTAGAGCATCATTAGTTTAACAAGATTGGATCTATAATATTTTTTCGATCCAACTCATAACAACAGAGATATTTGGAATTTTCGAATTTCCCCTCCCTCTTCCTCCCCCCATTCCTGGTCCGATTTCAGTCATTAATGATTATGATCTTCAGTGTTGAATGACACTGTTAAATATTGTGGTGTAGAGATTTGTATTTAGATGTAGAGCAGTGCTGTAATGAGACCGGTGGGGGAAATGGCAAGTCAGACTGCTGACAAAAGCACTACTGAAATGAAGGCATTGTAATGCTAGCCTTCAGAGAGAGATCGATGTCGGGGTCTAGGAATCAAAGCATATAAACATCCGAAGGAAAGCAATCCTTGGACCGATGCTCAAATAGAACAGGTGGTCAAGTCGTCGTACGTAAGCGAGCTTAGGGGCGAGAGTGGTAAGCAACTTAAGTTCTCAACCCCCGGAAGCTAAGTGAGGCCATAGAGCGAGCCACTCTTTTAGAACAGGTAGAGAAGCAACTGCGATCGGAGGTTCTTGCAGTAGCCGAAACGAGTACCCGTGACGGTCGGGGGAAATGTTTTATTTAATTGAGGTGGCTGGGGCAATTTCGCGAGGAATTGTTCGACTCCAAAAGATGATGGCAGGAGTAAAGGAGCCAGACCTACGATCTACCAGATCAAAGAGGGGCCCCTAAGATAGGGAGCACGTTCGGTGGTGCTTGTTTCGTCTGTGGACAACTCGGTCACAGGGCTATGGATTGCGCTATGAAAGCAAGGGAGAAGGGGCCATTTCAGAAAAGAAGGATTCACACTATCGAGGAAAGTTCGAAGTCCCCAAACGACAGCGACCTGACCCGGGGTTAGGTCCCTCAAGGGTCTAGGGGCTTCTCACTTGATTACCAACGTTAGCTCTAATCAATCAAGATGCAAGTGTAGTGATGAGGGTTCAGCTCGGAACACGCAACAGTGACCTTTTGGTGGATACAGGCACGGGAATTTCACTCTTGAAGAGGCCCGTACCTGGAGTAAGGACGGAAACCACGAGGATAAGGGCTAATGGGGTGACCGGAAGCCCGCTCAATGTCTTGGGACAGCAGCGGGTACAATTGAGCTATGGAGGAAAGGCCACCCATCATATATTCGTTATTGCGGAAGTAGACCTTCCTTATGATGGGATAATGGGGATGGATCTTCTGGATAAGTTGGGAGCCAGGGTAGACATTCCAACGAGGAGAATAGAAGTCGGTAGTGTGGGAAACAAAAGTGGTAACAGAGAAATCAGGATGGTACAAAAGAAAGGCAAGGATGGAATAGTGAAGAGTGCGGCATCACCAGAAGTCCTTGGGAATAGAAGTAATGGTCCCATTAGGGTATTAAGCGTCAATGTGCTTGGCGGGAAACTACAGGCAAACGCGGTAGTCCCGAAGGAAAAGAAGGTCCCTCCTTGGTCGGAAGGGTTGCTGAAGGTGAAGGTAAGTGGAATCCCAGATAGTATAGCTTTGCTGGAGACCGAAGAGAGGCTCCTGGAGGAAGGGTTACGGGTAGCTCGAGTAGTAGATCTGGTCGATGGAGGATACTTATGGACCAAAGTCGTGAACTGCACCGATAGAACTCTGAGAATAAAGGGACGCCAGGTGATCGGCACAGTGTACCCAGTTGAAGAAGAGCCGGCCAAAAAAGGGAGGGTGAAATCTGTGAGGAAAATCCGCGGAAATAAGTTAGAGGAAGATCTTCTTAAAAAACTTAAGCATTTAGACTCCGCGGATCGGGATGTACTAATGGCGGAACTCTTGAAATTTGAATCGTTGTTCGCTCCCCTAGGGCAAGGAAGTGGAGAGTGTGCGGCTCCGGTTGAGTATAGTATTGATATGGGCGATGCTCGTCCTATAGCAAGGAGACCATATTGGGTGCCAGTACATCTCCGAAAGAAAATTGAACAGCAAACAGTCAGCCCGAATCGTGTCGTTTACGGACGGGATGTCCGGGCACCATTCGACTGCGACACCAGCTTTAGAAGCAGTTCGGGGGACGATGTTGATGATTACTTGAAGAGATTGGCGTCACGTCTGAAGGAAGCGCGGTCGGTGGTACTAAAACCTTCCAAGAAGGCCCAACAAATCAACAAGAGTCACTACGACCGAAAAACAACAGACCTCGCCTTTCAAGTAGGACAGGCAGTTCTGCTACACCAACCGGTTGTTCCTAAGGGCTACGCTGCTAAATTTTACCACCCGTCGCAGGGACCATTTCACGTTTCGCGGCGTCTTGGGCCGGTCACGTACGGAATTACAACCACGCAAGGGCTGACAAAGGTCGTTCACGCCAACCGATTAAACGCGTCGCCGGAGATATCGCGCGATTGTCCTAAATACCCACACCGATCAACAACCGCGGAATAATAGGGCTAGCGCATCGCAGTGTACTGGGGATGAAAGTATACTCCCTGACGATAACCAATAGGTGTGGCCCGGTGAAAGCGAAGAGGACGATTATGACGTCCTCGCGGAAGAGGACGCACACGATACCGAGGATGAGCATGGTCGTCCCCGTACCCCCGAGCCTCGCGAAGAACCGAGCCTTTACGACTCTTCTGTGGCCTCGCCGGAGGACGAGGGGGTTATGGATCAGACATGGGAACCCCCGATCGAGCAACCGCCAATCCCAGAGAGGTCCCCGTATTTCCTGTGACCTCCCCTCTCATGGTGCGGGAGGTGGGGCAGAGGGTGGCCTGCTATTCTTGCGGGCGGAGGGGCTTACTCTACAAAGCGGAACAATATTCATCAATGGCTCGATCTCTGGATTGACCGACACAGGCCCACATCGACTTGGAAGGGGACATAACATAGCCCATGAAGCTTAACTACATGTGTACATGATGTAAATATTGGTAAGACAAACCTAGTAATAAGAGCTATATTGTTCAAGTGCTAGAAAACCAAACCTTCCTGGTAAAACAGGTGGAGGCCATGGGTAGGGCCAAGGCAGCAGCTACAACTTCCATTGTGTTACTACTTGACGTCCCACAACGAAGCACCGCCAGACCTTCAGGACCTTCTCCATACACTCTCGGCCAGCTTACCACCCTGATGTCAACAGGTCAACTTACGTGAAGAAAAACATCAACGGAGATTTTGGTGAGGGAAGATCTCCAGTTCTGGGCCCATATGAAGAAGGCTGAGCTGGAGGAGTACGGACAAGGACTGCTCTAGGTATGGTCCGCGAATATGCCTCCCCTCCTCTGTGTCATGGGGCTAGGACGAGCTGCGGCGCACGGTAGGAGCAGAGGAGACCTACATTGCTACGACTGCAGGCAGCGGTGTTGCTTTGGCAATAACCGCCGCGGTAATATTCTACTGCAGGTTCCCCGCCATCAGGCTTTGACGACGGACATCTCCAGATTCCAGGAGTCGGATGTATTTAGATTTGTATTTAGATATAGAACAGTGTTGTAATGAGACCGGTGGGGGAAATGACAAGTCAGACTGCTGACAAAAGAACTACTGAAATGAGGGCATTGTAATGCTAGCCTTCAGAGAGAGAGAGTTAACAGTTTTGTGTGAGATGTTAGTGCACATCTCTTTCTGCTTGCCTTGGCCCCCAGCGGTATGTCTGTTGTAATATAATTAGTGTTAAGTCTTAGTTTATGTTGTAAGGTGTAGTATAGACGTATGTGTGTGTGTGTGTGTGTGTGTGTGTGTGCGTGCGTGCGTGCGTGCGTGCGTGCGTGCGTGCGTGCGTGCGTGTGTGTGTGTGTGTGTGTGTGTGTGTATATATATGTATGTATAACGTAGATATAGGATAGTAGTTAAGTTAGCTTCTATGTATATATTTTATAAATATATCTGTGTACCAACAAGCCGTGTGTGTGCCTTACCGAGTAGCCAACAAGACAAATATCGAAAATGGTATACTTTTTCGAGTGAAAAAAAAAAATCTTAAATGATGTCGTTATCACACATATTTCCGTGTATTTGTTAAAACAATATTTGGTATTTAAGTTTGGAATAAGACGTTTCTTGATATATTCCCTTATTATGGGGCTTTACTCAAAACCACCCTCTCCCAAGTCCAATTTCAGCCATTGGCCATGATTTTTTTAGTTTGCTCTATTTCTTCTTAATTAACGTCTGCCAACCAAGAACTGTACGGGTTCCCCACAAGCAATTCTATAATATTCATTCGTTTTGTAATTGTGTGTGGCAACAATGGTACTCCATGGGGTTGTAATTCTTATAACAATAAAATAAAGAAAGCTCTTCCCTATCCGATGGGCTTATCGAAATTCCGTCCTTTCGATACATTTTTGTTAATCTACCTTCCTTACTAATATTTATCTAGTACTGAACAGGGGCTCAGGTTGGCCGTGTGAGTTAAGGCGTTGGTCTTAATCTCACGTGGAAAACCTAGAGTGGCGAGTTCGATTCCCGCCTTGGGCAATAGGAATTTATTTGGTGACGGACTCATTAAATAAATTACTTCGTTCCACGCTGGTTAGGAAATGGTGGTAACCTGTAGATAACTCGTCCCGATTAGCCTAGTTGCATAAAGTGGACGTAAATAATAGTAAACAATAAAACAAACGAAATCCCGTTCCGTTTTACATGAAAAGTTAATATATCGACTTTGGTAATGATCAAACAAAATCACAACCGCTAGAGCTGTAACGGACAAGTAATAATAATAAAGTATATTTATTTCAGATGACAGTAAAATAATTACAAATTCACAAGTTTAATTAAATAATAAAAGGAAATTGTCTGAAATATATACATACACAACTTGGGCTATTTAGTCCGTCTGTTGAGCTTTGCCGGTTCATTCATGGTTTCAAATACATTTACAAAGTGAAAAAATAGAGAATATTAAATTATTATACTCATAAATTAAGAGTTGTCAATACCTTCGTGTGACAATCTGTTCCATTCAAACATAACATATACAGTGGGTAAAATAATTATTCATACAATTAATTTATTGGTCAAAAATATTTGTTATCCATTTTTTAACTAGATATTACGACATATAGCGATAGTCAGCAACATTTCCATTAATTTTATTCATTAGCAACAATTAGAAACAAATATATTTTTTTTAATTTAAAATTTTCAAGGCAAAACAAATTATTCATACACTTAATAAACAATTCATAAACATTAAGTAATATGTTGTAAAATAAGTTCGTTTACTGCTGATTTAAAAAACAAAAAGCTTCAGATTCTTGTAAATATTTTTCACCAATTATATATGGTTCATTTTGATCTATTACATGTTGCTATCTTTCAAGGTAATTTTTTAATTCCGTCCTCCCAGAACTTCTCAGATTTTTGCGCGATGGACTCCTCTATGTGCGTTTTGCTGTCCTCGAGCAAATTAAAGTGTTTCCAGTTAAGAGAGTTTTGAAGGGCCTGAAATAAGTTAAAATCTGTTGGGGCAAGGTCTGGTGAATAGAGAGGGTGGAGGATCACACCCCAGCCAAACTCCAATAATTTCTTCCGGGTCTGCAAAGACAAGTGAGGACGGGCGTTATCGTGATGGAAAACTATGCCTTTGCTTTTAGCAGATTTCCCTAGAGGGAAATCAGCTATTGAGGTCGTACTCATGACGCGATTTACGAATTTTTCCTTCAAATGTCCATCGATCCTATATATATATATATATATATATATATATATATATATATATATATATATATATATATATCTGTGTGTATATATGTCTGTTACCGCTCTAGCGGTCGCAATTTTTGTCTTATCGTTACCAAACTTGATATATAATCGTTTTATACAAGAAGAAAGATCAAGTTCGTTAACGGCTGAAATCGGACCGGGGGATGGGTGGTTTCGAGGGGGAGAATTTCGAAAACTCTTAATATCTCCGTTATTATGTGTCGAATCGAAAAAGTGTATAGAACCACTCTTATTGAAAATTTATGCTCTATAAATGTTGTTATGTACATTTTTTCATTATCTTGATTATTAACTGAGATATTTGCATTTTGTATTTTTCGGTCTTCAGTAAACCCCCACTCCTACTCATCTCATATTAACAATATTCTATTATGTTATGAAGCACCTTATTTGAAACTTAAATACCAAATATTGTTCTCATTGAACTTTTAATTTTTGAGATAAACGCAAAAACGTGACGCACGTGGGAAATCTGCTTAGTTAACGCAACCCTTGCGTGACGGACTTTTTTCTCTTCCATTTTGAGCAGTTATAACACTTAAAGATAAGGAATCTGTTTCAAACTGATTTATAAAAGCACCTTAACTAATCCCTTTCTAGAATATGTAAAACATTATTGACCAAGTAAACATGATATTTAGAACACAGAAAGAATTAAATTGAAATATTGATAAACGCTACGAACTTATTTTACAACCCAATACATCCATGTTTTCGGACTTTTCACTCCAATAAGACCCATAAATGTTTGATTGGGTTAAGGTCCGGTGATTAGAGCATTATATAGCATTCATTCTTTGCTTTTCTTGGCCGTATCTTTGGGGGCATTATCGTGTTGGAACAAATAACTGCCTTCCATTCCTAGCATCAGCGCACGTTTTTAGTAGATTTCCCTTACGGGAAATCAGCTATTGAGGTCGGACTCATGACGCGATTAAGGAAAAATTTGTTCAAATGTCCATCGATCCTACCCAGGAGATGACGAAAATATAGTCTGTTCAAAATTATATATATATATGTGTGTGTGTGTGTGTGTGTGTGTGTGTGTGTGTGTGTTAACGCTCTAGCGGTCGCAATTTTTATTTGATCGTTACCAAACTCAATACATAATCGTTTTATGTAAAAAAAAAAAAAAGATCAAGTTCGTTAATGGCTGAAATCAGACCAGACGGAGGAGGGTTTAGAGGGAGGATTTTCGAAAATTCGAAATATCTCCGTTACTATACATAGGATCGAACGAATATAATTCTATAATTGTATAGAACGAATCTTATTGTAAATTAAATTTACTATAAATATTGTTGTGTAAATTTTTTCGTATAATGAGAATTAACCGAGATATTTAGATTTAGATTTTTTTTTTTATTCTTAGGAGTGGGGATTTACGCTTTCAGTAAATTCCCACTCCTACTAGCGTCATGTTAATAATAAGCTGTTATATCATGAACTACTTCATTAAAAGGCTAAATAACAAATATTGTTTTCATTAAACTTTTATATTGTGAACTTGTATTGTAAATCGACTGAAAGATTTTTCATTACCGTTTGTATTTATTCACTTAACATTCAAAGCAGAGGGCTCAGGTTGGCCGTGCGAGTTAGGGCGTTAGTCTTAATCTCGCGTGGTAGACCTAGAGTGGCGGGTTCGATTCCCGCCCTGGGCAGTAGAAATTTATTTAGTGACGGACTCATTAAATAAACTCCTTGTGTCCACCCTGGCTAGAAAAGGGTGGTTCCCTGTAGATAACCCGTCCCGGTTAGCCTAGTAGCATAAAGTGGACGTAAATCAAACCAAACCAAAGAAAGTCCGTCACGCAGGGGCTGCGTTAAGTAGCAGATTTCCCAAAAGTAGCATTTTTTTCAAAACTTAAAAGTTCAATGAGAACAATATTTGATATTTAAGCTTCAAATAAGGTGCTTCATAACATAATAGAATATTGTTAATATGAGATGATTAGGAGTGGGGCTTTACTGAAGACCGAAAACTACAAAATGCAAATATCTCAGTTAATAATCAAGATAGTGTAAAAATATACATAACAACATTTATAGAACATTACATTTGCAATAAGATTGGTTCTGTACAATTTTTCAATCCGACGCATAATAACGGAGATATTAAGAATTTTCCAAATTCTACCCCCCATCCCCCTTGTCTAATTTCAGCCGTTAACGAACTTGATCTTTCTTTTTGTATAAAACGATTGTATATCAAGTTTGATAACGATAAGATCAAAATTGCGACCGTTAAAGCGGTAACAGACAAATATATCTATCTATCTATATATATACAGTTTTGAACGGACCTCATTTTCGTCATCTCCTGGGTAGGATCGATGGACATTTGAAGAAAAATGTCGAAAATCGCGACATGAGTACGACCTCAATAGCTGATTTCCCTTAAGAGAAATCTGCTAAAACATTCAAGGTAGTGTTACCGTATGTATCTATTGTATACCTTGGCGTGGGAAATGTTCTTAGTTTACGCAGCCCTTGCGTGAGGGGCTTTTCATCTTTTGAGTAAGAAGAAATGTAAAGGTGAGGTAAAGAGGAGGCTGTGCCCTTGGCTTCGAACCTCAGACAATCTATATTAGTCCATCTGGGAAATGGAGGGAGTGGTGACGTGATGGGCGCATGCGCACGCCTCTCCCACCCACCCTGTTCTATTTAAATCCATATATGCATCGCGTGGGGACAGTAGGCAGCCGGTGTTCTTAAGGAAGCGGCCCACAAAAGCAAGTCTCATGGCTGACAGTGGTGTTAAGAGGAATATCCCCATCAAGCTCGGCGATTTCAGCGTTATCGACACCGAGTTCAGCAACATTCGAGAGAGGTTCGACGCTGAAATGAGGAAGATGGAAGACGAAATGACCAAGTTCAGGTCGGAGCTAATGAACCGGGAGTCGAATTTCTTCAGGACTACCACAAGGTAAACATTTCAAATATAAATTTCTACTTCGCAAAGGGGCCGTGATTTTATTTTATTTATTTTTTATTAAACGGCAATGTTTTTGGTGCATAAGCTGGAAGTTATGCTGTACTTAAGTGCTTACATAGCTCTCTTGAGCAAGCACAGCATAGCTACCTGCTCGTTCCTGACTTCTGTGGAAACTATGCTCCCATGAGCCACAGGTTGCTTTCTACAGCCCTACCTTTTATCCCCAAAGCATATTCTTTAACAAAAATCATCATTAGACTTTTATTTTACTGTAGCTCTGTTCAATTCATTGATATAAGTTCACTATTCACCAATATATTTCTGTCATCAGTATTAACAGCTAAAGTAGCTATGCAACATGAAATAAAACAGTATTTTTATGGATTCCTCTGTGTTATATTTAATTGAAATAAAACTTCCACCACTTGAAGCACTGTTTATTTTGTAAATCATGTACTGGACAAAATAATAAATTCATTATAAATTTTAATCGAATGAGAAAGTCTATTTCTAAAGTCGAATCCATTTAAAAGTAAAATGAGAACATTTATATGCTAATTGATGAAATGATCTACCAAATCGAATATTTCGGGTACAATTTATTTGTATTCTCTTTCATAGTTCCCACTACCCTTTCTCAATAACCTTTAAGGTTAGATTTCCATTATATTTTTATGTTAAACCTCTCTTTAGTGATCATATGATTGTTAACAAATTTTTCAGTTTGATTGCTTTAAATGTATCATACAATGATCCTTTAAATGAACGAATTAGTCCTTTAGTCACTTTATAATTCGAACAGGAATCTTACAATTGTTGTTTACTAAATGTTATGTAAACTTTTGCCGACTTTAAAATGTCTCCTTTCACTTTATGGTGTACAAAATTCTGTTTCTAATATTTGTATTTGTAAGAAATATTTAGTATACAATTATTTTTGTATTTAGCAAATATCGGATTATTGCGTCGTTTCGAAACAAATTTGTGCCTATGGTCCTTTGGGTGACTGTAGATTGGTATGAATGTGTGAATCTAGTAAGATGTTGGTGATGGAATGTTTGTGAAAGGAGGAGCGAGTTTAAGAATAACAGCCGTGTCGGGCCTAGAATAGCCCAGCCACCCCTCCCACCAGCGCCTACATATTCCTCATTTACATTACTACTGCTACTTATCTCCCTAGACATGTCACTAATTGGCTTAGAACTGCTAATCTTCATCTCTTCAAACAATATACAGGAGTACTAATCTTCATCTCTTCAAACAATATAAGTTTTTTTTAATTTGTTGTTTTTTTTTTGTTGTTTTTTTTAACAGCTCTCAGAATTCATTTCAAGAGAAAAAGAGTAATGAAAGTGATAATTCCTGTAAACATTGGTCCCATTCATGTTAATAATAGGCCCAGATTTATTATATTTAGAAATATGCTCTAGCCAAAATAGCATTATTTTTTATTCCACTTTTTATAAAGTCGGCAACTTTATTTTTTCTAAATATATTATATGATCCCTTTATTCCAATGAGAAAAATGGAATCTACAAATTTAAGTATATATTACTCATCTTAGATATTTCTAAATGTATTTTAAATTACTAATCTACTTCTATTAATGCTATAAATATTAATATTCCCTGTTTTCATTATTCCATTTTTCTCAGTCATTGATTTTTCCGCAACAAATTCTTCATCACTTTAGGATTCTCTTCCTTTGCGTTATTATATATAAGTGTTAGCAAAATTAATATTATTTTTGAAATAGCTAATATATATAGTTTTTTTTTTTGTTAGGACAGTGGTTGTCAAGTATTATTTGCAGTTTCTTATCCTTCCTTTCTTTGCCTAATCACTGTAATTAGCTCTTTAATGCCCAAGGGCAGAAATTTAGTGAACTTGTTTAATTTTTATGTTACTTTAAGTTAGAAATATATGTTTAGTTAGTTCAAAACGATTGCTTAGTTTTTACAAAGTGGTGCAATAGATTTTATCATTTTTGTTAGAATAATAGTCATACCTCCCCTCTTTAGGTTTCACTTGCGCGGCCTTCATTACCAACAGAGAGCATTTCCCAGTTTTGTTTGTGTTCCAAGTGTATAACACATTGAATAAGCCAAGCTGAAGGAAAGGAGCTGTGGTGGGTGCAGGCTGGAACTCCCACATGGACTATTGCCCAGTACCATATTCACACACCAATAGGCTTTATTCGTTTTCTATCACCATTAGAATGCCATCAAATTTCTTTTGTTTTTTCTACTGATAAAAAGCTTACATTTATTCTTTAAAAAAAATAATAATAATAAAAAACATGAATATTCAGTTAAAATTCTAATCATTTTTTTAATATATTTTAAAACTAATGTTTCCAGATTTCTCATTTTTTATATATTCGGACTGAAGTAAGAAGCCCTTACAATTTGTTTAAATTGTATTCGGCATGTGAACGCAGCACTGGGTGAAAATAGGTTAAGCAACTGAGTAATTCCTTGGATAAAATGACAGCCACTCTGGTCAAGTTTGTCTTTAACCAGCAGAAGAGGCAAGTGATATGAAAACCACAGATCCTCTCTCCCCCCCCCCCATAAAGCTTTTCACTGTCCTGACTCTCCATTGGCTTTTGTGACAGTTGAATTTTATTGACTAATTATTACAGTATTGTTAGATGTAATTAATTGTATTAAATTTATTTGATTAATATTATGTCTACATTACGATCATATTTTATATATATTAAAACAATAGAATGAAGCAAATACTATAATAAACTTTTGCACATACTGTATTATATCAGCTATATTCACACCACAATTAATTATTATTTAATAATTAATAACTTAATGTAGTCTAATTTTGCGATGCCTATTCTTTTTTTATGAATGTATCACACACAGTAATCCACTTTATGCAACTAAGACTAATTGTGCTGTGTGTTCCTGATTGTTACTGGCCTATTTTTTCCTAGGGGGGTTAAAAATTAATTCATGACGTGTGGAGGACTGCCACGTGACTTAGATGGGAGGTTAAACGGTCAATTTGACACATCCCTATTGTCTTATGGTGATATTACAGATCAGACAGACTCTTTATTCAAATATCTACTCATTTGCCTTATAATACTGAGTAGGCAGCAGGGAACAGATATAAGCCCAATCTCAAAGTCCGGTG
Organism: Riptortus pedestris; assembly: GCA_019009955.1. NCBI lineage: Eukaryota > Metazoa > Arthropoda > Insecta > Hemiptera > Alydidae > Riptortus > Riptortus pedestris. The sequence continues at coordinate 33,484,507 of CM032233.1, forward strand.
ACCACACACAAATCAAATTTATAGTGCATGGGTTTGAACTTATTACCTAAAGCATAGTAGTCGAACGCTTTACTGTGGGACCAATGCCGCTCCCTCTGTAATATAATTAACATTTGTCTTCTGTTCTATCTGCAAAATAACTGTAAATTTTATAAAGATCCCATTTTAAGGTATTTCTTATATCTAATGTAATATTGATATTTTTTGACAATTCTGAGAAATTTTGTACAATTAAATTAGTTGATGTAGTTTATATTCTAGTGAATCGTATAAGTTATTCGTTATAATTTACTCATTGCTTGTGATAAAATTAAGCAGTTCTTAAGTTATTACAAAAGTATGAGTATAAACACACACACACACACCTACATCTGTTAGTCCTCTAGCAGTCACATTTTTTGTTTGATAGTTACCAAACTCGATATTTAAAAGTTTCATGTAAAACTAAAAATGAAGTTCATTAACACCTAAAATCAGACCAGGGGAATGGGGAATTTTGAAAATTCAAAATAGTCCCCTTATTATACATCAGATTCAATAATTGCATAAAGCCAATCTTATTACAAATATAATGTTCTATACATTTGTTCTCTATCTTGAATATTGACCGAGATGTTTGGATATTTTAGTTGTCAGGCATCATGAAACCCCACTCTTACTGGTGTTATATTTACAATAAACTGCTATTTTATGCAACTGTTATTTGGAAACTTAAATAGAGAATAATGTTTTCATTCAACATTTACTGTGAGAGGTACATGCAAATATGATTATGACATCATTATCTAAAATTTTACATTATAAACTGGAAAATTCGCATTTGATTTATCCCATAATCAATATTTAATACTAAAGATCAGCTAATGGTTGGAATCGAACCAGGAGCGAGTTATTTGCACATTTTTCTTTTCAACCTCAGTCATCCTCTCTTCAACTTATCGGATTTTTAATTAGAAGTATAAAATGTATGGTTAGATGAGATCAGTAGTGTGATATACTAGCTTGTGAGAAATCTGCTTAGTTCATACAGCCCCTGCATGACGAAACATTTGTTGTTTATTGTGTTGGTTTATAAGAGATTTTCTTAAGGAAAATCAGGTATTGAGTCGTACTCAACCCAATTTTTGAAAAACCTCTTCAAATTTTCATCGATCCTACCCAGATGACAGAAATGAGTTCCAGTCAGAGCTATATATATATATTTGCGTGTTGCCACACTATCAGCCCCAATTCTTTTGTTTGATCGAAACCAAACTCGATATTTGAATGTTTCAAGGAAAAAGAAAGGGTGGTTTAGAATGGGGGAATCAAAACACTTTTAGTCTTAAATAAATCTCTATTCCTACTTATGTCATATTAACAATAAGCTGATATATCATGAAATGTTTTATTTAGAGCTTAACCCTTTTCTTGTGCAAAGCCACTATAGTGGCTTTGCGCAAGGAAAGAGTTAAAGACCAAATATTGTTTTTATTAAACTTTTATTATGTGAGATATATGCAAATGTATACAGTGTGAATTCATCATTTAAATTAAACTACATTTGGTAATGGTTGAAATTGGACTGAGGAAGGGAGTGGTGGTATTGAAAATTTGAAAAATTAATTTTATATATATCACTAAATATCTCATGTCCAGCTTACATTTTAATTGCGTTTTATATAGTCATGTCGAATTGCCTGTACAATAAATAGTTTTGTCACACTGGGAGACTGAATTTTTAGAAGTATTTCTTCTTGGTCCTTTCTGTGAACTCTACATAGTAAACTGAAGACTATCGAATATTATATTCCTAAATTACCTTTTTCATATTTTACTGATTGGTATATGAATTAAACTTGAATCCATTTGCTATAAAAACTAACTATAAAAAAATAAATAACATAAGTATATAGTAAGACTATTTATTTTTCAGAAGGAACTCCTGGAAAGAAATTATTTATACAAAGATAATATTTTTCATCATAGTACTTTCCATAAAAATTGCCTCTAAGCATTAGTTTGTAGTTTTATTTATTATCTTTTTTTTTACATAAAAAAGTTGATTATTTAAAAACAAGAGAGAAGGGTTCAAATAGTTGGAATACATGAAAGCTTGCGTGAAAGTTGTTAGTATGAATTTATAATGTTGCCACAATTATATACGTTATTTGATTTATGGCATTGACTACTTTATCATTTTTTTTATCTAATTTTCCTAGTTAAATAATATATATTGTTACCTATGAACATAAATAAATTGATTAGAACTATTCAGCAATAGTATTAAATAATAGTTTAATTTTCATATTACCTTAAAATTTAACAATCAAAATTTTACATTTTTAGATTTCTAATTGATATATTTATTTCCACCTTTAGGTTATCATCCGGTAATTAAACTCAAAATAAAATCATAAATGCAATTAAGGTAATAAAAGCCCCAAGTTAATGTTGTCACAGTCTCTCCCCCCCCCCCTCCAACCTCATTCCATAGTATAATTATAAAGGATCTTGAGTGAAATTTGTGTTTTTATTTGGTTGAGTTCAATAAATACAACAATATTATTAAGATAATGTGTTTTGGAAAAATTGTAATTTGGCCTCTTTACAATTGTTTTTTATTTATGTTTCACATGAATATTCTGATCAAGAACTGAAATACCTTTTTGATATGCTTGGGCAACCGATCTTTCCACTTGAGGGCTCTTGCACTCAGTGCATTGACTATTTTAAATTCCTACTCTAACACAGTTACTCAGTTTTGTTGCAGAAGGTCAGTAAAATGGTACACCAAGTTCGTCTTAACCTCCTTTACTTTATTTTCTTGATGTTTTAACAGAAGAGCAAGGCACTATTGTGTACTTCACTTAATAAATAAGTTACATTTATTTGGTCATCTGTTTTATCTATACAACTCTCTATGAAGTCATAACTGCTAAATCCCAAATCAAGTAATCTGATATTATATATTTATTGAGTGATTTTACTATTTGCTGGATCAGCATGAATTATGAAGAAGCATTGATTGGCGTGAAACATGTTGGGCAAATAAAAGATACCAAGATAAACTTCAAAGAGAATTTTAATTGTTGACCCTCTGCTGCAAAACTGATAGAGTTCATTAAGATAATAGGGAAAAATACTTTAAATTTTATACAGGTAACTTGACTCTTATACTCAATGAAAATGAAATATTACAAAATTTTACTCTTAAGCATCATTAAAACTCAGTAAATTGATAAACAGCATTCATTAAAATTCATATTACTATTTGAAGTTAAGTATTATTGTTAGGATTAGAAAGGAAATTTTATTAGGGTCTGTTCATATTTTCAAACAGTTACTTCAATTCTTCTATGGATGTCAATTATTATAGGTGTAATTATTGGATTTTCTTATTATTGGAAATCATTAATTTCAGTTTAAAGCACAGATATTTGCAAACAAGATCAATTTCTGATAGTGAAATTTTTACTTAACCATAAGTTAAATGTTCTAATCAGCTGGTTGTGGTATCTCATTTAAAATTCTACCATAAAACAATGCTGTGATACATAGATTTACAAAACAAAGTGTTTGTATATTTTACAAAATATATATTCATAAGACAATTATAATGAATAATTTTCAATTGTACTTTTAAGTCAGCTTCATATAGATTTCTAAATTATGTTGAGGTTATTAAATGATGTCCCTAACTTGTTTACATAGTTGTACTATTTATTTCATCTTTACTCACTGGATGTACCTTTCTATATTAGTTAGGATGATAAGTTTATTGCTGACTTTATAATACTATGTTATGCTCATTACTTATATTTAGGCTCGGTTTTTATATGACTATCTACTTTTTACAATGGCTCTAGCTAATGCATGACATTATTTAGTCTTTCTAAGCTTCTGAGATTTGGCGTTTAACAATTTACTCTTCTTTATAATCCTATTTTCATTGGCTACTACTTCTTCCTCGTGTCTTATTCTTAGTTGTCTCTTGCAGAAGCAAAGGGGAATCTACTCCTCCCCTGTAAATTTTTATGAAAAAATAGTTCTGTTATAGCATTTGATACATTATATTATTACAACTGCTTCCAGGTTACAAAAAGATGTGTCGTTTGAGTTTTTTTTAAAAATTGGTTTGCATAATTTTTACTTGTACTAATCTATTTCTTCTTATCATATAAAATTTAAACAGTAAAGATCTATTAACTGTAAAGAAGCACTAATAGCTTTTTTTGTTTGGTAGTTTAATATTTATTCAAATTCTTTTTTCATCTTTTTTTTGCCAAATTATATCAATAAAATCTTTTATTGATAAAAGCACTCGCACACATTATTCTTCTTAACTTTTCTAAATGTTATTTTGAGTCAAGAAGAGTGATTCTGAGCAGAATAAAATGGAAAATATGCATATGGCAGGTAGGTGTCATGTATGGCACCTACTTGTCAAATTTGCCCTGGGTCACAGCCTTGTCGTTCAAAAGTTAAATAAAGATATTTTAGCCTGTTTTGGTTATATATAATTAGACATTAATGAATCTAAAAGGGTTATAAGTATTTTCATGCATTCATTTTAAGGGAGTTGGAGAGTGAACTGTCAGATACACTGTGCTCGATCATGTCTTTTTATTATTTTTATTCTTATTTTTAACCTAAAATCATTGCCTATGAACATAAGTTGACAATTCTGCCAATCTTGTGACTATTAGAATGTACTCAAAACAAGAAATAGTTGATGAAGCAGACTGAATTAGAAAATGCCATACATCAATCTGACCTTGAAATAGAAGATTACGCAGATAGAAAAATGGATGAGACATGAGGAAAATTAATGTTCATCTTAGTCAAAATTGATTACTATTTTACATACATTCTTAAATGTCAAATAATACAACATTAATGTTTCTTTAATTTAAAGTTAATTAGCATGATTCCTCAGAATCAGTAACACTGAAAATGATGTTACAGTTTGTGACACGGCATAAAAATCCAGGGACCCAGTTTTACTCTTTTAAGATTGACAGAGAAAAGTGTAATGTTATTTGGGGAGATTAAATTTATTATTTTAATATTATCAATGACCACATAGTTCTACATTTTGTTTTAGCATATCTACATTAAGTGAAATCAGCTATTCATGATATACTCTTGGTTTCATTCACAAAATAATTTCTTCAAATATCCATCGAACCTACCTAGTCGGTGATGAACATGAGGTTTGTTCACCAATACACACACAACACACACGCACACATACACACACACACACTTGCTGTTTACTCTCTAGCAGGCAGATCTGATGACCAAGTTTAATAGTGAACCAGAGGGAATAGAGTTTAGAGAAAAGCCAAAATTGTAAATATTTGTTACTATGTGTCAGAATGAAAAATTTCATGTACAAATTTGGTTGTGTAACGTCATGTAGTTATTCATCTATATATTTTTCTTGAACTCAAATATTAGCAGATTTGTTTGTATTTTTGGTTTCGCCTTTCTGAAAACCCCTTACTATTCAACACTTATATCACCAAACATTCATATCCAACTTAAATTAATGGCAAAAGCCTTGTTTGCTTAAGGTTCTACTATGTGCTAAATAAAGATTATATGTGAGATGACATCATCAGTGTGTTGTTCCAACAGGCTTTCTATATCTATTTTCAATTCATATTTTTGGTGGAATACTTATTTCCATTGAGACAATTCTTAGGCAAAAGGAATTGACTTGAGTACTGCCTAAAATAACCCTGGTTCTACTCAAAAGTATACCATTTGTTCCTTGATAATTATCTTTGTATCTTCAATGAATATGAGATTGAAAAAATATATATTTATGAATATTTGTACTACATTCATCTTTATCTGATTATATATTAATTCTGCTTGTTTGAATGATGGTTCTCTTCAAAGTTATTGAAGAAATATGATGTTTTGCATTTGTGTATAGTAAATAACATTAGGTCATATACAACAGGTATTATTGATGAATGGTTTGAAGACTACCTGCAATGTCTAAGCTTTAAAAGACTCCTCACTTCTTGACAATCTTTTCTTTGGATTTTAACCCTAAGGGCAAACACACACTGACAACATTCAGAACCTTTGGCATTTATTCTACATTCCCATATTCCTCAGCACTTGTTCTTTCTGTGGTTTTGTTAAGGTATGCTTACACTTTGCACACCTTTATTCAAATTATAATTAACTAGTTCATTAAATTTGTTTTACCAAAAAGAATTACATATTTTCATGCATGTTTGTTTTATGTTTCTTTTTAACTTTTCAAGTAATTCAAATCCACATTGAAAAATGTTCTATCACTTTATTAGATTTTTAAATATTTTATTTATGCCTCTTGCTTTATTATTAATGTTATGTGAATGCTTCCATTATGGATCGTGGTCTACTGTACGAGAATCCAGGTAATCCTATGTTTAATGATATATATTTTGGTATATTATGTGTTTACATGAATCATGAATCCCACCTTTTGAAAAATCATATTGTTTTTGATGACTCAATCAGAATTATTCTCACTCATTATTTATTTATTTTTTTTCACTTTGATAGGATCTAGTAATTTAAATTATTTATTTTATTTTAAGATAAACTTTATTTGGATCAATGAGAGCAATGCCCTCTCAAGGGATATAAAGTTTCTTGTTCTGAAAAATTATTTACATTGAGGATAAACCTGGCATTTAATTATATTCCTGAAACTCTGTAGATCTTCTGTGACTATTGACAGTAGAATTAACATTTCTTTAGTGCATTTTTTTTTTTTTTTTGTATGAAAGCATATGGAGTAAAAGTATGGTAAATATTTCATAAAAGTCGTTTAATTCAGACTTTTAGCTCAGGTTATGTACCTTTAATATCTTATTTTAAATGCGTATTAAATTGATAAGTTAAAGTTCTGTGTTGTTTCATGAACAATTGCATTTTAATGTTGATTTAATTAGTTATGTTATTATATATATATATATATATATATATATATATATATATATATATATATATATAGAGAGAGAGAGAGAGAGGGAGAGAGAGAGCACAGTTTCATGCATTCAACAAGAATAGTTTATTAAAGTTGAACATAATGTATATTTATGATAAAAGCATTTGAAGTTAGTCACATACTGCTTTAATTTTAACAGCTATATTCAGTTGTTTTTTGATTCTTTAAGGCTTACTGCTACAAATTATTTTTAATTGGGCTTAAATACATGATTCTTGTGGCAGAACCACTCTTAGGATTTTTAATGGCAGAATTCTCAAATATAATTTCAAGCTAAAACTTGTCAATGATGTTGATGGTTTTTCATTGAAGATAGGCATTAGTTAAAACAGATGCAGTGTAGTTTCTGTCAATTTTTTTTAGTGTTATATGTTTGGCGAAGTGCTATTTTGTTGAAATGAATCTAAATCTCCGTATAATAATACTCAGTAACACTTGAAGAAATATCCTTTGCAATTGATCTGAATAAAGTATTAATCAATAAACTGGATTTATTTAGAATAACTTGAATCATTATTATTCATATATAATATAAACATAAAAGCTAAAGCCTATTTTTGAATTAACCTTTCGTTAGTGAATGTTATATGTGTTTTAGCCATTGCCTCTTGGTTTTTATGTTTCTTAATATATTGACTTTTTATCTAATTTAAGAATTCTCCTGGTGTACCTAAGGTCTTTTTGATTTTGCTATAGGCATTAGTAAATTGAAAATTTCTACATTGGGTTAATGGTAAACCATTATTAATAACCAATTTGTATTGTCACTCAATTCATAGAGAATTGGCAAAAGATTTTATTCACGATACACTATGTGAACACGATTCAACAACATATTTGTTAAGTAAAGACTGTGTTAAATAGAAAAACATTTTATTTACCTATTTATTAAGCTTAATCCTTAGATAAGAAGCTAAAAGATAATTAAAACAGTTTTATTTGTTGTCTGATTCATTCCATTGAATGGCTTTCCTGCTACTAGCTTTTTAAAATAGGATTAACTGTGGTTTAATTCAAAATTCATGTCTCTCTTGTGAATGCAAAAGGTCCCTATTAGTGAGGCAGTATCTTTTATTAATGCCTAGATTAATTTGTAAACTATTTCTAGTGTTTTACCATGTACATCACTTATTATGTTATCAATGTACCTAGTAAGAATATATTATATACATTAATAATAATACATTATATAATATATAAGTTTGTTTTATCTTCTTATGAATTATATACTCAAGGTTCATTTTTCTTGTCCGTTGTCGAAGTTTCATTCCTAAAATAAATTTTAATTTAAAATATTCATCCAAATATATAATATATTCTTGTTATTGGGAAAAACAGTGAATGGTCTACAAATCCTTTTAGCATTTTGTGAGAAGGTGAATAATACGTAAAAAAAACAACTTCAATTAAATGATTTTAACCCTATATGTTACAAGATTCTATTCCATTCTTTCAGAAATTGTTCCCTCCACTAGAATATAATAAATTCGAAAAATAACTTACCTATTAATAGTGAGCTCATCTTCTACATAACTAATTCTTAGGATTCTAGCTATTGGTAGATCAAATGGAAATTTCCCTGGCAGATTAAGTCAACAGTTATAATATCCGTAGAAAATTCAGCTGTTTTATAATATTCTTTTGTCAAGTATCTATTTACAATTAAAAACAAATTCTATTTATTACTATATTTCTTTTTATTATCAGTGTTATGCTCACTTATTTTGCTTTATACCAGTTTTTTCATTGCCAATTTTAACATTATATATACACACAACACACATATACACATTGAAAATGTATATGAATACCACGACATTTATAAATATGTTTATGAATTTTTATTTCAGTTCCAGCACCAATTCTGTGTCGTCTAGTACTGGTGGGGGACTTGGTGCAGATAAAGGTCAGAATTTATGGCTTGAAAGTCTTAACTCTCCTTTAATCCAAGAAGAAGGTGATAACAAGATGTTGAAGCTTAGGTTTGACGTCAGTCAGTATCAACCAGAAGAAATTGTTGTTAAGACAGTTGATAATAAATTGCTCGTAAGTATAGCAATTATTATGTGTGGATGAATGTTTTTAAATCCCTGCTGTGTGAACAATAGTCAGTGTTTATCACATAACTTAAATTTAGACTGTTTGATTATATGGTATCATGCATTCCTTTAACCCTTTAACTGCTCCAAGCCACAATAATGGTTTGAGCCGTTCCCTCTCGGAATGCACGAAGCCATCGTGGCTCAGAGAGGGCACTGAGCCACTATAGTGGCTTCGGTCATTCTTTACGTAACCGCGCAAAGCCACTTTAATGTCTCAAAAGAGAGGCATCTGTTGACAGAGAGGGGAACTATTAACTACCTAAGAGACCGGTAGGTCGCGTAAACATGACGTTTTTGCTGGCCCTATGCGGGTTGGGAGACAGTGTACTACCCTTGTCAATTTAGTTTGACTGACAAGCTTTGTACTGTCATCCCCTGTTGGGTAAACAATTTTTATTTGTCTCTCCTAGTGCTTTTCCACACAGTTAAAGGGTTAAATGTGTTCTGATAAATATTATTTACATTTCATTTATGTTAATGATACATATGTTTTTATTATTCTATAAGTATCATTCCATAATTTTATTTTCAGGTACATGCTAAACATGAAGAGAAAACAGAAAGTAAGTCAGTTTATCGAGAATACAACAGGGAATTCCTTCTTCCCAAGGGCACCAATCCTGAATCAATTAAGTCTTCATTGAGCAAAGATGGAGTTCTTACTGTCGAAGCTCCCCTTCCCGCTCTTGCAGGGCCAGACAAACTCATACCAATCACCCAGCACTAATACAAAATTATATGACAGCCTTTAATTTTCTTGATCAACTTGTTCTTTCATTTCTGTTATTATTATTAAAAAGCAAATCTATTTAGATCCATTGATTTTTCAAAAGAATATTTAGAAGTCACTTATTGTATCAAACTGTGGCAAAACACATTTACTTTTATTTTAAAGCTTTTTATTGTTTAATTATAAAATTTATATTTATTTCTTTAAATTAGCTATTTATGTATAACTTGTAAAATAAGAAGGTTCTCTTGTTATTTAGTTATAGTTTCAAATGAAGTGAATTTAATTTTTGTTTATTACATTAATATCATCCAGTATAATGTTTATGGTGCTTAAGTATTTAGGGCTTACAAACAAAACAAAAAGAAGATTGTTTACTTAACACACACAAATATGGGAAAATAAACTAAATAAATAACATATTTTAATATACTGAGAAAAACATTTTCAAAATAAATAAGATATTCTTTAAGACTTTTATTTTTGTGTTCCTATGATTTATATTCATAATAATTTCAAAAGCTTTATAAATGCCATGATATTCTAATGAAAAACGCTTTTTTTTTTTATTTTTTATTAAATGATTGTACTCGTATACCAGCTATTGCAACAACTCTCATGGGAATGGAAATGCTTAGTGAGATTTTGAGCTATCTTTGTATCATCTCAACAATCTACTCAAATGCTTGTCAACACACTATAGGAAAATATTTGTTGTATGAATTCTCTCACATTTTTGTAACTACATACACTCACAATATAACATAAACTTATGCAAATGTTCCAAGAATACAATACCAACATTATTTTTTACTTTAGTCAGTAATTCCCAATCTCATTTCTGTCAATATATTCTCCATATTTTTGACCGCTAGGTCACAGACAAATGTGAAAGAAACCTACTCCCTTGTAAAGTACATACAGTGCACATAGTTGGGTATTGGCTACAACACCAACTTGTGTCAAATTGGCTAACAACTGAATCAATAAGATGAATTTTTTCCCAACAGTCTCAGACACTTTTTGAGAGCTACAATGAACTGAAGTTGGTTACGCACTTTTTGGAAACAGTATATCAATTCCTTTTCTAAAAACAGTTACATAATGAGGAGCAGGAAACATTTTGAAATTGGAGTAACAAAATTTTGAACAAAAGGAAAAAGATCCGTCACACAGGGGCTGTGTAAACTAAGCATATTTCCCGTGTGAAGTTTAATGATAAATACACATACTGGTTTGTATGTACACAACAGCACTGTGAATATTAAGTAAATAAATACAAACGACAATAAGAAACCTCCCGATGGAAAGGGTCTGAAAAGTAAGCAAACAGTTCTGCCAACTTCTCACCGGAAAGAAAAACTTGAAAACTATTTACTATATCTAGTACTGTAATTTATAATGAATCAGAATAATTTTTATCTCAATCAATCAAATTTAAGTAATCCAAAAACTTAAGATGTGGGGGGAGGTCACCAGAACATATTTGCATGTATCTTGTATAATAAAGGTCTCTTGTAGCTGTGGTGTCTGTTTGTTACCTTTTCAAACATAAACTACTGTAATGAATTTCATGAAACTTGGTACGTCTATTACTATTAACCCAACTTATATTTTAAGCTATACTAATATTCTAAAGAACAGGAGTGGGGGTTATATGGGAGGCCTGAAATTAAAAATAACGATATTTCGTTTCCAATTGGTTTTTCAGCAATAATGCACATAACAAAAGTAGTTTATTTTGTTATTTAAAGTAACTTTTGTTATATACACTTTTAGTCATATACCGAAGTATACAAGAGATATACGCTAAAAACTATGGCTGGACAACAAATTTATTGGGCACAAAATACACAACCAGATAAACAAAATTCAGTATGTGAATTAGTAATAACTCCCCCATGATTATAAGCTGTACCAACATTGCTAGGAATGAGCAAAAGTGGGGGTTATATGGCAGGCCTGAAATTAAAAATAGCAATATTTCGTTTCCTATTGGTTTTTCGGCAAATATGTACATGTCAAAAGTTGTTTATTTTCTTATTTAGAGTAACTTTTGTTATATTCACTTTTGTCGTATAACAAAGTAAAAAACGAGATATACTCTAAAAACTAAAGTAGGAGCCAACAATTTTATTGGGCACTAATGATTAAACCGAAATTAACAAAACTCGCTATGTGAATTAGCATTAATTCTTCCATGATTATAAGGTAATTAAAATTTTTAGGTATATATACATAAAATTTTGAACGGACCTCATTTTCGTCATCTCCTAGGTAGGATCGATGGACATTTGAAGACAAATTTTGAAAATCATGGTTCAACCATTTATGCGTGTAAGGTAACAAATAAACAGACACAAAAGCTACAAATTGCAGATATCGTGTCTAAGGCATGTAAACGAAAAATATTGTGAAATTTTGAGAAAAAATCAATGTACAGACAGTTTACAATTATATATATATATATATATATATATATATATATATATATATATATATATATATATATACATACAATTTTGAATGGACCTCATTTTCATCTGGCGGATCATTTTTTCAAAACTTTTTCGAAATTCGGGTCATGAGTACGATCTCAATTGCTGATTTCACTTAAGGGAAATCAAAAACAAAAAAATAGAACAAATGAGAGTAAATTCATAGTCATGGATATCATTTATTATAATTAAATATCTATAATGTACATATTTCCTGTCAAAAATCAATCCGAGCACACATTGCTTAAGCATAGTATACACTTCATTATAGAGGCAATAATAAATGTGAGTAGTAAGTAATTCCAATAATGCCAACATTTCACAAGAAATAAGTAAAGACAATTAACTGTATTAGCCTCCCTACAACTTTCGCTCCCCCTTGGGAGTTAACAACATTGCTACATTACATTATTTATTCAAAGCTTAAACCCTTTGAATGTTTTAATAATTTTTATGCCTGATGGGAATATATAACAGTGGTGGTACCCTAAAAATAATTTAATTTATATTCACAAAGGGAGGTGAGCGGTTGAGATTGTGTAGCTCTCCCTACAACCTGAATTTTAAACAATCAGCCACATTCAGTTTAAATGCATAATATGTTTTGTCATAATGACCAAGTAACATTTAATAGTTACGATAGTACATAGTTATTTCTATAATATCAACATCAGAAGAAATTAGATAATATATGCCAGAATTAAAGAGTTTGATTCCCACAACACTGCATTATGTATTCTTATTTTTAAAGTGCGATGACTAAAAGTGGGGGTTTACTTGAGGCTGTTAAGTTAAAAATACCAATCACTCAGTTAATATTGAAGACAGGGAAAACACGTATAGAACATCAATGTTGCAATAAGATTGGCCGTATATAATTTTTTCATAACCGTATAGTGATGGAGATATTTTGAAATTCCCCCTTCCCAATGTGTCAGATTTCAGACTGCGGCTTAATTTCGAAGATGAGTTTTTTCAAGATATACCTAATGCAATGGTTCATTTTACTAAACATAATCCTATTCAGTTCGGAAGTTCATCGATATCTTGAGAAATAAGTGCTATTCAAACTCTGGCCTTTCAGGCCGAGTTCATCTGATCAATTTTAGTTTAAGCTTCATTCTATTTAATAAAGTCATTATTTTGGTTATAAATAATATAGTTGATTTCCACAAATCCTAGCAAAGGCTGTCCTACCAGCGTTTTAAATTAAAATTGATTAGGTGGAGAATGGGGGGTTAAAATATATGGATGGCCTCTCAGATCGGGTGCACTCAATTTTGTTTCGATGAGAGATGCGCCCGACGGAGGGTTAAAACATATTTTGTAGAAAATAAGTTAATAATAATTATTATTATTAATGTTTGATAATTAATATTAATAATTATTTTATAGAAACCTTCAAATTTTTTGCGTATGCATCATCACCTGCTAATTTGGATCAAATTAAATTGATTTTTACAACTACAATCAACAATGAATTCCTTTAATTATTTTTCTTCTACAGCCTGGGAAACAGATCAATTATAATGTATTGTCCCTTTATTTTTAGATTAATAAGAAATTAGTACCAGAGCAAGACCCAAATTCATGGTTTAACAAGGAATGTTATAATGGGGTTCCATATATTCTATCATCTCAAATAATGTTATATACGAGTTTTTCTAGTTTCTCGTATTTCTAGTTTTTTCTGTCTACGTATGCTGGTTGTTGTCTGCATTAAAGATGTTATTACTTCATCTATTTATTCTTTTCTCAAGAAAGAATTTTCTTCATTCACTTTGTGTAGGAAATTCACAGAAAGGAAGATGTTTAAATCTATAAGGTAAAGATAAACATTCAATTTAGACAAGAAAATATTATCACTTAAAGAATTCATAGTGTTGGGTAAAAACTAATATCTTTTTACTTTTCATTTAATTTTAAATGTTGTTTACATGCAAAAAAAAAAATGTATTATAATTTATTTCTTAAATTACTGTTTAAAGGATAACATAAAAAACATAAAATCTGACAGAGATTATTTCTCAACAAAGAGGTTGTACATGCACAAGAAGAGTCACAAAAGAGGGGTCAATAAAACAGAAATGTACAGATTATAATCATTAAAAATGACAACTGATTAGTATACAAAAAAATCATTTTTATGAATAGAAAATTCAAACATATTAATCCTTTATCCTTATTTTCTTTAATAAGTATAATCAAATAAATTAAAAAAACAAAAAAAAACCAATAGAATAAAAGCAATTCTCCTAGCATCAATGAATACTTACAATAAATTGTTTCATAATTGCTAATGAACACGTGTAATGAACAAACTTTCTGTTTCTTATCTAATGAGCAATGACAAAAAAAAAAAAAAATGCAGAATTTAAAAGCGAGATATCACCTTGTACTTGTCTATGCTTTATTATTCATCATTTAGGAAATAGCCCAAAAGAAATGATTCTATAAACATTAATATATAAAAATAAAACTAAATGAAAGAAAAATGCAATAATTCTTCTTTTCCACAACAATAAGCCACGTGATTTCATAGACTTAAACACAATAAATAGGCATAATTCGAATGTCTATATGTAAAATGAGGTCTTAGTTGATAACAAAAACTTGGACTATAATTCGTAGCCCATAAAACACAAACAAAAAACATTTAAATGCTAAAGTAATGGAAGAACCTTGTAATTTCTCTTTTTTTTAAATACAATAAGTTAAATATAATCCAATATGAATCATATATGATAAAGATAACAGTTGCAAAATTTTTTAAAAACTATGGAAATGTTTTCTTATAAATTATTTAGGTTATGAATCTATATGGGTTAATCAGAAACACTTTTTGTGGCTCCTCACAATTTATTTAAACGATAAATAAATTGTGAGGAGGCACAAAAAGTGTTTCTGATTTACCTGAATCATCAGCCTCACCATCAGCTAAAATTAAATACTTGTATAAGAATCTATAGATGAATCATCTTCAGAGTTAAGTACCCTTCGTAATCTTCGGTGAGCCTTAAGGACATGAGCAAGAGGATTTGACTTTTCTACATACCTCTGTAATCATTCCAAGAATGATATTTCCAAAGAGTTTCATCATCCGAGAATGTCTCATGTAAGTATTTACACGTTTCAATAAATTGAATGAATGATCGCCCATCAATATATTTGCAGAGTAGTTGCAAAATATGTGGAGGTAGAGCTATAATATGATGATCGTGGTAGGTATATCTATATATAAAGCTCTTATAAACATGCAAAAAAAATTTTAACTTTATTGACAACTCCTTGCACCCATTATTCACAACCTTAAGCTCATTCATAGAAGAAATACTAATATAGCGTTTAATGGCAAAAATAAATTAATCATCTTTATTAAGTTCTGGCAGCAAAAAGTCTAAAACAGTTAAACGTTCCTTAAATATATTTCTACTTGCGTAAACAACAAGCTTAATATACTTTGGATACATTAATTTATGCGAAAAAAGAGTTATGTATTAATTATTATTCTTTTTAGTATTCTTCAGTATAATTGTAGGGTCATTCAATTGCCGCATAAGACAAACATCATAAGTTGCTGAGCGGTTGTGCGGTCCATGGAAAAAGTAAAACCCAGATTCATACATGAGAATATACACAATGGCAAGAAACGCCTGCTCAAGCGCTGTTGGGGTCCCAGCGAGTGATGTAAGAACATTTTGAAGCCAGATAGGGGTAACATCACCAATCAACAAGGTATCTGCAATATACAGTGTCTTACAATAATTATTGTTAAATATGTTTACAAATAGATTTCATTCCAAGAAAATATATGGTTTATACTTTATTATTCAATAAAAGTATATAACAAAATTTACTCTAAATAACAAAATAATCAACGTTTGTTATGTGTGTTTGACAAAAAAAATAAAAAACAATAGCAAAAGAAATATAGCGATTTTACTTATCAGGCTTCTATTATACTCCCACTTCTGTTCATTTCTAAGCATATTTTTATCGTCTAAGTCAGGGGTAAGCAACCTTTTTAATCAATGGACCGATTAATTTTTTGGTGGCCGCACAGAAAAAAATATTTACATATATAAAATAACAATATATTCAGTGGAGAAAGTCAATAAAATAAATTCAATTTTAGAAATACTTGGCCGCATGTTGCTCATCCTTGGTCTAAGTTGAGTTAGTAGTAGTATACCTACCAAGTTTCATAAAATTCCACTAAGGGAAATCTGCTAATAGGTCACATTATTATAATATTAGTAAAGTAATTATAATGGTAATGCATTTTATATTTAACAACATAATTATATTAGTTTTCAATAGAGGTCAAAGCAATAATATATAATTGTCAGAAAAATGTATATAAATGAAATAGAGAAAAATAAGATAGTAGATAAATAAGAATAACAAAAAATACATAAAGAACACAATAGAAAATTGAAAGGAATAGGAAATTAAAAAATATAAATATATATATATATATATATATATATATATATATATATATATATATATAAAAGTCATGACTTCATGAACTCAATTTCCAGTCTTTTGGTGCTTCATTAGCACCAACAATAATGATGAAAATAGCATACCTGATTCTGATGGTAATCTATCATGCGTAGATTGCAGGAATTGTCTACTCTCCATTAATGGTCTGTTCTCATACGAAGATGGACTTCTATCTGAATAAATGAAATAGAGAAAAATAAGATAGTAAATAAATACGAATAACAAATAATACATAAAGAACATAATAGAAAAGTGAATACAAAAAGTGAAAGGAATAGGAAAATAAAATATATAGACTTACATTTTTTATAGTTTATATTCTTATCTGAGTTCGAAGGTGACAGATAGCGCCAAGTATGACCATATGCTGATCTTTCTCTCAAATTTACTATTTTTCAAACCTCATCAGGTCTTAGGACTAAAAATAATATAAAATGGTTTCTCTAAACTTTGCATATTTAAAACAAAGAATCTATGAAAAGAAAATTCAAAAAGTTTGGGTCTCCAAAATTCTTGAAATGTTTTTTTATTTTATATTTTCGTCCAACCTATGCTGTATTCAAAGGTAGACTTATTAAGGATTCAGACTATCTATTTGCCTAGTTTCCCCTGGTATACCAAAAAACATCTGAAACCCGAAGCCATTTTTTTACATGCCCTAACCGTCAATGAATGAATGATATACAACTTCATTAGTTTTGTTTTGCTTGTGGAACCCTATATGTGCTGCTCTATGATGCCTTCAAAAATATTTTTTAAGCCACATATTCCCCAGACCAACATTGTAACACAGCTTTCCTTTTTGAGAGTCTCTGTTATATAGCAGTTCTTGAACGGTTCAAATCAGAAGTATGAGGTCTCAACTAAATAATGCAGAGAAGGCAGGCAGTGCTTTTGAAATAATAATAAAATCTATAAGTTTTGCTTTAAAAATATTACTACTAGAATTACATTTTAAATGTAATGTCCATTATCATTCTCACAGAGATGAACCCGAGTAGTTTTAGAATGGGAAGGAGTTGACCACTAGAGGGGGAGGTCACAGTAATTCACTTTCAATAGAGCTGGGCACTGTTAATTACTGGTTATTTGTGTGCAACAGTCTGGCCCAAAATATCAAAACAGCGACCACCATTTAGCAAGAGTTTTGATTTAATTTTAAAATTAATCAAAACGTTACATTAAGTGATTCACGTTTATGTTGGGTTCACAATCTTTGGATATATTGCTCATGAGTGAAAATACCCCCTCTTTCTGAGTTCAGTTGAGAACTTGAAAAAAAAAATAAAATCATAGACAAACAGTCTATAAAGATTCAAGGCCTGTGGCATTAGCGGGAAATGCAATGCTCATTTTGATGGATTCCTAACGGTATTGTGTTGGCAATACAAGTCACTAATTCTTTATTTAACCATTTAAAACTCAATGATAAAGTGTAAACATATTTTGTTTCTCTAAGAATTTTTCTTTTTTATAATTTTAGAATATTATTTCAATATTTTTGGAGTAGTTTTGGCACAAAAAGAAAATAACACACCACAATCCCAAATAAATAAAATTCAAGAGACATATTAGGCCACTTGAGGGAGGACAAGCTTTTAATTTTTACAGAATCGTTAAAATATATTTTGTTCTTTAATAAGTAAGAATTAATCTACTAAAAGTATTTTTTATGTGTTTAGGAGGTATGTTCAGACAATAAGACAAAAGAATGTGTCAGAGGAAACAGAGAAACAACAACACAACATGTAAGCGGAGAGCTACATCTATATATTATTCACATTTTATGTCTAATTAAGATCTCATTTATGTTACACCAGGACTAATTGGAATGGGGTTATGTATAGGTTACTACTCCTTTCTTGCCAGGACTAAGAATTTTACTTAGTGAATCCATTCCAAAAGAAATTCTTATTGTCCATGTATAATTCAAAGACCTGTGCCTTAACAAGAATTAATACACAGAATCTCCATTATACTGTCAAGAGCAATGTTAAAAATAATTATGTAATTGAGATTCTAAAGCAAATATGTTTGAAAATAGTGGATAAAAGAAGTCACATAATACATATAAATTTCAGAGACAATAACTACAAATATAAATGCTCTGTCCTTACAATAATAGGCAACACTTGCGCCCAGAATCCCGTACACAATCAATGCAAAGAACAGGTTTGTAACGCAGAGGCCTTCTAGGGTGATCGTAAATAATAATGTAAAGAGTAAAAGCAGTCCTTTAAGAAATGTAAGGAATGCTAGTAGTACCGCAATAGGAAAGAACACACCCTCCTCAAATTTAAATGTAACAGGAATCTGAAAAAAAATTAAAAATAATTAAGTAATTGAAAGTTCATAGTAAATCCAATAGACTACAAAAAAAATCATCACATTTGAAAAATATAATTCACAGAGCTATTATACTCCATTTTTAAAAATATTTGTAGCAAATAATTAACCAATAAAATTATTAATAATAAGTTTTATTACTTATGTTAGTGAAACTTGTATCTAATATGTGTTTATAAATTTGGCTGTTCAGAATCAGTAAAATTGATTTCACTTAGTGTGAATAAAAGCAGAGAATACAACAGGTATCAGAAGTAACACTGTAAATACCATGTTGTGAAAACTCCAAATAAAATCAACTTCCAGAATAGATTTTACTGCTGAATATTATTATGAAATTCATAAGGTTATTATTTTACCCTTACACTAATCCATGACAGAATAGTGACTCATAGAGGATGTGCTTTGTGTGCTCAATGCCAGTCTAGTTGTTCATGATTTCTATGGTCAGGGTGATCCAAGCCACTTTAAAGGCTTTGCCCTTTGGGCGGCTCGCTCCAGAACTCCAGTATTCTGCTTCAACTAATTCAGGCAGAGGTTATAGCTCAGGTTATAGCTTCATAAACAAACAGTTTAATTACTCACTTAGTGTTTAATTGTTGCTAATATGTCCTTTGAAAGAGAAAAAAGGAAACTAAAATTAAATATTGCCAGAAGGCAAGAAGTTATAAATAGTTTAAATGTATTGTTTGATCTGAGTAATGAGATAAAGCCTAATGTTGTGTCAACAGACAAGCTAGGTATTTTTACCAGCAGGTTTCAAGATCTACCTGGGCTATCAAAGAAATTTGATGATCTTCATGATGACATTAAGGTTTTATATATCGAAATGGATAGTGACATACCAGAAAATGAGGCAGAAATATTGAGTGAGTTTAAAAGGAAATATTATCATCTTGTCTCTGTTGCCTCTAAGTTAAATATATGTGCTTCCTCAAATAAATCTTCAACTGAAATTTCTAATAGTCCAAAGTTGTCTCCCATTAAAATCCCTAATTTCTCGGGGAGCTTGGAAGAATTCTCTACCTATTTTGATCTGTTCAATGCATTGATATATAAAAATAATAACTTGTCTGCTATTGAAAAATATCATTACTTTCTAAATTCATTGTCTGGTCAAGCATTAAATTTAATTAAAGGAATTCCATTCGATTCTGATAATTTTGAAATAGCATACAGCACCTTTGTTAATCATTACAAAAATGATAGACTTTTAGCATTTAGATTTCTAGACAACATTAGTAATCATAAGCCCGTTAAATCTGATGATATTAAAAGTCTAGAAACATTCGTCTATTCTTTCAATGAAAATGTAACTGCTTTGAAGAAAATGCCTATTGATGACTTAGCAGAATTCATTTTGTTTTATTTGGCTACGAAATTAGTTGATTCTAAAACATTACAGCAATTTGAACTTGAACATAGAGAGGTCAAATTTCCAACAGCTTCTTCTTTCATTAAATTCTCACTACAATTTGTTAATATTTTGAAAACCAGTAACCTCAAACATAATAAGTCCATTAGCAGTAATAATAGATTTAGTTCAAATAAGAATGTTTTGACTTCAGTATCTATCAGAACAAATAAAACCCCTTGTCACTGCTGTAAAGGCAAACATAAAATATTTGATTGTGCTAAATTTCTTAGTATGGAAATACCTAATCGATTTAAATTTGTAAAAGAAAATAAATTGTGCATTTTGTGCCTTATTTCTGGACATTTTTTAAAACAGTGCAAAAGTAATAAATTATGATCTTGTAAGGGAAAGCATAATAGTTTGTTATGTTTAAAAAGTAATACAAAAGATAGTGATAACAATGAAAGTAACAGTGAAAACATAGTAGCTTGCTCTGCTAGCAAATCTAATGCTTCAGTTCTGCTCAGCACTGCTATTGTCAATATTATTACCATCAACACATACTGACTAACTGCAGGAACATTGAATACTTAGAGATCCCACATAACATGTACGAACCTCTTACACACAGGAACACACATATTGATAATACTCTAAATCACCTTAAAAAACTGAATTTGTTATAAAAAATGTAACTTCTCTCCTATTTGATATTGACTTAGTGAGAAATTAAATATATTTTTTTTTTTTTTTTTAAATAAAGCCATTTGTTGTCTTTAATACTAGTCTAATGTTTATTTGTTGTTTTTATTACTTGTGTTTAATGTATATTTATTGTGTTTGTTTTGTTGATACAGTTTATTTGTTATTTTTCTATTATTTTTTTTTTTAAATTTTACATTGTTAAATTTTGAGCCAAATCACCTAGTTGTGGGTGCTCTTGAATAAATAAATAAATAAAATGATTAAATATCGAGTTTGACAACAAATACAACAATTTTGAGTGTTAACAGACATATATATACAATTTTAAACAGACCTCATTTTCATCATTTTTTAGGTAGGATCGATGGACATCTGAGGGAATTTTTCAAAAATCACATTATGAATACAACCTCAATTGCTAATCCTAAGGGAAATCTGCTAAAACATGTGAGCTAACATACCGAGTATAACTCCCAGTGGAGTTGGCATACCAAGTCTACTTCTGATTAAGAAAACTATTCGGGTAAAGAACTGTATGCAGATATACTAAAGAGTATTTATATAAGGAGCTGATCCAAATGCAGTTCTAACACTGAGATTTGTTACAATTTGTGATGCTTAGCTGATTGTGGTGGAGCAGGGATGGTCACCAAGATGGACAATACAAGTTTTCATGAAAAGAAACTTTTTACAAGCACAAATGACAATGCAGACCAAGAATAAGGTTGACTGATGGTATAGGAAATAGTTTCCAAAAATATTCTTGAGTCGACAACTGGATGACAGCCAGAAATATATCAGTGAAAGCTGGTGGAGGAGGCCACGGCACAACATTAAGCTGTAGGGTCCTCACTAAAGTAACAGAAGTGGGCCCCAATTCAATTTTTGAACTGTAACTTAACGAATGTGTCAAACAAAGAGAAGTCATATTGGTGAGGTCCAGATATATACTAAATATAGTTGATTTTTTCTCAGAATATTTTTAAAAATATAATAATAATCAAATTATTAAAATATGTATCATTCAATTTTGAAATAATAAATTTAAACAAAAATATCCTAATAAATTAAATTATTTTATAAAGCTAAAATGAATTTAAAAATATACATACTATACTGTTTGTTCTAAGGTGACATATGGTATTTGGTGGTATTAACATATAGTTTGACTCAATATTTGGGATGGTCCATCTTAAATGGTTAAAAACTGTAATTTCTATAGAGCTGTTGAAATTAATTTTGTGAGAACGTAACCCTGTAACTATATGATGTAGAACTGTTTTGCCAGGGTTGGCTCCAAAAACTCTAATAAACAGTTGTTTTAATCCTTTATAGGGCAACTCTGCTGGCTATCATAAAAATGATATTTTTCTAAAAATGGTGTTAGGGAGTCTATAAATGACTATTAATAATAACAGAATAGGGTAAAAAAAAATTGGGGGATAAGTTATTGGAGAGGCCGCTATAGCTGTCCTTGCCCGTTAAGGGGTCAGTCTGCCTAAGGATTACCGGATGACGGACAGCAGAATTCTACCTGTCTCCTCCCCCGGCATGGAAAGGGTTCGGCTTATTACCTACTCCTGTCCTTAGTGTCTCCAACTCAATAGTTTCAGCAAATATTTTTGCATAAAATGTTTCAATTACCTGCTCTTTTCTGTTTCAGCCAAGACATGATCAAGAATATCTTAGTAAAGTATTACATTCCTCTTTGCTGGAGTAAAAGCAGAAGAATGTAGGTGACAACAGGTAATGCACTGTGAGTGTCCAAATCAGTACTAACTGAGCAGGTACCTGGAATGGGCTAGGGCTGCTTTAGCGTCCGGGAAGAGGGGATCTCGGCTCCAGAGGGGCGAACATTCAGGAATAGTTCCTAATTTTCTCCTACTACAAGCAATAATCTCAGTACAAGTTTGAAAGAGAGCGGTAGGTGGCTGCTTTTACGGCCCTTGCCCTATAAAAGGTTAAGTGAAAATCACATGAATAGGAGTTAGGGGGCAACTGAAAGATGAAAAAAAAAATTAATCCCTACTTCTCATGGCTCAAATTTTGCCCAAAAAAGGAATTCATCTCCAATTTAACATGAATGAGTTGAATATTGTGAATAGTATTGACAAAAAAATTGAAATAGAACGTTCATTGACGACATAATACCAATTATCTATCCATGGTGGGATGTACGATAATGTGAGATGAGTAAGGATGGAAGTTTACTGAAGGCTAAAACAAAGGACAACAAACATCTTGGTGGGCTAAGTAAAAAATATATAGAAAAACAATTGTAAAATATTAAGTTTAACAAGAGTGATTAAAAAGAATATTTGGAATTTTTTCCCTTCACTAAACACCCAATCTGTCTCGTCCAATTTCAGCTTTGACCTTCAGTTTTCTACAAAACGCTTACAAAAAAGGCTGTCGCACAGAGGTTGCATAAACTAAGCAGATTCCCCATTTATTGATATGACAAACTACTGATTTCATCTCATTATACATTCTCTATTTTTAAATAAAAATCTGATGAATAGAAACGGGGGATTACCTTGCCCAGTGAGTGGAAGCCTGAAAAAAAAGGACAAATAACTTTTCGTTATTTATTAAAAAGAATGAACCTCATTCACATCATACATTACTGTATTAAAGTTAAATTCATGAATCCCTTTAGATACTTGGTCAGGAAGATTAATGATGACCATATATACACTTCCATGACTTCAAATGTCTTAATAACAACATAGAACTATTTACTGAAATAAATATAATTTTGAATGACAATTGTTTCTAGTCTTTCAACCCCTCTAATAAATTCTAAACATCTGTATATATAAAACAATAAAAATTTGTATGCAATTGACATCTTTTTGCTTGAACATCCATTGAATTGAAATAGTCAAGCAATTTAGGAAAAAAGCATTACTAATGATTCAATCAGCAATTTATCTAATGGAACTTTGCCTCCTATCCATTATTTTCTCTTATGACGTATAAATGTCAGCCAATATTCAGAATGATTTACAATCTCAACAATAACATCAATACATAGGATATTCAATATGATTATACCCATCCAGAGGAGCTTACATTTAATTATATAAATTACTTCACAATGCAGAGTTCAGACAACCTTTTACGAGGACAGTTACATAAAAACCCAGTCAGGTGGTTAACCCTTTAACAGCTAAGGAGGCGTGCGGAGAGTTGCAGCCAGTAGCTGAGGAGGGCCAGCCGGCTATCACCCTCCCAAGCTAA
Source organism: Riptortus pedestris (assembly GCA_019009955.1). Lineage (NCBI taxonomy): Eukaryota > Metazoa > Arthropoda > Insecta > Hemiptera > Alydidae > Riptortus > Riptortus pedestris. The sequence goes on from CM032233.1 coordinate 33,508,994, forward strand.
GGGGTTCAGGCCCCTATCTGAAGCTGCCTCCTTCAATACCTCACTCCCTTTTCCGACTATTTCTTAATGTTTTATTTTCTTTATATGATTCTGTAATACCTATATCATTATTTCAATAAATTAAAATGCTATTGTAATGAAAGATTACGTGATTTATGAAGGAAATAATGATTGTAATGATTTTATTATCTTATATATAATTTTTTTATTTGAAGTAATATTTTAATAATTTACCATTTTTTTTAATTTTAAGATATATTTCATAATTATTTACCAATATAGAATAGCAGGTAGAAAAGGGGTGGGTTGGGTTTCCCTCCTTGGAAAACCCAAAGATTCCACAGTTACGGGATCGAAACAAATATTTCCCCAATAGAGACACCACTGCAGCCTAGCGGCCGCTAGAAATATTTATTAACTCTCCGAGGATCCGCTAGAATGTACCACAGTCGGGAAGAGTTATATTGTCTGGAGCTGGGAGCGGTAAAACAGTAGGAAACCTGTGACGAGATATCTCGTCCTGCGCGAGGGGGTAGCGGGCAGGCGGGGACGAGATATCTCGTCCTGCGCGAGGGGGTAGCGGGCAGGCGGCGACGAGTTATCTCGTCTGGAGCTGGTGGGGTTCGTCTCCCTCCGACGAGATATCTCGTCCTGCGCGAGGGGGTAGCGGGCATGCGGCGACGAGTTATCTCGTCTGGAGCTGGTGGGGTTTGTCTCCCTCCGACGAGATATCTCGTCCTGTGCGAGGGGGTAGCGGACAGGCGGCGACGAGTTATCTCGTCTGGAGCTGGTGGGGTTCGTCTCCCTCCGACGAGATATCTCGTCTGGAGCTGTTAAATGGTTAATCAACAAGGAAATTGCATTTACAACAACATAAATGAATTAAATATGACATACAGAGACTCCTGGAGAAGATCGGGGGGGGGGGGGTGTACAGTAATCTTAGAAAAAGTGAGGTTATTCTTGGTTAAAATGTCTCTCCAAGTTATCTCCTGTTGTTCTAAACCTAAGGAATGCAGAGGCATGGTCACTATCAAATGGGACACCAGCCTTGGTGACATTCAAATCTAATTATCTCAATTAATTGTTAATGTAAAACATTGTATGTGGTTTCATTTTAAGCATAATTTAATATACTACAAACAGACTTTGCTGATAAAATACTTCATTATAAAATCAATGATTTCTCTAAGAAGACTATTTATTTTTTTTTTCATTTTTCTTTGATTTGCATATTACAGAAGCAACAGATTAAAAATTTCATAATAGTAAAGTAGACTTAGAATTAAGTTTTCTATAAGAATATATCATTAAAAATATACCACTCTATTGGAAACTCCAAAGTTCCATTGGCTGGAGATGTTTGTGGATATATCTATATATATATAAAATTGTAACCTCTGTCTGTAAATTGATTTTTTTCGCGAATTTTCACGATAACTTTTCGTTTCACATGTCATAGACACCATAACTACATTTTGTTTCTTTCGTGTGTGTTTATTTGTTTGTTACCTTTTCACGCATAAACGGCTGAACCGAATTTTATGAAACTTGGTATGAATATTACTACTAACCCAACTTAGACTTTAGGCTATATTAATATCCTCTGAGACCAACAGGAGTGGGGGTTATAAGGGAAGCCTGAAATTAAAAATAGCGATATTTCTTTTCCTATTGGGTTTTCGGCAAATATGAACATAACAAAAGTTGTTTAATTTGTTATTTCGAGTAACTTTTGTTATATACACTTTTTTCGTATACTGATTAATAAACGAGATATAAGCTAAAACCTATAGAGGAAGTGAACAACTTTATTTGGGACAAAAGACCCAACCGAAATAAATAAAACTCGGTATGTGTATTAGCACTAACGCTTTCATTATAATAAGCCATACCAACATTTCTAGGGACGGGCAGGAGTGGGGATTGTAAGGGAGTCCTGAATTTAAAATAGCAGTATTTCATTTTCTATTCGTTTTTCGGCAAATATGAACATAACAAAAGTTGTTTATTTTGTTATTTAGAGTAACTTTTATGATATTTATTTTTGTCTTTTAACAATGTATAAACGAGATATACACTAAAAAATAAAGCGGGAGTCAACTATTTTATTGGGCGCTAACGATTGAACCGAAACTCGGTATGTCAATTAGCATTAATTCTTCCATGATTATAAGGTATATTAAAATGTTTAGGTTAAAACGGGAGTGGGGGTTATAAGGGAGGCCTGAAATAAAAATTCGCGATATTTCATTGTCTTTTTATTTTTCGACAAACATGCACACAACAAAAGTTGTTTACTTTGTTATTTAGATTAACTTTTTTTTTTTTATACATTTCTCCAGGAACAATGAGTGGAGCAAGTAATTTGCGTAGAAATATTGATATGCTCAACAATTCATTCCTATTAGAACTATCAGGTACCTGAGCAGGAAAAATTAATTCAAATCAATGTTAATATTTTGTCCTTAATAGCTGAAATCTATGCATAATACACAGGAGACGGGAAATATGACAATATGGAGAACAGTGAAGACTTACATAAAAAATTAACCCTAAACACTGGGACGGGAAAATGTCAAAATATTGTGCAAAGTAAAGCCTTGCCAAAAAAATACCATCACCATTCAGCCTCAAATCAATTCCCGGGCGAAGCCGGGTATCTGAGCTAGTATATATATATACATACACACACACACACATGTACTCCCACACACACACACGAACGGAACTCAATTTTGTCATCTCATAGAATAGAGCTGATAGATATTTGAAGAAATGTTTTAAAAACCATCTCATGAAAACAACCCTTAAAAGATATTGACTAAACCATTTTTTACACCCTACAGCATTTCCTTAATAAAAAATTAGTCATACAATTAGAAATAATTAGGTAGAGAAATAAACTTCCCTTAAATAATAACTTACCTGAAATAAACGAAAATCGACTGTAGCTTCAGGAAGAATGTAAACAGTTGAAGGTTCCAATATAAGATTTGGAACAACGACCACTTTTACTGAAGCGTGTTCAACAATGTTATATTCTTGGTGAGGTAATTGAACGAAAATCTAAAAATAAGATGAAACTAGCATACAATGCAACATTTCGGTCTAGTCTAACAGAATAATTTGATTTTAAATTATAATGTGTCTCATATTTTCATTTAACTTTTTAAATTTGTATTTAAATAACTGAATTCTAATTAATTGCAATATTGAATAACTTGTCCTCATAGCAGAAAATACTGAATAACACAGTCAACTCAAAATAATTAAAAAGTTGGATCCAATGTTCTTTTGGATAAATTTTTCATATCTGAATATTAAACAGTCGGAATGATTTAATACTTAGGATAAACAGGAAACAAAACAAAAAAAAATCTAAGTGTTTATGGCATAATGTCTTACTTCTGTTAAACAAAAGAAGGGAGAAGAGAAACTGTATGATCCTTCCAAAAACCTTATACACGCTTTTAAAAAAATTAAAATCTATCGTTAATCATAATTGAATAATTCTATGCTAATTAAATATCTAAATATTAAAAACATCTCTGGTGTCAATTTACCCTTCATGGATTATAGTGACACAAAGTTAAAAACACACAAAAAAAATTATATTAAATAAAATAGTTGTCAAACAACCTTAGCTGATCCAGTTTTAATGCCTTCTACTAAGACAATGTGCCCAAGCTTTCCAATAGAATCAAAGAGGGCAACTGATGATGGAGGCTCATAAGGGGAATCACGAAAAGCAATTAAGGCTATGACAGCAGCACCAGTATCACCAGCACCAGCTACACTACTTGATGTTACCCTCCACTGAAATTCAACTCCTTCCAAAGTTGTAAATTCATTTCCTAAAAAAATAATTATTTATTAGAAAATATATTCTACAAAAATAATTTTGAAAGCTCAAAAAAAATTTAAATCAAATTGAAACAAATTAAATGTCGAAAATAAAGTAGGCCATAGCCTAAGGTAGAAGATAAATATAATAAGAACAGAAGTGGAAAAATTTATGTTTAACCCTTTCATTGCGCAAAGCAATGAGGGAAGAGCATATGTTAAGCAGAAAACAATATTAACATCGTTAAAGATTGGCTTTGATTATATTAATTCTTTCACAATGAGAGACAGCATGGATTCAATAATTGTGGTGAGCACTCAGCACAGCACTGTGGTATTAAAAAGCAGTCCCCATGTTCTGGATTTGCAGACAAACATACATACATACGCAACACATATAAATATTTATCAAATTTTAAATTGATTTAATTTTCGAAAATTGTGTCATGAGTATAACCTCAGTAAGGGTAATGTGCTCAAAAGATACATGTATAAGCACGCAGAAATTTTCTTCAAAATAGTATAGTAGATAATGGTTTCAGTCACAAAGGTTGCAGATGTTTACGTTGCCATCTAACAGCTTAGAAGATAGAACAAAGGGTGGCAATTTTGAAAATCTACTGTAAAACCCAAATGACATTATATCAAACAAATATTTAACGGTGCATTAAAAAAAATTCCTAATAAACACCAGTGGGGTAAACCAGGACAACCAGCTCTCCTAGTGCTAAGAAAAGAATGACATGGAAAAAAGTTAAATTAAATTAAATTTACAAGAAGAATGGTTCTATAACATTTTTTGATCCAATTCAAAATAACAGATATTTTGAATTATACCCCCCCCTCCCAACTAACGAACTTCTTTTTTGTTTTACATGAAACGCTTAAATATCAAGTTTGATAACGATAAAATAAATTGTGACTGCTAGAAAAGTAACTGACAAGTGAGTGTGCGTATTTCTTCTAAAACTGTGTCATTAGTACAATGATAGCTGATTTCCTTTAAAGGAAATCTGCTAAAATGATAGGATCTCTTTGTGATGGAACATCAAAGGTACCACAATGAATTAGTCAAAATTAACAAAGGTTTACTCTGTGCCCAACTTGAGAGAGTACTAGCCCCGGTACCCAGCACAGGTGAATTGGAAGTCAGTTCTTTTGCAACAAGACATCTTAAGACTCTACACATACAGGATTACCACTGTAAAAATATAAGAGTAGGAATTGTATCATCATATTCATTTTAATGCATTGCATATAAGTCTGTCACGCAGGGGCTGTGTAACTAATCAGATTTCCCACATCCTGATATGAGCATTAATAAAGTGGGACTGATGTGTAGAAGAGAGCTCCAAACAGGTGAAATAAAGAAAGCAGCTTTTTCTAAAATGTTCATTCCGTAAATTTTCATTTTTAATTAAGCTTCTTCTATTGCGGCCCTTCTCACTACTAATCCTTTCAGGACTAATAAAGTATTAACTTTTACCTAAAATAAAGAATGGTATGACTGTAACTTCTTCAAAATACCGGAATAGAAACTTTACTTGACGCTCATGTATGTGCGTGACTGGGTGTGACTTTACCCACTTGACTGTGCTGAATCACTGAAAGCATCCAAATCAGTACTAACTGAGCAGGTACCTGGAATGGACAGGGGCTGCTTTAGCGGCCTGGAAGGGAAGGGATCTCGGCTCCAGAGGGGTAAACATTCAGGCTGTAATAGTTCCTAATTTTCTCCTGATATCTAGTGGACACCCTTGTAACTATTAGAAGTACTCTCAGTACATACGAGTTTGAAAGAAAGTGGTAGGTGGCTGCTTCAGCGGCCCTTGCTCTATAAAGAGTCAAATTACTTATTCAAAACATTAAACGCTTGTTCTACAAAAGTTCTAATAATATATATAGCCTGTGGAAATAAATAACAGTGTTAGCATAAAAATAATTTAATTTTTTATTCAAAAAGCGAGGTGAAGGGAAAAGACCTTAGCACTCCCTGCAAACTGAATTACACTTTGAGCCATCATATTGAGTCTAAACGCATAATATCTTTTGTCATAATGTGGCATTATGAAGCAAAGTTTAATAGTAATAGGAAGTGCATTGTTATTTCAATGACAAAATATCAAAGGAAATACGATATATCTGAAATAAAAGTGTTTGATTCCCTACAATTTCCACTCTCAGACGTACAACAAATTCAGCATGATTTTGTTTAAATAATTCATTCTAAATATTAAATAATCAGAATGTTCTGATAGCCTTACATTTCTACTGAAAATAAATAAAAGTGCTAATTTATAGTAAAAATAAACAACAAATGAGATAGGGGTGATTTATATAGCCTTCCCACTAATCTAAATCACACTTAACACGTTGAGGATGGCTCACACCACCGGCTGTTGCATGCCCTGAATTTCTACATTGTATTCTCCAGCCAGGCCACTGGATAAATTTGTCGGCGATCTATCGTCCTCAACATGTTAAAATTATCATATACGTCTAAAAACATATGCTATTATCAAATAAACATAAATGACTATGTAATAAATTGATTTATACATTAGTAACACAATTTAGCAACTCGGGCTAAAGTTCCTCGTCGGAAACAGAAAAAGCACTAATTTTCATTATTTTTTATTTTTAATTACCCTTAGAATCTGTTAGTTAAAATATTAATACAGTCTAATCACCAATCCGGCTTTCTTAAAATATGAATATTAAAGGCATTCCATTTGATTCAATTAGAAAAGCAACGTTTAAATGGTTGCTCATTACACATTTATGAGCATTTCCTAAGGTTAGTTAGGTACATAGTTGCATAAAAACAAATAGGAAAGGAAATACGGCAATTTTTCCACTACCCCACTCCTAAAAGTCTTAATACAGCTTATAATCAAATGGGTTCTAATACTAACTCACATATGGAGCTTCGTTGAGTTTTGTTTAGTTGCATATGCCATATAAAATGTTGGATCCAGAGTTAGTTTTTAGTATACACCTCGTTTATACTTCATTATATGACAAAAGTGCGTATAACAAAAGTTACTATAAATAACAAAATAAACAACTTTTGTTATCTATACATTTTCCGAAAAAACCAATAGAAAACATGATTGTGATTTTTCATTTCAGTAATCCCTTATAACCCCACTTTTGTTTGTCCCTAGAAATGTTAATATAGCTAATAATCATGAAAGAGCTATTGCTAATTCAAATACCGAGTTTTTTTTTTTTTTAGTAAGGCTCAGCCATTAGAGACCAATAAAATTGTTGATCCCACTATAGTTTTTAGCGTATATCTCATTTATATTTCAGTATACAACAAAAGTGTAAATAACAAAATAAACAACTTTTGTTATGTTCATTATTGCCGAAAAACCAATAGAAAACAAAATATCACTATTTTTTATTTCAGGCCTCCCTTTTAACCCCCACTCCGGTTTATCTCTGAGAATATTAGTATAATTTAAAGTCTAAGTTGGGTTAGTAGTAATAAGTGTACCAAGTTTCATAAAATTCAGTTCAGTAGTTTAGGCGTGAAAAGGTAACAAACAAATAAAAAAAAACAAATAGACACCAAAGCCAAAAATTATTTATAACATTTCAATTCCATGTGAAATGAAAAAGTATTGTGAAATTAAAAATGAAAAAAACCCATCAAAGTACAGACAGAGGTTACAATTTTATACATATAATAGCTAAGGTACCGGCATCAGACAGGGAGTTGGAATGATTGTAATTTCTTTTGGCTGTAGAATGCACAATATTTTTCCACTTCCCGTGTCATTTAGTCTTTACAATACTATTTATCCTAGCAACTATAGCAAACTTATAGAATGTTTTAGTCTCAATGAATAAAAAATAAAAAGATAAAGAAAAAATGAGCTCCCGATCTATCTCCATTGGCCAAAATACTGATTAATATAAATCATAATTGTGGAAAGTATTTTTATTATAAAATATGCAAGAATACACCCCACATATAATACATAACTACAAATTAATTTAGATTAGGGTAGTGAGAGGAGTGGGGGGGGGGGAGAGATTTATAAACTTCACACTAACCTGAATAGCACTTAGAATGATTACATATTTCTAAACCTATTTAGCATCATTTGACAGAATATGCCATTATAAAATAAAGTTTAATGAACTCTTATCAATCAGTTTATAATCTACTTTGTCTGAAAACAATATTAATGCAGTCTAAAAGACCAATCTGTTTTTCCTAAGATACAAATATTCAGAGGATACAAATTTATTCAATTTTAAATGCAACATTTAATTGTCAGCTCGTTATAAAATTGATGACTCCTGCTATAGTTAGTATAGGTATTTTTTATTTAGCAAGGCTACAATGTGTACAACTACACTTCCCTTCTGGGCTAAGGGTTTCCCCCTAAGGGACAGGTAGGGGACTTATAGAATAGAAATTTTAGTTTTATAGAATAAATGAAAATTAGACTCCAATCAATCCCTCTCCACTGTTTGACACACCATGAATAATTCAGATCATAACCATGGATAGCATTTATTATAATTAAATTCATCTATATTGAACATATTTCATGTGAAAACCCATCAAATTATATACATAATAGTAAATACGAGGAGACAAAAAATTCAACATTTCACAGGAAATTAGTTAATACAATAAACTGGGGCTAGATTATTATCAACATTGCTTTACTTAAGTACCTATAGTTCATTTTGAAAGAATTCTTGAGCATATCAATATTTTTACGGTAATTACTTGCTTCATACATTGTTACGGAAAAAATATATAAAACAACAGTTACTCTAAATAACAAAGTAAACAACTTTTGTTATGTGCACGTTTGCCTTAAAACAAATAAAAAATGGAATATTACGAATTTTTAATTCAGCCCTCCCTTATAATCCACACTCCCGTTCGGACCTAAAAATTTTAATATAGCTTATAATAATGAAAAAGTTAGTGCCAATTCTCATGCCGATTTTTGTTTAGTTCGGTTCCATCGTTAGTGCCAAATAAAATTGTTGGCTCTCGCGTTAGTTTTACGTGTATATCTCGTTTATGATTTGTAATACGACAAAAGTGAACATAAACAAAGTTACTCTAAACAACAAAATAAATAACTTTTGTTATATGCGTATTTGCCGTCACACAGGGACTGGGTAAACTAAGCAGATTTCCCACGTGAAGTTTTACAATAGAGAAATTTCACGAGAGCCAAACAATTACGGAAACGGCCAAACTAGCTTTTGCCGGAAACCCACGACTAGAATCAAAGTTAGCTGATCTCGTGACCGTCATGTGCACACATTTAATAAAAATACAAATATCTTGGTTAATATTCAAGATACAGAATAAATGTATACAGCACTATTAATAGTAAATTTGATTTGCAATAAGATTGCTTCCATAAAATATTACGACCCGATGTATAGATATTTTGCAGATATTTCGAAAATCCCCCCTCCCACTATTATATTATTTATAAATATATAGCTTTGAAAAGACCTCATTTTTATCATCTAGTAAGTAGGATCAATGGACATTTGAAGTTGCTCGAAAAGAACGAACATGATCTGTTCCACGAATCAGTTAAATATCAAATAAAAATCATAGTAAAAACAAAATGTTAAACGTCTATGTCAGAGGGAAAATATTTCCACATATACCACATAGCATAGGCTTGATGAAAACCATATTTGATATTTAAGCTAGGAATGAGATTTTTCATTATATTCAGCTTATTGTTAATATGAGAAGAGTAGGAGTGGGTATATGATTTAGCGCTGAAAACTAAAAAATACAAATATTTCAGTCAATATTCAAGTTAGAGAAAAAATGCATAGAACACAAATAAAAAAACATGACTGCTAAAACCGTAACAGACAAATATATATATATGTGTGTGTGTGTGTGTGTGTGTGTGTGTGTGTACAAATTTCAAAACGGACCTCAATTTCATCATCTAGAAAAAGATTTTATTTTTGTTCTAATCTAAACTACCCTGCCCCATTAACTGATCTTCCTCAAAGGTGGAGGTTCACAACTAGATATTACAGCAATCCCAGATATGGAATTTCAACATTCCGAGTGCAGACGTTAATTAGTTATGCGAGATTTATAAATGTACAGACATCACACCGCTAGTCATCAACTAGTCACAATGGGTTCAGGGAGGGGGTGGTCATAACAGATAATTCCATTGAAATTTCAAAACCACAAATTTTTGAGATTACAATACTTACTTTACTTGGTACAAGGAAATAAAAAGTCCGTCACACAGGGGCTGCGAAACTAAGCAGATTTCCCACGTTTTACAATATATAAACTTGAATAGTAAAATAAAATTTCTGATAATGGAATAATTTCTGGAGTTAATATTGACTAAACACACAAAATTAAAAAAAATATCCTATTACATATGCAAGTCGATCGCACTTATTTGTTGGGAATTGTCGTTGGAATGATCTTACTAAGTTCATCGAACTAAACCTGACAATGGCAAAACCTGTACAATAAGAAGAATCGAAGCAAATACGCATAGTTAAAGAAATGTTCACTACTTTTTTTTAGCTCACCGATAATTTTTACCTTATTCTATAAATTCCCTAGGTCCGAAATTTAAAGATATCAAGTTAATCAATCAGTTAATACAAACTGTATCTAGTGTATAGCTAATTCAAAACCACCTTTACAGATTATAATTCATATGGAGGAAGCAAAAGAAAGAAAATAGATACAACTTATCTTACCTTTTGAGTCGTATGCTTTTACTTCAAACATTTGTGGAGGTCCCTCCGTATAAAGTTCATGTGATTTGGTGATAATCTTTAAGCTCGATATAACATCAATTATGACATCAGCCCTCAAGCTAATTCCATTCTTAATATCTTCAGCAATCACCATTACGGTTTTCTTTGCCATTTCCTTAAATAGAACTTTAATACTGGCCTCCTTCGAACAATTATCCAATCCATTCTCATAAATTCCTGTAACAAGTATTAGGTCCGGCCGAGAGGTTGTCCTGAAAGTAAAATATATATTACTCAAATATATATAGATACTCATTGTAGAAGAGGAAACATATTTTGATTCGATAAGTCTGTAGCCTCCTGGGTTCAGTTTTCTTTCTATTCCAGGGGGCCAACTTTGTTGAAATATACTTTTATATACCACTTGTTTTTCTAATTCATCTTTTGTTTGTTGAATAGAAAACTCTTACGAGATTAACATGTAGGGTGCGTTGTCCCAAATATCGTCCGCTTGAGTTTTCAAAGTAAAATTTGTTCAATGTAAGAGAAAAAGCATTATCTCAAATAGTTTTGGTTGTTGACTCTGTACTTTGTGGAATTAAAAAATCAAGTGAATGACAAGGAAGATGGGTACAAATTTAATTTTTTTTAAATGCTGTACTAATAATTTTCGTTCTTAGTGTGATTGTTTTGCATTTCTAAAATTGCTTATCCAGTAAGATATGACCTTCCAAGCGAATGAGGGAATACATTTGCTCCTTCGTTTGAATGAATAGTTGGCCACGTGTTAAAATAACTGTTTTAGTTTATTCAACAAATAAAGCATTCAATTATGCCTGGTAGGCGATATTAAGAACACTTCTAGGATAAACTGTAAAGTTCAGTTTGTCCTATTCAGCTACACAACTTAAACTGCCACAGGTTTTGGAGTAGCTTGACATCAAGGTACCAAAAACAATAGTTTACGAGTGACATTATTTGAGATTTTAGCGTAATTAAAAATTATAGACGAAATGTTCACAAATAGTTGGGGTAGGCAATACTTCGGTCGGTTACTCTTTAGTTTGTTGTCTTTTTTTTTTATAAATTTAATACTTATAACTTATCACAATTGAATATAAACATTTTAGATTATTACTTCTTTTCATTTACAAGTGCATTTACATTTGGTTATTCATTTACTTCATAAAATCTAGATTAGCTTGGTAGACGACAGTAATGGCGGTTATGCTATATAACCCATGAAGAGGACAATTTAAACTTAAAAATTGGCACAGATGAATCCAGTTCATTTTACTTCCAAGGTGTAAATTTATAACATACAATCATTAAATAAACACGAAAATACATTTCAAAGCTAGTAGAATACTAATTATGATAAAAATACAATATGTGCTTACCAACGGTAGCAGCCCGTTCCAGAAATTTCTAAAGTGAAGTTCACAGCCGTATTTTTAAACACAGGGAGCAACACACGGGGTACATTAAGTTTGTCAATGGGATTGACAAACTGGGATAAACATGTTATCCCAATAAATATTATAAACTTCCAAGTTACATCCATCTCAAACAACCTGCACGCCGGAAATTCATACAGACTATGCCTAGTACACTAAAGAGGTATTCTGCGAAAGCGAAAAATCGATTGCTGGCTTAGAGCGTAAGGTTGTACTAACTAAGCGATGCTGCTCCTCTATGTAAATGCATTGAATCGTGACGTCATATATTTACTTGAAAGGGGGGTTGTATAATATTGCATAAATTAAAAGCAATTTACATTTTTATTGGTTCATAAAACTCAATAATTAAGAGAAAAAAAAATAAAGCTGTATATAGGCAATATATTTGGTACACTTCTGAATGATAACAGTTTGTTCTTCCCCATTTTTCATTACAATAATTTCATATTATTAAATTAAGTGATCGTAACGATATGTGAAAAAAAATATTTTCGTATTGCAATATTTTAAATATTAATATAAATGAATAACATATAGATGACCAAGCAAAGCTACCATGAACATTTTCTTTCTCCTTGAAGCTTTCTATTAACTAATGTAGTTTCGTAAACAAAAACACGTTAAAATTACGTATTCCAAGTTGATGTGAAGCCAAAATAAAAAAATACATAAATCAAAAACGTTATATTATCAACAATTTGAATCAAGAAATGAAATTAAAAAAATCTTACACCTTATCCTTACTGAGTCTAATAGATGTATTTACGGCAAAACTAAAGATCTTAACGTTTCACTAAACCCTTTTTATTATTATTATAAACAGGCAAACGTTTAGCCCTACTTGGCATTTACAAAAACATACAGGGTAAATTTAAAGTAGTAATTATTGTATCTCATACAATAATACAGCTATAATTTTCCTAAAAAACTATGAGTAATAATCAGAATTTCAAAATTATTCTCTTAAGTCACTATAGCAATAAAACACAACGAAGACTGATCATAAGAGTTTTATTCTACTATCTTAGCATCGTAAATGCCCAGGAGGACGAAACGTTTGCCTGTTAAAAGAAATAAAGAGGTATTAGTATGAGACCTTAAGATAATTTTTTTTGTCATAAAATAAATCTTATTTTATTAGTTTATTTCGAGATATTATTTTCTGAATTGTTATTTTTTTTTTCTACAGACTCAAATTAAACTTTTTGAACTTTCCCTTGATATCCGAAGTGTAAAGCCTTGGAAATAACGGACCTACAGTTCAAAGTGAGCAGGAAAGTTAATAATTACATTGTTATTTTATAGAATTATAACTTACTGTATTACCTGATGTCTGACTTCAAAAGAATTACTGAAATAAAAAATAAAAATGAAGAAAAATAAATAGATACATTCTATAATTCTTAAAAAATTTAAAAAAAAAGAGAATCATTTTTTCCAGTATACTTATGAGCTCTATGTTTATATAAATATATAATCAAGTATTATTCAAATACTGCTTAAACAAGATAGATAACACAACCTAATTAGCTATAGTTTAAAAACTAATTTTCAGTCCAAACAATGTGTAAAAAGTGAAAATGTATTACAATGCACGTATAAAAATTATTAATTCATTTATAGAAAACAATTATGTTACAGACGCTTAACTAACAAGAAGTATAATGATAAATGTGAAAATATTTTGTCTAACAATTATTCTGAGTAACAGATCGTTTAAAATAATGATTTTACTTCATAACCTTCTTTTGTTGTACATTTGATACCAATAAATTTAGTAAAATAACAAACTGAGACAAAGCCCAGAGCCATACACCTACTTTTAATGTCTTCTTTAGAGACCTCAGAATTCTACTTGAATCTGGTTGCATTCAGATCCTAATCCCACGAGTAAATATTTAATGTCCTTTCTTTATTTTTAATTTATTTCTTGTATTCTTACATAGACTTGATGTTGTCGGGTCCCCCATCGCATCCCCGTATCGGAATGGGCTCTTCAGGGAGCTAAATTAAAACTTCACGACTTTATGGATCATTTTTATCTGCTACTCTGGACGTCCTTGTTTCTTTGTATTGAATTGAGAACGAAAATTTCCCTAAACCAGGAATTTTAAGCAGACCTAAACTTCCAGAAAAACTGATATTACCAAGCATCATAACATCAAGATAACAGCATAACAATCCTGGCTTAAAAAATAGAGAAACTGAATAAAATAAATCCAAAAGATGATTTATGGGGCAAATATGGTATTAAATCAGGTTTTTATTTTTTTATAATTAATGGTTTTGTTAAATAAAGTTCCTTTTACCTTAACTTTATTAAGCTCGTATAAAAACATTTTAAGATGAAAAATGGGGGTAAGAAAATGCCTCCTAAGGAAACTAACTGTAAATCTACATTACCAGTGGAATCGTATAAAATGGATTCATCTATAAGGCAATAAATCACTATCCCAGATTAAACCTTCATTCTTTTGATAATTATTGACATATCATCAGTCATATTTATTAGTATTTCAATATGGTTTTTGTAGCCCGGAATGAAGTCTTAACAAATGTGAGGTTTCCTAGTCAAATAATTATTAACTTATTATGTCCCTTCGTGATCATATAAGCTGGAGACAGGCAGTGATGGCCAAAACTAACTAAGCTTACTAACCTAACAATAATTAACTCTAACTAAATACAAACTAACTTTATATTTTAATTAATCATTGCATCTAATCCTTACTAAGACAAATTAAGGTATTTGAAGACAAAAGAAAGGATCTTTAGGTCTCAAACCAGCTATCTTTATTCACTTATTTCACATAGCAGACATCTCGCTCTCCTGGGCATTAGCAATAATAAAAAAATATACAGGGTAAATTTTTTTTTTTATCTTACATCCATAAAGGCAATTCATAATTTTCTTAAGATTCATAGAGCTTTAACTAACCTTTAAAATTATTCCTCTCAGTCAATATAATACTAATAAATCTCCACAGAATAAAAAACTCCTTAATTCAATCTGCCTTATTTTTGTCTGTTAATTTTGTAAATGTGTCCTTTATTTTGTTTGTTGTTTGTAAAGCAAAGGTTAAATTGTTAACATCATACTCCTCAAATGACCTGTTGTCTGACAACCCTTTAACATAGGTACATTTTATATATTGAACCTTTGCTTTTCAAACGAGAAACAAAATAAAGGACATATATATATAAAATTAACAGTCATAATTGAATTAGCAAAGGCGTCAAATATAATTTATGAAATTAGTTGTCAAAATTGCACCAACAAATACATTGGGAAAACAAAACAGTACCTAGAAAAAAGAATTTCCAAGAAAACATGCTGATGCGTTAGACAAATTATAATAATTCTGGCAAATAAAGGTAAAGATAGTTTGGGGGTGGGGGGATATTTACTTATTATTTAAATGTTTTGGCTGCGATAATTTTAAATAAAATTAACCCTTTTATTCTTAATTATATTGATTTATAATTGGTTAATATAATCTAGGATTTTATTATTGTTATATATTTATGAGCTCAGTTAAAAATAGCTTACCACTAAATGAGGGTTATAGAACATACCTGTTAAGAGATTAGATATTATTTGACATATTACTACATGGTAAGGCTGCTTGAATTGAGTTTTTTTTTTTTCTGTGGAGATTTATTAGTATTATATTGATTGAGAGGAATAATTTTAAAGGTTTGTTAAAGCTCTATGAATCTAAGAAAAGTATGAATTGCCTTTATGGATGTGAGATAAAAAAAGTTACTGTGCATGTTTTTAGTATTGCTAATGATCAGGTGGGCGAAATGTCTACTATGTGAAATAAGAGAATAAAGATAGCTGGTTTGAGACCTAAAGATCCTTTCATTTGTCCTCAAATTAATAAAAGAAATGTCAATGTTAGTCAGTCTTCCAGTCCGTGGGCATAAATATCTTGGTGAATCTGTATTAAGTGTAATTAAATCAAACTGTTCAAAAATATTTTGTAACTGTATTCCTTTCCTATTACATACATGGTGCTAAATGCATTTACATCTCCTAAAAATAGCAAAGGAGTAGGTAGTTGTGTCAATAAGTTGTTCATTTCATGTAAGTCAAGATGTTCCAACAATTAGGACAAATAAATTGGGAAAGAGTAAAATTAGCCGAAAGGAGTACAAAATAAAAATCAATATAAGTGGGGGCTAAAATAACGCAGTAATTCATCTTTTCTTCCACAGAGGTTGTCTTTATGTTCGTTCTTCTAAATTCCTGTGTTCTTATTATTCTTTTCTTTACTAGTTTCATTCTTCGGTTCTAGAGAAAGAATTTCATTTAGTTTAGCTCTCTTTTTTTTATCTAACTTTAACTTTGTTGTATTCAAGTATTGAGGTATCTGTTTCGTTACTTTTTGGAAAACTTCACATTGTTGTAGGACTTGACCTAGTTGTAGGACTTGATGTAGTTGGAGGACTGCATTTTGCCATAATAAAACTTTCTAACATTATTAATCTTTGGTTCATATTTTCTACAAGTCCTGTTAATGCACTCACAGCTATTAAATCTGTTTGACTGTTTTTAACCTTACTTGCATAAGAACTATTGTTTTCACTCAAATAGATTTTTTTAACTTCTTGGTAACTTAATTTATTCATGGCCATCTTCTTTTTGATCTCAAATTCCTTTGCGTATACCGGGCATGATTTTGCGGTGGTGAGGTGATCGCCTTGGCATAAACAGCACTTCGTTTCTGTGTAGGGTCATCGTGCTTCGCTTTTGAGCATTTCCGAATAATTGGTTGGCTCTTATACGATGATTTATGGTGTCCCAGTAAACCACAATTGAAATAGATAAGTGGCGAGGGGGTGCAAATGCGAACGGGCACTGAAAAATAGCCAATGTGGATTTGCTCTGGGGTATTCAGAGAATTGAAAGTTACAAGAAATAGAGCGGATTTCTTCGCGTTCTTCATTCTTCTAACGTATATAACTCCTTGATCCTTCAACTCGTTAAGTATTTCACTGTCTTCACAATCTAGAATTTCTCCACAGCAAAATATGCCTTTAGTGTAGGTCATACTTTTGTGTGGCTGGACTGCGATTTTAATGCCGTTAAAGGAATTTGTCTTGAGAAATCAGCAGCAATTTGTGGAAATGGAAAGTCTAATAAGAGAACACCTTCTTTTTGATTGTTTTGAATAAGAACAAATCCATTTGTGTATAGCAAAGGGGCTGATGTCATTAAAGCTCTTACCTTCATCTAGAACCTTTACTACAAGGTAGCGGGGAACAGAGTTTGATCCATCTTCACATTGATCGTACCACTGTTTCTTTTCAGGATCCCGAATTCCAGCGTAACTATTCACATTTTCATCTATTCTTGTGGGATTGTTCGTCATAATGCCGCAGCTATTAAAAGTTTTCTTTAGAAAACTGTTTGTTATTTAGAGTAACTTTTGCTATACACACTTTTGTCGTTTTTCGAAAGTGTAAACGAGATATGCACTAAATGTATAGCAGAAGTAACCAATTGTATTAGTACTCATTAATATTAATTTGATATAGGCGTAATAATGTTATGTTTTTAGACTTAAAAGGTAGTTCTATGTATAATTCTTAATAGGGAGGTTATAAATCTCCGTCCCCCACTTCATTTGTTATTTATTTTCACTAGAAAATAACGTTATCTATTTCCATTGGAAATGTAAATTATAAGAGCATTTCCATTATTCAATTTTTATTATGTGTTATTTAAACAAAGTCTTGCTGGATTTACACAAGTAGTGATAGCGGAAGTTATGGGGAATCAAACTCTTTAATTCTGGCATATATTAGCTTATTTTCTCCGATATGTTGACATTATTGAAACAACTATGTACTATATATAACTATTAAACGTTACTTGGCAACGTCATTATGACAAAATACAATATCCGTTTAAACTCGATCTGATTGTCTAAAGAATTATTTAGATTGCATGGAGAGCTACGACTCGTTCCCCTCACTTCGCATTTTGAATTTAAATTAAATTATTTTAGGTTACCACTTTTATTTATTTCCACCAGGTAAATTAATTACTAGAAAATTCCAATTGTCTAATGTTTTAAATAATTAATTTAAGTAAAGCAATGTTGATAACCCTCACACAGTTGCTTGTGTTAACTATTTCCTGTTAA
Source organism: Riptortus pedestris (assembly GCA_019009955.1). Lineage (NCBI taxonomy): Eukaryota > Metazoa > Arthropoda > Insecta > Hemiptera > Alydidae > Riptortus > Riptortus pedestris. The sequence continues at coordinate 33,527,202 of CM032233.1, forward strand.
ATGTTGGAATTTTAGGAATTTCTTTCTTCTTACAACCGACTATTTCTAAACTATGTGTGCTCGGAGTGGTTTTTGATAGAAAATATGTACATTATAGATAATATTTAATTATAATAAATGCAAACCATGGTTATGATTTGAATTATTCACGGTGTGTCAAACAGTGGAGAAGGATTGATTGGGAACTCATTTCCATTTACTCGTTTAAACTAAAATTTCTATTCTATAAGTCCCCTAGAGTTACCTGTCTCTTACGGAAAATAATACGCCCAGACGGGAAGTATAACTGTACACATTGAAGCCGTGCTATAAAAATACCCTCATTATTCAGCCTCTAATGATTTCCCGAGCGAAAACGTTTACTGTGTGAGATACGTGAAAATACGTAGTGTGATGGCGTCATCAATTAAGATTTTGTGACCATGAATCGAATAAATGTATTTCTTTTATACCGTACTCGATAATTGATTCATTCGACAATAAACAACATGTTAGTTAATGGCTGAAATTGTGGGTGTAATACGGAGGAGGGGGGTTAGATTTTGTTTTGTTTTTTTAGTTTCAAATATCTCTGTTATCATGAGTCGTATCGCAAAATGCTGTGGGCCAATCATGGTAAGTTATTCATTATCTATATGTGTTGTTCTATACATTTTTTTCAGTATTAAGCCAGTTATTTGTATATTCTAGTTTTTAGACTTCAGTAGCCCCTCCCCAAAGGAAAAAAAACTCTTTTACTCATCGGGTTTTTTAAATAGAAAATGTGATGAGATCACAAGCGTGTTTTACCAGTAAGTGGGAAATCTGCTTAGTTAACGCAGTCCGATTTCAGCAGAAAAAAATACAAAAAATATTTCCTGATCAACCCGTCTGCACTCTTAAAAATATCGTTAACAATATTAATCATAATCATGGATTTCATTCATTCATTGTTATTAAGAACCATTACTGATGTAGCTCTGGTAAGGAAATATTTAGGCTGAATAATGAGCGTGAATGTTATTCAATGCAAGGCTGTCTGAGTTTTTACATTTATTACATTTTACAGCTTTCTGGGCATTCGATGAACTATTACTAAGTTCATAATAGCTTAACTACGTAGTTGATGAGTTAACTACGAATGTAGTAAGTTGATGCGGTCCAAAGCTTAATGGTGACAGCTGTTTTAGATACATCTTAACCAAAGAACAAATAGAAAATGAAATATCACAAATTATTATTTCAGGCCTCCCTTATAACCCCTACTCCCGTTTAGACCTAAAACTTTTAATATAGCTTATAACCATGGAAGAATTAATACTAATTCACATTGCGAGTTTTGTTAAGTTTGGTTGAATCGTTAGTGCCCAACAAAATTATTGGCTTCCGCTTTAGTTTTTAAAGTATATCTCATTTATACTATGTTATACGGCAAAAGTAAATATAACAAAAGTTACTTTAAATAACAAAATAAACAACTTTTGTTATGCGCATATTTGCAGAAACCCCAGTAGAAAACGACATACGGCTACTTTTAATTTCAGGCCTCCTTACAACCCCCACTCCTGCCCGTCCCTAGAAATGTTGGTATGGCTTATGATAATTAAGGCGTCAGTGCTAATACACGTACCCAGTTTTATTTAGTTTGGTTGAGTCTTTTGAGCCAGATAAAATGGTTCACTTCCGCTATAGGTTTTAGCGTATATCTCGTTTATAATTCGGTATACGAAAAATGTGTATACAAAAAAAGTTACTCTAATTAACAAAATAAACAAAATTTTGCTATGTTTATATTTCCCGAAAAACCTATATAAAACGCCTTATCGCTATTTTTTATTTCAGGCTTCCCCCACTCCTGTTCGTCTCAGAGAACATTAAACCCTAAAGTCTAAGTTCAGCCGTCTATGCGTGAAATGGTAACAAACAAACATACACGAAAGAAACACAATGCAGTTATGGTGTCTATGACATGTAAAACGAAAAAGTATCGTGAAATTTCGAGAAAAAAATCAATGTATAGACAGAGTTTACAATTTTATATATATATATATATATATATATATATACTAGCTCAGATACCCGGCTTCGCCCGGGAATTGATTTAAGGCTGAATGGTGATGGTATTTTTTTGGCATGGCATTACTTTGCACAATATTTTGACATTTACCCGTCCCAGTATTTAGGGTTAATACCCGTTGTTGGCATTTGTTTATAATAAAATTAATTTTTTATGTAAGTCTTCACTATTCTTCAAATTGTCATATTTCCCGCCTCCTGTGCATTATGCATAGACTTCAGTTATTAAGGACAAAATATTAACAAAGATTTGAATTAATTTTTCCAGGTGAGATATCTCATAGTTCAAATTGGAATGAATTGTTGAGTATATCAATATTTCTACGCAAATTACTTGCTCCACACATTGTTCCTGGAGAAATATATAAAACAAAAGTTAATGTAAATAACAAAGTAAACAACTTATGATATGTGCATGTTTGTCGAAAAACAAATAGACAATGAAATATCGCGAATTTTTATTTCAGGCCTCCCTTATAACCCCCACCCCCGTTCTAACCTAAACATTTTAATATAGCTTATAATCATGGAAGAATTAATGCTAATTGACATACCGGCTTGAATGTGAAATATGCCTTTGGTCTAAGTTATTCAATTAACACCAGTAACTGATGCACCATGTAAAGTATACTGCTTTCCCTCCTCCTCCTCCTCTTCTCCCAATCATTAATTCATGAAAAACGCCAGTTTTCCGTTAAGTGCATTTAATGCTTTATTTAATAACTCATAACTAATTTAATTAAATATTAAAGAGAAAACCACAATTCCTTTGAGGTATAGTATTAAAACTCAGATGATGATAGGTATTGTCATGGCATACATTGTGTTCCAATAACACATTGATAGTAGCATAGCTGAGTCATTATTAACCCTCCGTTGGGTGCAGCTGGCCCGAGAGGCCGGCAAAACTCGCTTTTTGGTGGCCTGCCTCCCCTGTGAGGCGCCATTCCTGATTCGTGTTCATGCTTTGAATCCTCTTACTTTAGTCTATTGTCATCCCTCATCTGGACCCTTGGTGGCTTAATTTAGAAGATGAGTTTTTTTTTCAAGATATACCTAATGCAATGGTTCATTTTACTAAAATTAATCCTATTCTGTTCAGAAGTTCATCGATATCTTGAGAAATAAGTGCTATTCTAACTCTGGCCTTTCAGGCTCAGTGCATCTGATCCATTTTTGTTTAAGCTTCATTCTATTTAATAAAGTCATTATTTTGGTTATAAATAATATAGTTGCTTTCCACAGATCCTAGCAAAGGCTGTCCTACCAGCGTTTTAAATTAAAATTGATTGGGGGTTAAAATATATGGATGGCCTCTCAGGCCGGGTGCGCTCGATTTTGTTTCGATCAGAGATGCGCCCGACGGAGAATGGCTCATCATAACAGAAGCCATTAACATATACGTACATAACATATCGGGACAATTCACAGTGGGCCAATACATTTTCCTTTAATATAGAAAATAGTAGAAAAAAAAATGAATAATATATTTTTCAATTTATTGTAGTTATTTATTAATGTCCACAAAGTGCTAATGAAGCTAATCGGGGTGGTTTATCTACAGGTTACTTCCCTTTTTTAGTCAGGATGGGACTAAGGATTTTATTTAGTGAGTTTATCACTAATTAAATTCCTATTACCCACACTGGAATCAAACCCATGACTAGATGTCAAACCTAGATGCATTAACTCACATGTCTAACCTGAGCTCCTTCTTCAATTTAGAAAAATAAAAAGTCAGCCATGCAGGGGCTGCGTAAACTAAGCAGATTTACTACCTGGAGTTTTACGATAGAGAAATCAGCCTACTAATAACAGTAGTAGTAACGAGTTTCTAAACCAATATCATGAGAGCCGTACAATTAAGGAAACTTAACGCTTTTGGTGGAAAGTCCCGACACTTAATAAAAATGCAAATATCTCGGTTAATATTCAAGATAGAGAATAAATGTATATAACATTATTTATAGTAAATTTAATTTGCAATAAGATTGGTAACGATCAAACAAAAATTGCGACCGCTAGAGCGTTAACGGAGAAATATATATATATATAATTTTGAACGGACCTTATTTCGTCATCTCCTGGCAAGGATCGATGGACATTTGAGGAAATTTTTCAAAACTCGCGTCATGAGTACGACCTCAATAGTTGATTTCCCTTTAGGGAAATCTGCTAATAAAAACTGAAAGTAGTGACAATAACAGAATAGTCAAACCACACAAACTTATAAATTGGTAGAGGACTAAAATTGACACATTACACATTAATAAATGTAAATAAAAATATATATTTACATCAAAAAATATCATTACCTCAAAACATATTAAATAGTGCAATGAAACATGTTTGCCAGAACATTTTTGTTTTACAGGCCCAAGATACCACCAAGAGGTGTAAAACACAAAAATAATGGATAATCGCCAATTAATGGCTTAAAGTCCAAATTTAAGCACCAGATACAAATTCGAACAAATTAATACACATTCATACTTGAGGTATTTATGATATTACATTTTACAAAACTCTTATGCTTTAACAGACTTAAAATCTTACTTACAATCTAATGTCTATATAAATTAAAATCTTTAGAGCACTATAAGTTTAAGAGTAGTAACTCTTAAGGTTCCCAGTTTTTCTTATAAAATCACACAATGAGTTCTTAAAAAATTACACTATACGAATTAAAACAAAATGACAATTGGTATCATAAAGAAAGAAAAATAATTTTCTGACTAGACTGTTGCTAAACTAGTAATAGGTTTTGAAATAAAATACAGAAAAGTAAACATCTTAGACACAACACTGTCCAAGAAAACATAAAATCTGACAGAGATTATTTCTCAACAAAGAGTTTGTACATACACAAGAAGAGGAGTCAATAAAACAGAAATGTACAGATTATAATCATTAAAAATGACAACTGATTAGTATACAAAAAAATCATTTTTATGAATAGAAAATCAAAACATATTAATCCCTTATCCTTATTTTCTTTAATATGTATAATCAAATAAATTAAAAAAAAAACAAATAGAATAAAAGCAATTCTCCTAGTATCAATGAATATTTACAAAAATAAATTGTTTCATAAAAGCTAATGAACACAACAAATGTAATAAACAAACTTTCTGTTTCTAACAATAAGCAATGACAAAAAAATGCAGAATTTAAAAGCAAGATATCACCTTGTACTTGTCGATGCTATATTATTCATCATTTAGGAAATAGCCCAAAAGAAATGCTTCCATAAACATTAATATATAAAAATAAAACTAAATGAAAGAAAAATGCAATAATTCTTCTTTTCCACAACAACAAGCCACGTGATTTCGTAGACTTCAAACAAAAAAAAAAGGAATAAAACACAATGAATAGACATAATTAGAATGTCTATATGTAAAATGAGGTCTTAGTTGATAACAAAAACGTGGACTATAATTCGTAGCCCATAAAACACAAACAAGAAACATTTAAATGTTAAAGTAATGGAAGAACAATGTAATTTTTCTTCTTTTTTTTCAATACAATAAATTAAATATAATCCAATATAAGTCATATATGAAAAAGATATCATTTGCAAAATGTTTTAATAACTATGGAAATGTTATCTTATAAATTATTTAGGTTATGAATCTATACTGATTAATCAAAAACACTTTTTGTGGCTCCTCACAATTTATTTATACAATAAGTGAGCCACAAAAAGTTTCAAAAGGTTTCTGATTAACCTGAATCATCACCCTCACCACCAGCTAAAAATAAATATCTGTATAAGAATCTATAGATGAATCATCTTCAGAGTTAAGTACCCTTTGTAATCTTCGGTGAGCTTTAAGGACATGAGCAAGAGGATTCGACCTTTCTACGTATGGAAATGCACTAGTAGAAGGTAACTGATCAGCTGGTGTATTTACCCGTGAAAACTGCTCTGAAGAAGAATCTGATGAGACACCTAGAAAAAAAATTAACTCAGTACTAAGGGTGAAATACCTTGTAAAAAGTATTCTCGTGTTAGAAGAGGAGAGAAAAAAAGGAAAATCAAATAAATAAAATGGGGTAGTATTGTCATACCTCTCAGTGGAGACCGTTGTCACTGGCTGATGGTTGAGTACCGCTGGCAAGCGCTTTCGATGCGATGGCTTCATCTTCAAGCCTGTTAATAGTTGTACTCAACAGGCTACAAGAGTACAACTATTAACAGGCTTGAAGATGATGCCATCGCATCGAAAGCGCTTGCCAGCGGTACTCAACCATCAGCCAGTGACGACGGTCCCCACCTAGAGGTATGACAATAGTATCATTTATATTGGTGGTTCTAACCCTTTATTTGAATTACCAAAATGGGGTAGTATTATGAAAACGGCTTTTGGGAAATGGTCACAAAAAATAATTACGAAGAGTAGGTAAGAACAAAATATTGGTATGCTTGAACAATCAAATCAAAGAGTGTTCAATTGCAAAGGCTGGACAGTTTAGCTGACTTGAGGATCACTGAACTCATTCCAGTTTTCCAAGACCAGAACCAGACTGCAACTAATGACAAAAAAGAAGCTTAGCCTAGGTAGAGACAGAAGAGGTAGAAAAACATGATGGGTATATTAATAAATTGCTTTGCCAACCATCCTTTAGTATCATTTAAACCATTCAGTGCCAGCCCCTGTTAATAGTCTAATCTGTGTGGCCGAGGGGAAAATTCTGGGGCAGGAACTGACGCAACGGTTGCGTGACTGGCCACCCAGAGAAACATAGGCTGATGCAACTGATCGGCACTGAATGGATTAAAACTAATGGCTAACCAACAACTGGCATATTAATATTTGGTCATAAAGAGTCTGTACCCCCTCCCCCTAGTGGTAACACTATTCTTATTTGTTATCTGTCAATGAAGAAGCCGGAAGAGTTCGGTCTCTAAACGAGCATGGTTCCTTAAATATATGGGATTACTCAACATTTTGGGACATACCATTAATGTTTGGAGAGTCACATGAAGTGTTCTGAATCCTCTAGGGTATATGATGAGTAGTTTTTGGATTGAGAACTCACTTTGTGTTTTGTTTTTCTGTGTCTAGTACAAAAAGTGATAAGAGACTAGGATTCAAGGTATTAACTATTAAACACTAATTACATAATGAAAGAAATGTTATTTTCATTCTAGCCACAGTTATAGAAGTGTAAGACAAACGGCCAAACCTAGGGACACATACTCAACTTAAGGTAGGGTACCAATGCCGCATTATCAGTAAAATATTAATAATAATTTAGGTGAGTTAAATAATTCTTCCTCGAGTCTTATTGAAGATCTGTTACGAAGTGTATGATTTTGCGGACAAACAGTGTGAGAAATTGAAAGCAGATATAAAGAACAAAATTGTATGAAAATTGAATTTCACATAAGAACCTGTCTTCATAATTTCAGTTGCCTCAACTGGTGGAGGAAACTTACGTAAACTTTTTCTTCCTGAAGCTAATTAAAAACTATTCTGAAAGTAAAATCACTGATATCAAATAATCTTAAAATTCGATTTTCTATAAAAGTCCTTCATTAAAAATATGCCATTACATAGTAAATTAGAGTTAGATTCACTGAAGAAGAACTGGAAGAGGCTAGAAAGTTGACTTCACTTGACCAACTTCAGTTGACTTGCTTAACTTCACTGCCAAGATCTCTAAATGGCCCAATAGCAAATTCTGAAAAAAACGATATCAAGTGGGGACTTCAACTTCAAAAATATGGGCTTCCAACATTACTCCCCCGCTCATTATCTTCCATAACCTCTACTATCCTTGTGGTAAAAATTAGTTTGTTAAAGTTTTGTGCTGGGTGCCAGGCTTTGGGTGATATTCTGGCATATTCTTTATGAAAATGGGTTTTGTTTCTTGGACAACATAACAAATGTTCCGCCTAATGATCGGCCCTGTGAATGGATTATACATATCAATTTTACTGGCAAAATGTTCATTCTCTCACTGATTTACAGTTGAGATTCTCCCCTCTCCCCAATATTACTTAAATATTAGTCATGACTTCATGAACTCAATTTCCAGTCTTTTGGTGCTTCATTAGCACCAACAATAATGATGAAAATAGCATACCTGATTCTGATGGTAATCTATCATGCGTAGATTGCGAGAATTGCCTACTATCCATTAATGGTCTGTTCTCATACGAAGATGGACTTCTATCTGAATCTATTGCATATGACATATCTAAAACATGATATATATAAATATGCATATGTATTGGTGAATGAATATATATATTTGCACACAAATACAAACATGCACACACACAGAATTATAGATATACACGCACGCATGCACACACACACACACACACACACACACACACACACACACACACACACACACACACACACACACACACACACACACACACACACACACACACACATATATATATATATATATATATATATATATATATATATATATATAGCGTTAAGGTCTTTTCTATTAGCAGATTAGCCGAGATTTTTGCATTTTTTACTTGTCAGCCATTAGAAGAACCCGGTATAGCAGATTTTCCTTATGGTAAATCAGCTATTGAGGTCGTACTCATGACGTGATTTTCGAATTTTTTCTTCAAATGGCCATCGATCCCACCCAGGAGGTGACGAAAATGAGGTCCGTTCAAAACTGTGCATATATATATATATATATATATATATATATACTAGCTCAGATACCCGGCTTCGCCCGGGAATTCATTTGAGGCTGAATGGTGATGGTATTTTTTTGGCAAGGCTTTACTTTGCACAATATTTTGACATTTACTTGTCCCAGTGTTAAGGGTTAATACCCGTCGTTTCTGTGGATTTGTTAATAATAAAATTAATTTTTTTTGTAAGACTTCACTGTCCTCCATATTGTCATATTTCCCGTTTCCTGTGCATTACGCATAGATTTGAATTATTAAGGACAAAATATTAACATACATTTTAATTAATTTTTCCAGGTGAGGTACCTGGTAGTTCATATTGAAAAGAATTGTTGAGAAAATTTATCTAAATAACAAAATAAACAACTTTTGTTATGTGCATATTTGCCTAAACCCCAATAGGAAACGAAATATCACTATTTTTAATTTCTGGCTTCCCTTATAACCCCTACTCCTGTCCGTCCCTATAAATGTTAGCATGGCTTATTATTAGGAAGGCGTTAGTGCTAATACACATACCAAATGTTTTATTTAGTTCGGTTGAGTCTTATGTGCCAAATAAAATTGTTGACTCCCGCTATAATTTTTAGCGTATAACGCCTTTATACTTCGGTATACGACGATAGTGTATATGACAAAAGTTTCTCTAAATAACAAAATAAACAACTTTTGTTACATGCATACTTGCCAAAACCCCAATAGGAAACGAAATATCACTATTTTTAATTTCAGGCCTCCCTTATAACTCCCACTCCTGTTCGTATCTGAGAATATTAACATAGCCTAAAGTCTAAGCTGGGTTAGTAGTAATATACATACCAAGTTTCATAAAATTCGGTTCAGCCGTTTATGCGTGAAAAGGTTACAAACAAACAAACAGACACGAAAGAAACAAAATGTTATCGTGAAATTTCGTGAAAAAAATCAATGTACAGACAGAGGTTACAATTATATATATATATATATATATATATATATATATATATATACACACACACACACACACACACACACACACACTGTAATATGCACGTTTTTGAGCCCATAGATATATTAGAAAAGGGAATATTTAATATAAGCAAGCTGCGTCCCCCGTAGCACTAGCGTTTTTTTATTAATTTCTTAGCAGAACATTCTGAACTTATAAAAGCAATAATATATAATTGTCAGAAAAATATATATAAATGAAATAGAGAAAAATAAGATAGTAGATAAATAAGAATAACAAAAAATACATAAAGAACACAATAGAAAAGTGAATACAAAAAGTGAAAGGAATAGGAAATTAAAATATATAGACTTACATTTTTTTTAGTTTATATGCTTACCTGAGTTCGGTGGTGACAGATAGCGCCAAGTATGACCATATGCTGATCTTTCTCTCAAATTTACTATTTTTTGAACCTCATCAGGTCTTAGGACTAAAAATAATATAAAATGGTTTCTCTAAACTTTGCATATTTAAAACAAAAAATCTATGAAAAGAAAATTAAATTATAAAAATACAAGAAAAGAACTAAATTTGGGCCTGTAAGTAAAAATTTACAATCATGCCAGGAACCACAGCACTTGTATAAAAAAAAAAAAAAAACAACTAATATTTCCAGAATTATTATTTTTGTACCTCAGAAAAAATTTGGGTCTCCAAAAATCTTGAAAAGGGGTTTTATAGATTCCTTACAAGAATAATTCTTTTAATTTTGTAGTATATTTTCGTCCAACCTATGCTGTATTCAAAGGTTGACTTATTAAGGATTCGGACTATTTATTTTCCTAGTTTCCCCCGGGTATACCAAGAAACATCTGAAACCCGAAGCCATTTTTTTACATGCCCTAACCACCAAAGCCAGGAGCTCAAATCAGGAATGATATACAACTTCATTAGTTTTGTTTTGCTTGTGGATCCCTATATGTACTGCTCTATGATGCCTTCAAAAATATTTTTTAAGCCACATATTCCCCAGACCAGCATTGTAACACAGCTTTCCTTTTTGAGAGTCCCTGTTATAGAAGTTCTTGAACGGAAGTATTTTTTATGTGTTTAGGAGGTATGTTCAGACAATAAGACAAAAGAATGTGTCAGAGGAAACAGAGAAACAACAACACAACATGTAAGCGGAGAGCTACATCTATAGCAATAGTACTGCATGAGATGCAGCAAGATAAGATCTGCTCTGATATTGCATAAAGCACATGGAATAAAAGATAAGATCCTTAGTTTTGTAATAGTTTACACAGAAATAGGATTAGCCGAGGGAAGCAGGATGAGACATGATGTCAAACATATATATTGTATCAACCCAAATAGTTATAATCTTGATATATTATAAAAATCTTTCATCAAGATTAATAAATACATTACAAGATGAAATGTGAGTCCATTAGTTTTTCTCCTTAAGAATGACACTGACACTTCTGGGTTGAGATAAAACAGTAAAGTCAATAATACTTTACCTTTCCTTAATCCCCTAGTAACCTCAAGGTTATATATGATACCCAAAACTGTATTTTGACTTTCAATGACTGAACAACTAACATTACATAACAGCCCTTTGTGTGAAAATATTTCATTTGTGTGCTTAGTAGTAAGATGGAAATACTTTTTTTAAACACAAGGAATTTATAAAATGAGAAACGTTCCTTCCTTTTGGTGATCTACTCATGAAAGATACGTAAAGAACACACATGTACTTATATATGCTTAAAAAAGATTAGTAGGTACCACCAGAATGCCATGACATAGTATAGACAAGTTCAAAAGAAAGGGGTTTACTAAAAGAAATTTTACATTTTTAGAGAGCCATTTTATTCACATTTTATGTCTAATTAAGATCTCATTTATGTTACACCAGGACTAATTGGAATGGGGTTATGTATAGGTTACTACTCCTTTCTTACCAGGACTAAGAATTTTATTTAGTGAATCCATTCCAAAAGAAATTCTTATTGTCCATGTATAATTCAAAGACCTGTGCCTTAACAAGAATTAATACACAGAATCTCCATTATACTGCCAAGAGCAATGTTAAAAATAATTATGTAATTGAGATTCTAAAGCAAATATGTTTGAAAATAGTGGATAAAAGAAGTCACATAATACATATAAATTTCAGAGACAATAACTACAAATATAAATGCTCTGTCCTTACAATAATAGGCAACACTTGCGCCCAGAATTCCGTACACAATCAATGCAAAGAACAGGTTTGTAACGCAGAGGCCTTCTAGGGTGATCGTAAATAATAATGTAAAGAGTAAAAGCAGTCCTTTAAGAAATGTAAGGAATGCTAGTAGTACCGCAATAGGAAAGAACACACCCTCCTCAAATTTAAAGGTAACAGGAATCTGAAAAAAAATTAAAAATAATTAAGTAATTGAAAGTTCATAGTAAATCCAATAGACTACAAAAAAAATCATCACATTTGAAGAATATAATTCACAGAGCTATTATACTCCATTTTTAAAAATATTTGTAGCAAATAATTAACCAATAAAATTATTAATAATAAGTTTTATTACTTATGTTAGTGAAACTTGTATCTAATATGTGTTTATAAATTTGGCTGTTCAGAATCAGTAAAATTGATTTCACTTAGTGTGAATAAAAGCAGAGAATACAACAGGTATCAGAAGTAACACTGTAAATACCATGTTGTGAAAACTCCAAAGAAAGTCAACTTCCAGAATAGATATTTACTGCTGAATATAATTATGAAATTCATAAGGTTATTATTTTACCCTTACACTAATCCATGACAGAATAGTGACTCATAGAGGATGTGCTCTGTGTGCTCAATGCCAGTCTAGTTGTTCATGATTTCTATGGTCAGGGTGATCCAAGCCACTTTAAAGGCTTTGCCCTTTGGGCGGCTCACTCCAGAACTCCAGTATTTTGCTTCAACTAATTCTCCCTCATGACTACTCTCTACACTTTTATTTGTGATGCGTATCACTAGATAGTGGAGAATATATTATTTTAGTAACTGACCAAATATCCCATATATGGGCCGACCCCATATATAGTCCTGTTGGATTTATACCTGTAACTGATTCTTTCTGAACGGAAAGACTGGTTTCTGTTTGCTTCTCTGATGTAAAAGACATGTTCTTTTAATGTCATTTATTGTGCATGTATATAATTCTCACAATCCAGTGGAAAGAACCAACGAAAAAAATCCATTTTGAATTTATATGTGTAATACTAAGCAAAAGTCATCCAGAAAAAAAAATAATAATAACACTAAGGCTTGTTAGTTATAACTCTCTAAAGAAAATAAGAGATCCTCTTTTAAGAGATTACTTTGTTCATAAGATGAAAAAGGTTGTGTTGATTCATTAAGACATTCCAGAATATTAGAGAGAAAAGAAAGAATTAAAACTAAGAAAAATTAAAACCTAATTTATAAAATAAGAATAAATTTATTAAACCTGTCAGTGTCTAAAAAAAATGAAGAAAAACAAGAGTATAGACAAAGCAAAGTAATAGAAATGGAGGAGGAGAACAATCACGCCTACAGGAGTCGGAGTTGGACTTTAGTCATTTGAACTGGACAGGGGGTGTATTCATATATAATGGTGTATTGAGTATAAGAGTTAATCAACTAAGGTTACTATCAAAACCACGAAGCAACAATTTTTATTTTCAAGTTGAATGTTCTAACATTTGTAACATAGTTGAACGAGTATCTAAAATGTTTTAACCCATTATGAATGTTTTGGCAGCCATTCTTCCATTACTCTATGGCTTATTTCTCATGAAAATTTTATTTTGTAATGCCTGATTTCATCATGAATGAAGAAAAAAAAACAGTCTGGCTATAAATTTTAAACGTCTGAGAATATTACTATAATATGTCTACCAGGTTAAAATAAAATAAAAGAATTCAAGGGTGTGAGTTACTTTGTTCCGTTAAGATTCTATTTCACCTTCTGCTGTAGGACTTCATAATAGGTTCTTCCGAAAAACATAAAAATGTAACCAAGAATTAACGTTGAGAATAATTTGTTTTACTAACCTTTTCTATTTGATTAGTAATATGAGAACTTATTAACACATAAAGTTCCCCTCTTTTAATCGCCAACTGATTTTCAGGAATGTTACTTTGTACGACTATTATAAAGCTTCGATCTGACTCACGAAATGGTCTTCCTATAATAATTTCTTTCCTCCCAGTACTTTCAACCTGAAATAAAAATACACAATATGTCAGTGTAAACCACAGTGCATTGCATACATTATTAAAGGTGTGTGTATATATATATATATATATATATATATATATATATATATACATACATACACATGCCCCAACATTTTTTGAATGGTTGAAGTTCTAAAAATGAAATCGTTTATTTATTACCAGTTCGTTATTCTATGTACATCGCTTCCTTTTAATGTAGAGCTTCTAAACTAAATTAATAACATGAACTTGGAAAAAAAAATTCTGCATTGTTGAGAGTGATAATGGTTAATATATCAGCTATCTGATATTGAATAGAAAATGAGAAGAAAAATAACTTGTACAGGTTGTACAAGAAATAACAACTTTTTTATCCAGCTCTCAAGAAGCTTGCCAGACAGTCAAGAAATTATATTACATCATCATTAGATGATAATTAATTTATTAAAAGTTAACTTGTCACAGGAACCAGATGCTAATCTGCCCAGCAAACAGCTCTCCAGGAAGTATGTGCATTCATGGTGATCATCAGACAGTTATATGCAGAAGTGAAATATGGGCAATCACCAGGGAAAAAGGGAGCCCTGTAAAAGAATATTTGAAGCAGTAAGAAGTAGGACAGACAAAGGTTCAGATCCGTGTTTGGGCACTGGGAGAATGGATAGAAGTCCAACCTCGAAACCGTATAACCTCACAACCAAGTAAAATTTAATATAAAATCTTCCAGTAGGCCTGGTGCTCCTATTCTATGTATGATATGTTAACACCTTTTTACTCTATAACTTCCAGGCTTTGCTGACTCACCCATCCTTTAAATAGGTTTTCTTAAAAATCATAAATACTTATTCTAGGATTAAAAAACAATTCCATACACTAAATCTTAACATATTGCTCAATTTATTATAATAACCTAAAGAATTTAACTTATCTTATGTCTTAAAACTAAACTTCCTTAAGACAATTTTTAAATTTAAATTCTTTATACATACAACTAAATTATTTTATGAATTATTACAACCATTCAGGAAGGTTAGGAAAGGTGGACTAGCTTGAAAAATATAAACCCAAAAATGCTCAAGGGTCATATCATGGCAAATGGATATGTAATTGAAACACATGCTTCACCATATCAAAGCTATATAAACTCAAATGACAAAGGCTGTACAAGCATATAAGGTTCCCTCGCATCAAAGAGGACTACTTTGAAAAGTTTTATATATTTATAACTGAAAATTCGAAATGCACTGAGTTCGACATGTTGATAAAAAATTTGGATAGTTTAAGGGTAATTCATGTTTTCTTTTTAGAGAGGATTGTTGAACTAAATATTTACTTTTTCTGCATTACATGTTTCTGAGATTTTATTGCACATAGGATAAAATTATACAAATTGCACATAAAATGATGAAGCAGAAAAAGCCTCACAAAATAATGAAACATGTGTTCATTATGCGACAAGATGAAAGAAACTCTTGTCTCAGTAATAATCATGACATACACCAACCAAAGTAAAAAAAAATAAAAAAAACCCATAAAGGTTTTCACTGAGACTTATTGTAGTATTTACAGTCTAAGCTTGGCAGTTGTTCATGGATACAAAGGAATGAAGAAGACCATTAGATGACACAGTAATTATCCCATTACCCTTTGACTGATACAATCCTACAATAATGAGATTAGGACGAGTGGCTAGAGCTCACAATTCCAAAATTATATAAAGCCGTGATAATCATTAGCCAGTATAACTATGGCAATTACAACTTTAATGTACCTCCAGTCTTAAAATAAATAACTCAGTATTTTTCAAAAGCTTGTCTGATTACAACAATATTTAATCACAATGTGTCTATCAAGACTCAATCTCAAAGGGCATCTTCTGAGATCAGGTTGGGATAAATAATTTGTCCTTGTCAAGAGTGAACATTACTTATGCCTGTTGCACTTAAGCCAATGTGATATTTTATATTGTAATATTTACATTAAGTGGTAAACAGGCTATGATTCAGTATTATCCCAGGGGGTTGTTGTTCAATTGTGAACTGTGTCGTGAAGTCATGAAAATTTGGCACATGCATTGCTAACCAAATTAAAATCCCCCTCACTACACTGTTAAGGTATAAAGTAAAATTAAAACCATTTTCTTGTAGAGATAGATATAAAAAGCTATAATCCATGTCAGCACATGAGAAATAAAAGGAAGCATTCATAGGTGATTGAAATATTTTAGAGAATTGTACCCAAGTTAAAATGGTTACATTAATAATTAAAAATTGGGTTCTATTAATAAACTAAGTGACTTAAATAGTTTCACTACATAAATATACGTACAAATATGTCATTTAAAACAACAGGTGTTCCTGTCACTCTAACATAATAAATTGTTTCATGTTGAGTAAATGTGAGGTGATCTACATTCACAAAAAACTGGGGGTGAAAATTCAAGAAGAACGTTTCATAGATTGACTTGTGAATTCGAGCTGTTACACTGAGGGTAAGATTACTTTCTATAATACTGGTATCTTTTGAAGCTCCTTTAATAGGAGTGATGACGCAAGTAAAACAACCTGAAAAAAAGAAAAACAAGATTTATAGTATAAACTCAAGTATAAAAAAAGGTAACAACCTAAAAAAAATTCTTAATGATTCAAACAAAAGAAATAGAGATGGGGAGGGGGGGGGGGAGGAGGCAAAGGAAGAGATACAGAGAGAACATTATATAGCAGAGTCCCTCTAATCCGAAAGTTCAGTCAATCTGAACATGGCAACTAATTTTGCAGTATGTCCGGAAGCTTTGGCAGTAGAAATGGTGTAACTTTCTACAGTAAAAACTTTGGCACAATTTCTCCATCACCTAATTCCTCAGTGAGAAGGTGCGTTATCATTTTTCATTTTAAGTCAAATTTTATTCTATTCCGGCTCTTTTTTCGTGGCCTCCTTGCTGGACATGCATTTTTCGTAATTTTTGATAGCACATCCGGTTTAATAAATGTATGATGCCTTCTTCGGGGGTAATTGAGGCAGGTAAAGGTATGTCTTTAACACTACTGTAAGTAATTAAATTTTCAGCTAAGGCTTGCTTAAATTCTGTAATTCACAATTTATTGGAGGGCCGTAAATTATATATTATCCAAGAATTGACCACACTTGTGCCAAACAGCACCTCAAACGTTACCTTGCGATACCATTTTATAGGCTTTTGTACTGGCGTATGGTACAAAGCCATCTGATCACTGAAGTGTTCGCCCAAGGGCGGAGGGGGTGCCTGCCTCCGGGGGCATGTACGGCACTGGATAAAAGCAGTTATCTATTCAGTGTGGCACATGCCCCAGGAGGCATGTATGAAAAAATACGTAATTTCTTTATCATATTACACAAATCAAAAAAAATATCTGCCGCACTGAGGTAATGATGTTTTAAAACTGAAACCGCACACACTTTGGGAGCGGTGCATGCCCCTGGGGGCATACACAGCATCTAACTTGTTAAACCCTAAAAAGTATCCTAGGTTTAAAACCCCACTTTAATTGAATTCTCTGATATCCCAAAAAGCATCAGAGATGATATCTTGCTTATTTTAATGGTTTTACAATTACAAAACAATTGTCATGGATAAGCAAGTAAAATGAAAACACAAACATAAGTAAGCAAAGTTGATACATATCATTAATTATCTTACCCAATGTATTATTAAATTCTGCATGTACAGAAAATACTCGGTCAACTGGATAAAATCTAGATGCTGATGTATAATAAAGATCACATGTGAAAGGCATAAGTAGTTCTATGAAATCTAAATCCTTGCAATATTTTGAGTAAGTAGGTTCATTTTTTTGCTTCTCATTAATTAAAAACACAGGTATTAAATAAGTGGAACCCACAGCATTAGTTATACTTCTTGGAGCATCATGCCCAATTAAGAACTGAAAACAAAAATTATATATATAAACACACATCAAATGAGAATAAATAATATAACTTACAACCATAATCATTTCTTTAAATAAAATACTTTTCAATAGTTAATATCTATTTAAATACTCTAATAATAAATAATTGGTCATATTTCTTTGTTATACTCACAGATTGTAAAGGCAATATTTCTATACTTAGTGATGCCAATAGTACGGGTTCTGGGTAGAATGAAGAATAATAGACAGATACAGAACCAACTCTATCTGCTCTGGCCATACCATGTTCACTGATATACATATCAACACTATTATCAGTAGTCCACACACCTTTTTGTGTGATCAATGGTGTCCAATAGCAAATTATTTCTCCTACAGTTAAATATTTCTTAAACAAAAAACAAAAAAAAATAATTAAAAATTATATTTTACTAAAAACAAACTCAAAATAACCTTGATAAACACAATAAAGCAGCATATAGGATTTTTAGGGGAAATTGTCCACCAAACAATGAATTGTAATGCTGAAAATGGAAAGGGATTGGTAAAGATAAATGGGTGAGGTTTAAAATAAATAACTGATAATTATTATTTTACATTTACTTTTTAGCAGCATATTTTCTTATACAAACTTCTGAGAAAAATTATGTTAATAATTTGTAGACACGTTTCAATGCTGTAATTAGTAGTTGAGCATATTCCATAAAAGAGTGTTATTTAAAATAAGAGTATTAATGAATATATTTATAATAGTATATTTAGATTCTTACAATGTGATCTCTGACAGTATTTCATTCTGAAAATATTTATATTATTATTCTTCATTTTTTTTCTCATTATTAATTTTTTCTTTATGCTTTTAGCTCGAAACAAAAAAGGTTCACATGTTATGTGTGTACAAGCAGAGTGTATGTTTCATTAATCAAAACAAAAAATGGCTTGGCTCTTATTAAAAAACAAAAGAAATATTTCACCATGAGTTGTGGGTTTCAACAATACTCTATAGCTGTGATAAATGCTAACTTGCATGAGAGCTCAAACATGCATGACCAATTTACTAGTGTAGAAATATATTTTTGTATTACTTACTTTACCGGGAACTATGTAGTTTTCCACTAGGATTTTGATGTAATCTTCCATTTTGGTTTCAGTAACAAAATCATGAATTTGTAAAATTACATGCCCAGAACTTGCTAAGCTTGTTATAATGCTATGATTAGATCCCGAGTATTCAATGTGAATCTAAAAGTAATGTAAAAACCATCAAAGAATATACATCATAAAACAACTGTAAGGAAACAGAAAGTATAATAAATCAAACACAACACACTTAAAAGCTTTCAAAATATTGAATTTAGGAAACCTTGAATTCTTAATGAGGGAAGTCTAGCTTAGTGATTTTAAGCCAGGACCATATAACAGTATATGTAACAGTGTTTTCAAATACATATGTAGGTAGAGACAACTGTTAGTGCTGATCATAGAGTAGATGTGGCAACGTCTTTCAAGGGAGGGAACGAACTTCAATATTTGACAGGTTTGAGGATGTTGTACAACATTTGACAATTTGAACCTCACCTTGAAAGTGCTTGTCAAGAGTGCCAATAAATACTCCTGATAAATTTGAAAGTCTGTCACGCAGGGGCTGTGTAAACTAAGCAGATTTCCCAAGTGAAGGTTTATAGTAGATAAATCTATAAACTGGTAACACTTAACACCACCGTGAATATTAAGTGAATTAATACAAACGGTAAAGAGAAATCTTTCATTCAATTTTAATAAGCTTCCAATGGAAAGTGTCCAAATTGTAAACAAAAAGGTCTGCCAACCTTTCACAACTGAAAAGATAGATAGAAATATGTTTCACCAGAAAGAAAATCAATTACTGAAATATATCTGAATAGAACATATTAAATTTATTGGAAACTATTTACCGTAAAACTCCCCAACTGTGTGACACTCAAGATTTTGGGCATACAGAGCACTCTAGCGGCTTTGGGGATTAATACTTACTTACAAACAGGTGCCGCAACCTCTCGGATTCATTTTGGATCTTAAGATTAATCCCCAGAGCCGCTAGAGTGCTCTTATGCCCAAAATCTTGAGTGTCACAAAGTTGGGGAGTTTTACGGTACTATATCTAATACTGTAATTTATAATGAGTCAGAATAATTTTTATCTCAATCACTCAAATCATAGTAATCCAAGAACTAAAGAGGGAAGGGAGCGATCAACAGAACATATTTGCATTTATCTCTTATAATAAAGGTCTCTTGAAAAGAATATTTGGTATTTAAGATTCGAATAAAGTGATTTACCACATAACAGAGTATTGTTTATGTGACATGAGTAGGAGTGGGGGTTTGCTGGAAACTAAACAATGCACATACCTCGATTAATGTTCAAGATAGAGAATAAATGTATATAACTATATTTATAGTACATTTAATTTTCAATAAGATTGGTTCTATACAATTTTTCAATCCGATGTATAATAACGGAGATATTTTGAATTTTCAAAATTCCTCCCCTCTAAACCCCCTCCCTCTGGTCCACTATCAGCCACAAATGAATTTGATATTTAGTTTTACATAAAATGTTTAAATATCGAGTTTGGTAATGATCAAACAAAAATTGTGACCACTAGAGCGGTAATACACACACACTCACACACACACACAAACACATAATTTTGAATGGAGCTCATTTTTGTCATCTACTAAGTAGTAATGATGGACATTTGTGGAAATTTTTCAAAAATTGTGTCATGAGTACGAACTCAATAACTGAAATCTGCTAAAAACAGTGATATTTCTTATTTATATGTTATCTATAAAATTACATTAATTTAATATTATATAGCGTTTACGTAAATATTTTTTTTATACCATTCATCTTGGCAAGGTTTTTTAAATACACAGATTTACAAAGATGTAGTTAACAAAAATTTTCAATTTTTATTTGATGAGTGAGAAATTCATTGAGATGAATCCTGCTGGGATTTACTGTTTGCCAAAGGTCCATAAACCAGATATATCATTCAAGGAAATAATGTCAGATTCATCATGTATGGCTGCTAATTTGCTAATGGGGAGGGTGATGAAAACTTTTAAGTTGCATATATCTTGTAAGTCATAATATACTCTTTGGAACAGCATTGATGTTAAAGTGCAAAAAGATGTGTCAGACAATTGAATTTGAGATATATTATATAATCCAATAGATTTACCAACTCGACTATAGAGGAATAATTCATTTTGTTTTAAATTCCAAACTAAATGAATTTCAGATAACTTAGAGATATTTCTCATTAATAGGAAATATTGAAATTTAGCTTAATACCAGTAGTATTAAATCATTTTGAGTGGGAGTTTGTATTTTTGATAATCATTTTGATAGATGTAACATATGAAAAATTAACAATAGGTTCCAAAATCCAATTTAGAGCTTTTCAAATTTAAAAAAGAATTACTTCTGTCCTGAATATTTGACATACAACTTCCATTCCAGTTTGCATAAGCAGCATGTTTCACGCATAATTCAAAACAATTTTCAATTTAAAATCGCATACATAATTTATAAAAAGGAGTGAAATTTGCCTTGTAGAAAGGCAAATGTGCCACATCAATTTTTAATCTAATTAAGTATCTACAAATTTTGTAGTTTAGTCAGTTACCTACTCTCTTCTTGGCAGCACGTTAGTAAGAATGTTCTCTCACCCTGCTTTCACTAATTTAAATTATTGTCATTATAGGATTGTTTTATGTATAATTTTGAGACTATATGCATTCTGGTCCGTACTTTTTTAATTAAATATACATTTTTTTCCCGTATTAAGATATTATGAAAATACTATATTGCCAGAAATTTCTTAATTTAAAGTCTCAATTTTACATTTGTTGAGGATTAAATAATAAATAAATGTGGCTTTTATTTTCAGTACATTTACCAAATTTAACTGCATTTCCATGGTTGGTTTTCAACCAACTAAAATGTAATTTCACCTCTCTACAAACCTATTCTAATAGTTTTTCTTAGTCCAAAACTTTTTATTTCAAATAAAACATAGTTAAAATCAAGCTGTATCCTCCTCAGAGCTCCCTTCCACTGGGGCAGAAGAGTCCTTATAACAAAGTAATACTTTATCAGAGATAAATAATCATATTTTGTATAGATTAGTATTAATAAATACCATACATGAACTATGGGTATCAATAAGTATAATTCTTTGCTGTGCATCCACGTCTATTTAAATGATTATATTGATAATAAGCATAATATAAATGTTTATACGCTTGAAGCATACACAAAATTATTAATATTGTTACAGAAGTAAATAAATAAAAAACAAACCTTTGAACACACATTGCATTCAACTATAGGCTTGGTGTTTGGTGGTACAAAAAATTCATAGCCATTCTCATCATGGTACGAAATTGTAATGTTTAAGAATAGGCCCCGAGGAAGCGACTTCACGTCTTCACTCGTTTCCAAAACTGTGTCAAAATTTATCATAAGATAATGAACTCGCTTGATCTAAACAATAAATTAAAAAAAAAAAATAACATCACAATTGTAAAACAAGAAAAATTATATATCACTCATTAACATATATTATCATCATCATTAATATGTTTTGGTTATTTTCTATATACAATATAGGACACTGTAATAGTTATTAGTTCATTATTTCAAAACTAATTAGTCGTCTCAGAAATATAAAAGACAACACTAACATTAGATTCAGTCCACAAAGGAAGTTTAATAATATACGATGAAATGTCACATATCCCTACTAAATGTTTATTCAATTCTTCGTGTATTAAGGAAACGAACTTAATGTAATACATATTTTTCAATTCATTAATAATGTTGCAACAAACATGATATAACTGACAATATACATTATTATATTAACAAGTTTATAATATAATGCTATGATATATTATTAAATATCATAAATGAGAATGCTCAGAATGTTTAAAAGATCAATATTAAAAAAATCAAGCTCTAAACTACAAATAAAGTAATCCCTTTCAAGTGAGAATTTCAAAAATAGACAAATGGATACTGTCTCTCCCCCCCCCCCTCTACCATGTATTAAGAAAATCCAGGATGATGGCTTTGTGCATGGGTATTTTCCAATTCATGATAACCCCTAGTAAAAATATGGGTAGATCTCTGCATGTATTTATCTGTGAACAGTGAGAGATTGTTGGGGGTTTGTCAAAAAAAGACATATTTAGGCAGGATTCTGCCAATGTTTCACCCTGATATCAGAGCTAGAAATACAGGGCGATGATAACCTGGTAGTTTTTCGCCCTTAAACCCTATACAACAACAGAGCTAGAAATAGAATTTAGCTGTTATCACATCCTCCACATTAATGTTTAATATCCCTTCATTTTTGTTTGTTCTTTGTAATTGTAATTTCAAATAATTAAATCATTCTTTGTTACTGACTTACGTTATACCACTTTTTTGACTTTGTTACTTATAGTTTACCATGTAAATCAGACTGAAATGTTGGCAAAATAAACACATCATGCCCAAATGAGTCTTCATTTACTGAACCCCAAAGACATCTCTTTATTCATACACCTATCATTTGTCCTATAAAGAAATTATTTATGTTTATCCATTAGAGTGTCAAACTGTTAATATCTGTCAACTTAATGCTCTAACAAGTATAGCAACCACATTGATAACTCAGCTCTTTTGGTTCTAAACTGCGGGTTCAGGAGGCATAGTTAGTGCCTGTGATAGACACTACATGCTGCTATCGCCGGCTGAAAGCTGGGAAGTTGGGATTCTGTCATAAGTAGTCAAGTTTTTTTTAAGGACATTCTTGTTCTACCAACTCCAAGTATTGTACATTTTTTTTATTCTTAAAATAACAATTTCATTTCTTGCCAGGTTGTTATCCATACTCAACAGCTTAGTCCTCAAAAAATACATAGCGAAATTTGCCCCCTTTTGACTAATTAACAACAAAATATAAATATTTAAGTCATTTTTATTTTAGATGCAAATTAACTAGTTTTAGAAGTGTTTTAACAAAAGTTAATTTTTCCCGCATTATTAAAATTGCTATTACTTTTTCAGTAAATGGATGACCAGGTGCATTTCCTCCTCCTAAGTCTCATGGGACTATTTGAAATAGATGAGGATATAGTATGGATTTCCGATATTGAAAGAGGTTCAGAAAGAGGATATAGGGGGATTTTCTTATGCCATCTTTTCGAAAATCACTGTATAATAAAGTTATGAAAGTCTATATAGAAGTTTTTTTTTTTTATTATTTTCACATATTAATCTAGTGTTGTTATTAATAAAAATGATGTTTAGAACAAGAATGATAGCTATAATTCTTTAAAATAATAATAGGAAAGCTTAACTTGAGTGGACAGTGGTTGGTATAGTGAACACCTTATTCTGACTACTGTTATCAAATGATTTTTTTCAAAATGTATCAACCTACGTTACTTGGACCCCAAGTAGAAGGTTTAGGAAAAAAAAAAACTGAAAAAAATTTGTAGGGAATTCTGCACTATAAAATTTATTAAGTCGACCATGTAAGTTAAAAAAATACTTTTTCTGAAATAATTACAATTCTAGTAATTCATTGCTACTGTTTTAATTTATGTGCTATTTGATTATTTCTTCTACTAATGGTACTGAACCTAAAATTAGGGTGAAAGTAATCCTTAATAAATGACATGTTAGTGAACTTTCTAAATAACCAAACCTGAAACTCGTGTAAAAATCAATTATTTATAGGAAAATATGACTTCTATTTATCATTTAATAATCAGGTAGGCCCGAGAAAAGGCAAGATCTTTATAATTTTCAAATTATTTAATACACTAAGATTTTTATTCTTCTCACATGGTAATTATCTATTATCTAAATTTTAATTAAAACCAATATGTGCACAGGAAAGGCCCCGCACTTCAGTATAACCAGAAGGAGGTAGATTATATGTTTATAGAAATCAATTGTTGAGAAGCAAATAAACTTAACAGAAAGGCGATAATTTAATTCCTATTTAAAGCAGACCCAGAAATCTAGCTACTTATCAATACTTAGTATCTGTTTGAAAATAAAGCTTTTGCTAGAAAGTACTAACAGTTAATAAAACAAGAAGAAATATAAGTACCTGTACTACTAAGGCTATATCTCTTAGAGTGGAATCAAAGCCATAGGTTTTTACATATACCACTGCTAACCCATAATTAGATCCTGATTGAATAACTCCATCAGCAGATACTTTTAAAAGAGCTTGTTCAGAATTAGCACTCCAAACATCAGTTGATTGAATGTTTCTAAAGTCTTTCTCCTGAAGAGACATTAAATATTTATAACAAAGAAATATCTTATAACAACTTACTTTTAAATTAATAATATATATATATATATATATATATATATATATATATATATATATATTTGATTTATGAGTAAGAACATAGTACCAAACATATGATGTGTGCTTAATCAATCGTATGGGAAAAGGCCAACAAGAAAGAAACACTTCAAATGATTATTGGAATCATTTTTATTTCTAGACTAGTTTCACGCCCACATGACATCTCATAAGGAGAAAAAGAAACACTAAGAGGTAAAAACAATGGCTAAATCATTGCATAGGACCTTCCACTAGCATTAATCTGAGAATGGCTTGCAAAGTATGGTGGGTCAAGTCGGTTAATTAATATAGAAAAGTCAAAAAATAACAAATATAGATTATCCCTAAAAAAGGATAGTATAAATCCTAAAGGGAAATATTTAACAAAAGAGTTGCTAATAAATTCAAAATTATTTAATTCAGATGTTTAATTTTCTTTTTATTGATCACCTTTTCCCTATATTTTATTATATGTATATTCTCTTTTGTTTTCGTATTGCAAATCCTTTTTTATTCAAACTGACAACATAGATTTGGGCATGAACTTATCTGATGTAATAATTTCTGAAAAAAGAGTAACAGCTTTTACCATTTAGTTATAAATTTAATATTTTTAAACCTATTAAAGAAAAATACATTAGTTAATTATATTTGTGACATAGAATGTTCTCTCAATAATTCAGATGCTAATACAAAAACAAAATTATAGTAGAGTTATTAAATTTATTAACAAAGCTTATGAAAAATACCAACTATAAATACATTCCTGATGATATTAGCAAAGAAAGTTATGAATATTTTGAATGACACTGCAACTTTTAAAGAAATAGATTATGAGCCTACCAATAGTCTTACAAATGGAGTAATCAGAATACAGGAAAATTGGGAAGGATGGGAGGCCACGTGCACTCTCTCCTGACCTGTGGATGGAATGCGTTTAACGTCTCTCCTGAGGCCTATGTTGCAAGTTAACTCAACATTTCACTAGTAATTCAAGTTTTTTTCCTTGTTATTTAATTTTTATTTAGCAATAATTTTAATTACATTTTCTATTTTGGACATTATTATCTCTATTATCCATTATACTTATTATTTCATGATATAATATATAAATATAATCAAATAATCATTTAAAAATAAATTCCGATTGGATGTTGCGAAAATAAAATTGAATACTGTCATGTATGATATATTCAAAAATTAACACAAAATATAATGTACTTTGCCATGGCACTGGCATAAAAAGTGACTGCGATTGGCGAGTTGTCTTGTCACAAATGAATTTCATATCTGGAGCCTCTAGCTTGGAAATAACATACTACTAGTTCACCTAAATATGGCTAAACTAGTTTAAGGCTAAACTAACCTGTGTGCCAACCATAGCGAAACAAAAACAAGGGAAAGGCCACAAATTCATATTTGTGTCCACCATCCCCAGAGCATGGTTTCTCCCAACTCATATATAAGTCCACAATAGGGAAAGAGTTAAATAGACCGATAAGCTAATTACAATTAAATTCACACACAAAAATGAAAGATCCAAATATGTTAACTACAATAGTAATGCACCTCTTGTTTATGGTTTAATTAAATTGCACAAAGAAAATCAACCACTTTGGCCCATTGTAAACACCATAGAATCTCCAACTTAGAAACTTGCAAAGAGTTTTGATTCTGAACTAAAGTTATTTTAAATGATAAGCCTTTTAACATAAATAATGGTGGCAATTTTAAAGTAAAATTATAAAATTGTTTCCCTACATCCAGTCAAGTTGGTCATAAAAATAATCAATAAAAACAGGTGGGGGGGGGGAATATTGAGTCACATCAAAATAGAAGACATAAAAAATTATACGATCAATGGTTATTTTAGATTCAACAATAAAATATTTAGACCATTATTTGGAATTCAAATTGCTAAAAATGTGGTAATATCAATAATTAGAATCACTATGAATTATGATCAACAAGAAATCAGCCACATTCAATTTATATACGAATAGATGAATGTCACAAAGATTATTTCATATTTTTAACAACAAATGCAATTTAAAATTTACTAAGGAAGTTCAAGTGGACAATAAATTAGTTGTTTTGGATGTTGAATTCATCAGAAATATTGATAATAAGATGGAATTCATATGGAAGGAGAAGAATACCTTTTCTGGAAGGGTGATTAATTATTTTTCAAGCCATCCAGTAAATTTTAACAAGAATTCTCAACAATAGAACATTAGACAGCACTATTCAGAACCTCCCCGAGCGTTTTAGTGAACAAATGAAGGCAGATATTTATACAAAAAATAGCTGTATAGATCAACTAAATGAAAATCAAAGCAATAAAGCTGAAAAGTCTATTTTCTATAATATTTACATTTTCCAAATCAAAGTTAGGGCTTTTAATTTATCTTTTATATGGCTGAAGCTATTTTTTACTCTTTTCGGATATTTCCAAGTGATTTGTCCAATATCTTTACATGTTGATGTAATCTTCCTGGCTACAGTGGGGTAGTAAGTCAATGTACAGTATATTTTTCTTTCACTATATTTTTTATTTGCAAAATTAGTATCCTTTTGGTGGACTATATGTATTTTTTAATTTACCTTTTATACTCCAAACTTTGTAAGCCATTCTCCAATTGGTATGGCTAGTGGAAGGTCATAGTGAAAGATGTAGCTGTTAGTTTAGTTCTTTTGTGTAGCAGAATTTCTCCTGAAGAGGCGTCATATAGACACGAAACTAGTTGAGAAATAAAAATAATTTGAATAATCATTTGAAGATTTCATTTTTTTTTTTTGTTGAACTTCCACCATAGACTTCTGATTAAGAAAACTATTCGGGTAAAGAACTGTATGCAGATATACTAAAGAGTATTTATATAAGGAGCTGATCCAAATGCAGTTCTAACACTGAGATTTGTTACAATTTCTGATGCTTAGCTGATTGTGGTGGAGCAGGGATTGTCACCAAGATGGACAATACAAGTTTTCCTGAAAAGAAACCATTTACAAGCACAAATGACAATGCAGACCAAGAATAAGGTTGACTGATGGTATAGGAAATAGTTTCCAAAAATATTCTTGAGTCGACAACTGGATGACAGCCAGAAATATATCAGTGAAAGCTGGTGGAGGAGGCCACGGCACAACATTAAGCTGTAGGGTCCTCACTAAAGTAACAGAAGTGGGCCCCAATTCAATTTTTGAACTGTAACTTAACGAATGTGTCAAACAAAGAGACTATATACTAAATATAGTTGATTTTTTATAAAAATATAATAATAATCAAATTATTAAAATATGTATCATTCAATTGTGAAATAATTAAACTAAAAAAAAATATCCTAATAAATTAAATTATTTTATAAAGCTAAAATGAATTTAAAAATATACATACTATACTGTTTGTTCTAAGGTGACATATGGTATTTGGTGGTATTAACATATAGTTTGACTCAATATTTGGGATGGTCCATCTTAAGTGGTTAAAAACTGTAATTTCTATGGAGCTGTTGAATTTAATTTTGGGAGAATGTAACCTTGTAACTATAAGATGTAGAACTGTTTTGCCAGGGTTGGCTCCAAAAACTCTAATAGAGAGTTTATTTTCATCAGAAATCTGGAAAATAATAATTTCAAATGAAAAAAAAATAATATCAATATTTTATTGTTTAAAATTTACAAATGCATACTTTTATGTGAATAAAACTGAAGAGAACAGATTTCATATTCAAGACCTCAATATATTTGATTCAACAAAAAAGAATTCCAATTATATTATGAGAGAGAGAGAGAGAGAGAGAGAGAGAGAGAGAGAGAGAGAGAGAGAGACAGAGACAGAGAGAGGGAGAGAGGGAGAGAGAGAGGAGAGAGGAGAGAGAGAGAGAGAGAGAGAGGAGAGAGAGGAGGAGAGAGGAGAGAGAGAGAGAGAGAGGAGGAAGAGAGGAGAGAGAGAGAGAGAGAGGAGAGGAGAGAGAGAGAGAGAGAGAGAGAGGGAGGAGAGGAGAGAGAGAGAGAGAGAGGAGAGAGAGAGAGAGAGAAGGAGAGAGAGAAGAGAGGAGAGAGAGAGAGAGAGAGAGAGAGGAGAGAGAGAGAGAGGAGAGAGAGAGAGAGAGAGAGAGAGAGAGAGAGAGAGAGAGAGAGAGAGAGAGAGAGAGAGAGAGAGAGAGAGAGAGAGAGGAGAGAGAGAGAGAGAGAGAGAGAGAGAGAGAGAGAGAGAGAGATAGAGAGAGGGGGGGAGAGAACAATCATAAATGTTTTCTTAAATAATAAAAAACTACCTAAAAAAAAATATATATATATATATATATATATATATATATATATATATATATATATATAAATACTTTTGTATTACACGTCATTTGTACTTCTCTACAAACAACACAAATCAAGAATAAAAATATCTTGTTCCACA
Source organism: Riptortus pedestris (assembly GCA_019009955.1). Taxonomy (NCBI): domain Eukaryota; kingdom Metazoa; phylum Arthropoda; class Insecta; order Hemiptera; family Alydidae; genus Riptortus; species Riptortus pedestris. The sequence continues at coordinate 33,556,852 of CM032233.1, forward strand.
ATAATTCTTAACTGAATCATTGCTGGATAAAATACCAAACTTTAACTAAGCAAGAAAATGACAAGTAAATCTGTTAACTGTTAAAGGAAAATGTAGTTACCAATTTGTAAATATTATTATAAGCTGTAATTAATTTTTAATACCTGTATATTTGAATTGTAGAATGTGTCTTTTATATGCACCACATTAGGCACTGAAACATGCCAATTAAACATCAGAGAGGGAGTGATAGAACCCAGAAGCATAGGTGATATTTGATGAGGGATGCCACTAGCATAGACTGGCATAACATTACCAAGACCGAGTTTAGTTGTTGGAGCCACAATGTGAACACCAGTCAATGGTAAAACTTGAACATCAATGGTATCTTCGCTATAGACTTCGTCTTGATGTCCGAGAGACTGAGCCGTAACTGATGTTTCACCTAAAAAAATTTCAAAACTTATTTTCATAAATAAATCTTACAATTAAAAGCAATGTGTACATACATTGTACCAATAACACAATTTTAAGTTTAACAAAGCAATAAATGAAGAATGATCAATAATTTAGCAAGTAATAATACTGTCAATGGGCTAGCAAACAAAAACTGACATTGAAGAAGAAATAAAAGAATAGATAGCCAATAATAGTGATGAAAATGAAATAATCAGGACTAAGCAGGGAGGATCTGAAAAAAGCAGATCAGATGGGTTTTATAATCAATTAAAAGACATTTCTTGGAAATGTATTAATTTGCTTGAAAGGATCTCTCGTAACACACACGCATTGAAATGTTAACAATAATGAACAAATTACTGGTATCTCTAGCTGAATCAGAATACATTGATGAAAACCTTGATAATGAAAGGGAAGAAAAAAAAACACTAGAGAGACTAGTAGAAAAATAAGTGTGCCCTTCTGAGTGTGGGACAAAGTAAGGAAGAAAAAAAAGAGACCAAATTCCACCCAAAAAGGAGTGGTAAACATAGGGTATGTCATTGAAAAGTGATAAATTGGGCTTTTTGTGTGGTGAAAATTGATAGAGGTATCGCCGTATGAGTACAACCTCAATAGGGATGATTTCTCTTTATGGGAATCTGCTAAAAATAGGCCAAAAATAATTATAATTTTTAAAATTATGTTAAATAAAAATTAATAATACCTGCTTTAATGCCTCTTACAATGGAAGAAGTTGTTACAGATACAATAGTTGGATCAGATACTGTTAAGGAAACATGAGCATCAGAAGATGGTCCTCCAGTATATTTCAATTGAATCTCAGAACCAACAGTTAATGTTATAGATCGAGGACTGATTTTTAGCCTTGGGAACACCTAAAACAACAACAATAAATGGGATACAATTAAATAATTTTAACTTAAATAATATATTTTTCTTTTAAGGCAAAATTTAGCTCTACACATTGCCAGATTTCCAACTGTTTCCAAAAATGTTGTATACTGAAAGTTAACCATGAGAATTCATCTCAAAGAATACTTGCAAAAACACAAAATATCTTTATTTGAACTTCACAACAAAATACTAATAAATAAAGCTTTGTCTAGGCTGTCAATGCTGTTGAGATGGAAGGAGGTGAAGGTGTGTCCAGGATGAGTGGTTCAATAATAATAACGAGGCAAATTGACCCTTTGCCGCATTATTAGATAAAAATTTACTTGTACTATGAGGCCAATCGGCCTATGACAAAACTATTACTGCACTACTGAGTTAATGATAATGAGCTAAATTAAAATAGGACTGAATGTTGATATATATATATATATATATATATATATATATATATATATATATATATATATATATATATAAAAATATTATGACAACTTTAATTGATTACCTGAATAGTAATTGAGTTACTAAAAATATCTCTCCATCTTCCTCTTATAGTGGTTTCCCCTTGCTTAATTCCCTTTAGAATAATATCGATTGTTCCTTGAGTGTGATCAAAGTGTGGTTTCTCTGTTTCTTCAAAACTTGCAATAGACGGATTGTATGATTTTAGCTGAATTCCTAAGGTACTGAATTCTATTACAGGAATAGCAAACGGCCTTTCATCGCTATCTAACAGGTGAATTGTAACTTTTAAGAGATGACCTTCTTGTACTTTTGAAGATGATGAAAGAGTTAAAGATGTAATGCTAACTACCTGTAATAAAAATAACAATGGAAAATTAAGAAATATATAATATACTTTGCCATAATTGTCTGGTATTGAATGTTGTTGTTTTTTTTTTTTGTTTTTTTTTTTGTTTTTTTTTACATTACATAAAGAAACTGTTTCAAAGAGTTGATTTACTTTGTACCAAATAAAAAAAAGCTATAAACCATTTATTTATGTTAAAACAAAATCTTATAAATTAATTTTAAAAGAAAAGCGTAGCTGAGTTTTTTTCTACTGCCCATCAGTGGTTTAGAGCTATATATATATATATATATATATATATATATATATATATATATATATATATAATGTAGAATGGGTCTCATTTTCATTATCTCCTAAGTAGTGTCAGACATTTGAAGGAATTTTCATACAGTTGTAATCTCAACAACTGTTTGATCAAACCAAGAGTACACATGAAAACAAGAATTTAATTAGTGGCAAAATCCTTTGTCCAACCACAGAAGAATGAACATTATTTAAAAAAAAAAGGAAAAAAAAATAAATAATTATTCTAGAGTAGGCAAAACTAAAAATAAAATAATTATAACAAACAATATCTTACCTGAAATTCAATTTTTGGTGGGGATATATAAGGCAAACATTTATCTATCACAGTGATTTCACCACTTCCGTCACTTAATGGATATATTTCTGCAGCTCTGGTTTTATAATTATAGTTAACAGAGATGATATCATTTGTTTTCTCAAAAGAAAAATGACCAGAGCCACCTTTAACTTTGAGCTGAACAGTATTTTTTGGATGATTAAATATAGATAAATAGTTTGGTTCCACAGTTGGTTTTTGTACCACTGACAAAGTAAATGAAATTAAATCAGATGGAAATTGTTTTGACTTATCCAAATGAAGTCTAGATACAATACTTTCATCATATCCTAGCATAATGGCTTCAGCTTTAACATCTCCCAAATTATAATTTATGGATGCTGTAATATAATGGCTAATAGCTGTTTTAAAATCAATATTGTCCTTCTCTTCCAGTTTTATCATTTTTTCTTGATCAAAGCGAGCTATAGCATCATTGTTGAATTTCCAATGAAATAAGATGCTGGTTGCATTTGTGAATTCAATTTTAGCATCATCATAAAGTTTTACATCAAATCGTACTTTTGACAAAGGATAAGTTATAAATCGCTGAGGAAAAATTTCAGAGCAGCTCGTTTTTGATTTGGTATGAATTTCAAAGCTTTTGGGTATTTTGCAACTAATGGATACTACGCCCTCAACTTCGATTCCAGAAAAATCCAGTGGATATGTTACTACTTTCAATGCCAATGAGCCAATACCAATTTTTAAGCAAGTAACTCGGAATACATAAGGATCACGCTTCGTAATTATTTCTTCCACATGAAAATATGATTCTGTAAAAGACACATGGGTATTGATTCCACCAAAATAAGGCTGAGGACCACCTGTGAAAACTATATCATATGAGGACCCTAATGCTAGAACAATGTGTTCATTTTTTGCAGGCTGCAGGGAGATAAGAGGATTGTGAGCACTAACCAAAGTATCAGCATATAACTTTCTACCATTTATATCTAAAGTAACAATTACTTTTCCAAATCCAGCAGTCATTGAGGATATCCTTTTTACAGCACAAGCACCTTCTAGAGGCTTTATGTCAACTGCTTGAGAGCTATTTATAAAAGGATAGTTAGTAATCACTTCGAAATTTAAAAATGAACAGTTACTAAAGGGTACTTTTTCAGATGTAGTTGCATTTCTGATTGTACCATACAAAGATAAATGCAGGTATATGTCATGACCAACAACTGATTCAGTAAGATTATTGAATATGGTCAATTCATCAGGAGGTAATAAATGGATTCTGGCAGATGCTTCACTGTATCTATTCTCCCTCATTTGTACAGACACAGTTGTAGATCCAAGAGCGTTTAATGAAATACGACCATTCTGCAAAGTATCAGCTACTGTTGAATTCTCTGATGACCATACAAAATTACCATCACCTCCAGATGCTTTTAACAAGTAACCTTTCAGCCTAAAAAATAAAAATAAAACCAATCTATTATTTACATAAACACAAAATAAATAAGCATGCAAAAGAGCATATTAAATTTTGAAATAACTTGTGTTTATTACCCAAGAAATATTTTATATGGATATGTACATGCACACGTACACGTACACACACACATAGATTGGCATTAATAAAGGTTAGAAGAGCTTCAATTTTTAAAAATAAAATTTATATGCTGAAATAAATTAAAAATCAAATTGTTTGAGAAATGAAATTTTAATACAAATTACGCAAGAAAAAGAAATTAAGAGAGACAAAATGCAGTATAACTAAAAATATTTAAAAAACAAAGCATAACAACATCATTAGCAAGAAGAGACAAACTTACCACAATAAAGCTTGAACAGAAACTAACATTTACCCAAGAGGATCAATTTATAACCTTAAAAAGAAAGAGGAACAAAAGACTGTGAGTGCCCCTCAGATTCGAGCTCAAGACAACACTGTCACTAAGTAATTGGCTTCTGTAGCTACAGTAAAGCTAAGAATCAAAAAGAGGCCAACTTTTTGGGGTTGCACCAGTATACTAAAATCACTGTTACATTCCGCTAATAATAAGATCAGTGGGCATTTGCTCATAAGGACTTAATAGTCGAAGACTGGAAAAATAGGACTATAGGCTGACCGAAGTTTCATGTTTGGAATCACTGGAATGATTGATCACAATGAATTATTGATTCCTGAGTGCATAATTCCAGCTGTGCAAGGGGAGGTGTGTGGGGCTGTTTCACAAGTTTTGGACAAGAAATTATTTCACAAAATTCATGAACATTTAACAAAAAGGTTTATAAAACATTTTTTGGAGACCATACAATCCATTTTTGTATTCTTCTCGTATTGCTCCAGGGATTATTATGCAACACACTAATGATCTGAAACTTCTAAACTTTTATTAAGATATTTCCAACAAAAAGAAGTTTAATGTATTTTAAATAAATGACTTGACTTGCCTAGTCTAGTCTCTGGACCTCAACAATCCAATTTAGTTGCTTTGGAAAGAGCTTTAGTTAAGAAAGTTATGGATTCCACTCCAACTTACAGAAAAAGTATAGGGAGCCCCTGAAAAGATCTTGGGATAATATTCCATTTGAGAAGTTATTGTAAGAACGTCCTGGGGGTTCAAAGCTGTTCTAAAGTAAGGGAGAATATTTTGATTATAAAGAAAACCATAACTTATATAATTTTATATTTTTTAATTTGCCTCTAAAACTGTATTATTTTATGTACTATATACTATTGCACTATTATAGTTTTATTTGTAAATCTATTTGAGTTTTGTTATATTTATTTCAAAATATATAGAATACTTTCAAATTATTGATGTGGTCCTAAGCTCTTGAATATCATTGTGTGTGATATACGCATGCACCAACAAACACACACATACACGTGATGGCGCTGCCAAGTGGGAGGATATTGTTCACGAGCAGTTTAAGAATAAAGAAAGAATGGATTGACTCAATTGATGCTAGAAATCCTTGAAGCTCAGTATATAAATTTTTGACTGGTAAATCGTAAGGGAAATAGATCTATTACTATAATAAAAAGAAGAGATGGAACATTCACCGAAAATTTTCTGGAAACAATTGAGGTAAGATCAGAAAAAAAATATACCAAAGGAGAATCAGATTTTTCTACTCATCAACCAACTTAAAAGTAATAAAGCTCCAGGGATGGATGGAATTACAAATGAAATCATCCCACAAAAGACAAATATACATACACATACACACACACACACACACACACACACACACACACACACACACATATATATATATATATATATATATATATATACATACAATTTTGAATGGACCTCATTTTCATCATCTACGTAGGATCAATGGACATTTGAAGGCAAATTTCAAAAATTGCGTTATGAGTACGACCTCTCAATAGCTGGTTTACCTTAAGGGAAATCTGCTAAAACCTTTCTATGAGAATCCTTCATTAAAAAAAAACATGCATTTCTATTGGAAACTCCAGTCTTAGGTTTGTTGGAGAAGAACTGGAAGAGACTAGAAAGTCGACTTTACCGCCAAAAGAAACATCATTATCCATAACTAAGGCCTAGCGAGTTCCATTTTGAAATTTTCAAAACACTTGAGAAGGAGAGGGGGGGATTGAGAAGGGAGTGTGAAACATCCTGTATATGATTATAGAAGCTCCCTTCTCATTTGAATAAAATTTATTTTCTTTAACCCTTTAATTGTGCAAGCCACTATAATGGCTTTGCACAATGAAGGTTGCTAGAATTAGAAATATGATGCCTCCAGCTAGTGTAATGGGAAGCTTGACACACTTAAAATATATTCACAATATATTTTCGAATAGAGTAGGTGAGCATTACCTACTATCTATTCAAACAGCTGATCCATATAGCTCCTATTAGTATTGGCATGATCATCTAGGCAGGAGGTTCTACTAAATGATTTTAATTGTAAGGAACATATTATTGAAGTGGCTATTGAAGTTATCGAAACATGTAGAAGTTTTTAATAAAGTTGAATGAAAGAAATGACCACTAGTGAACGAGAAAGAGCCACGACTCTATAGTAAAACCATTTACTTTAAAAATGGCCATGGATTAGTAAGATATGTGACAGTTCCTTTAATTTCTGAACTACTCGTAAATAGAGGATAAATTTAATGCTGCAAGTATACACTAAAGGCCTTTCTTCAAATAAACACATAAAATACACATGTCACTAAATTAATGTTATTTCCACAATTGTATTTATTACCTTGATGTATAGTCAGGCACCCAAGGAAGAGCCAAAATTTCAGGAGAAATAGTAACTGATGGGTATACAAGTAGTGTCTTCTTTGCTGATATGTGCTTATAGTTTTCGAGCTCAATAATAAATCTGCTATGACCTGTCTGGTAAGGAACACCTGTGAGGGTTCCATTTTTATGCTCAGAATTTAATTGAAAAATATCTTCTGCGACAGCGGTGTAACGATACATTTTAGGACTAATCCAAATTTTTTCATTGTCACTGAAAATAAAATTTGAAAAATTATATAGTTTTTTTAATATTTTGTTTTCATTTTTTGAGGGAATCCATTTTTTTATTAGTTTATTATTTATAATACTTAACTATTTAACAAATAGTAATACAATAAAAAGGTAAAATACTTACCATTAAATACCTATATGTGTGTGTGTCAGCGTGTATTTTATATATATATATACACACACACCCACACATGCGCGCACACAGACACACCAGTCTGGATTAGTATAATGATGATAGCAAGTAGCGTTTAAAGAAATAAATAACATTACAGCATTAGTGGGAGATGAGATAAGATAACGTCTATGAATACAATCAGACAAAATTATGATGAACCTAGTTTTTTCTAATTTGGAAAGCTTAACTTATTACCCAAACATTGTTTCTGACAATATGGACATAAGATTTGACTTACAACTTACCTGTACTCAAACATAAACAACTATACCAGACTAAAAGCTGAAAACCCTAATCAGATAATAGGACATAAAAAAAAAAAAAAAAAAAATAACTAATGAGAAACCTGTTCCATGCATGTGCTGAGACACTTGACTCCACATGTCGACTTTTTATTCCATTTAAAGTAGTTTCAACAGCCTGAGTGTCATATGTGATCAAGTATTAATTGTTTGTTGGTAATGTTACAGTTCAATGTGCATTGTTTCCACACACAAGTCCAAGATTCCCTTGGTACTTGGGCTAATTAAGTCACAAAAAGAAGGAAAACCTTAGAAGGCACTATAACAGCCGAATCAACGCAGAAGTTTGGAAAGAGAAGTTTTGGCAGATGAAAAAAAAGATTTTAATTTGATGGACACAAAATCAACAACCTGAAAATATTACCAAACCATAAATTATTATTACTTGACAAAGTGAATATGTTTCCAGATATTCCAGTAGATTTAGCAAAAAAAAGTATAAATAATATTTGGGATAAAACAGAAAGGGGAATAAAAGCTAAAAACAAAGATTTGTCCATTGAAGATGTGGATTTGTTTGATAAGAACAGAAATTTTAAGTTTTTAACAAAATTTATACACAGATTAAGGACCCATTCAGATAGGAAACTCACTTTCAATGGCAATTGGTGGTATAGTAATGAACCAGATATTAAAAGAAATATTATTAGAAACTGACATTCAAATTTAATATTTATACAAATGTATTGGTGAACCTCATTTTAAGTGTGCCTGAGTAAATAATTGAAAAAATTCTTTAATAATAAATGCCTTAATATAAAATCTACAAATGAATTTGAAATAGATAGAAAATTGGATTATTTAATTATGAAATTTATTCACAACGAATAATATATTTAAATGTAAATCTATTAAGAATAGTAATAGAAGAACACATAAAAAAGGAACATAAGCACTAACTTGAAAGAGAAACGGTTACAAAAAAAAAAAATACCAAATAATTTTATAGACAACTACTTTCAAGGCAATAATTAGCGATAAAAACTCGGAAATCATTGATACAAGACCAATAAAAAGAAAAAAATTTGACAGTAACCAAATTGGAAATGAAAATTGGAAGGAAAAGAAAATGAATGAATCTGGAAAATGATGAAAACAAACAGGAGAAAAGTAAGTTGACACAACCTACAATACTAAGGCTTACTTACAGAGAATGAAGACAATACATATGAAAATAGCCCACCCTCTATCATCAGAGTGAATACCTATTTCAAATACCGATGAAATGGGAAGATCTATAGTAGATAAGAACAAACATATAATGGAAAAAGTTTGTTCATTTAAATATCACCCAATTAAACCTAATGGACTAAATAAAATATGCAATAATACATGTAAAATAGGTGGGAAATATTACAATGAAGAAAAAACTAAATTAAATAGAATAATAGATAATGCTAAGCATTCATTTAAGTATAATGAATACAAAATATTGTTGACATACATGTTGGTGGAAACCTTCAGCACTGGCAACTCATAGGTACAGCTAGCAACCCCTTCAGTGTGACAGCACTATTTTGAACCCCGTAAAAAGTTGTACTGAGTTAGTATTCTGTGAGTCAGTAGGTTTTATATGCCTGTTATCCGTATTAGTCCAGGTCTGTTGGTTTACATTTTAGGTCTGTTAAAACGAGAGGTGGGGTTATGTGTGTATCAGAGTATAATAGGTAATCACCTGTATTATATTTTTTATGGACGTAGGATGAAATAATTGGCTACGCTCTGCCTTTTTAATAAATTGTTATAGTTGAAGTGTAGCCAATTATGTTTTAGTCTGGGTATTTTGGGCAGGGAACCGGACTAAAATGTAAAACCCATATGGATAACAGAAGTATAAAACCTACTGGTTCAAGGATAGCTAATTCAGTACAACTTTTTACAAATTTGAAGATGATGCTCTCACACCAACGCTTAACAGCTGTATTCCATGATCTACAAGTGTTGAAAGTCTCCACCAATAGCTATGACAACAGTATCTGTACACTGGTGATACTAACCCTTTATTTGACATACTGAATACAAAATAGATACTAAGGATTGTGAAAGCTTATATATTAGAGAATCGTCTCAAATAAAATTAATGTATGTATTACACAATAGGTTAATAGATTAGATAAAAACGAAAATAAAACAGCTTTAAAAGCCCATGCAATTAATATGAAACACAAGTTTAATTTTAACACAGCTAAAGTAATAAATCAATTTAGGAGAGAAATAAAAGAGGGTATTTATAATTTTAATAAGAAGTCAAACACCAAAAAAAGAATTTGAATAACCTAAGCAGATCAACCATGTGTTTAAATGAAATGGTAATGATGCCATCTCAAACCTCTATTCTCAATTTCTCCAGAAATAAAAAGACTGTAATGTAAAAACAACTTGATATTTATGTTTAAATGAGATGTTTAGTGAAACGGCAAGGGCTAAGTAAAAAATATATAGAAAAACAATTGTAAAATATTAAGTTTAACAAGAGTGATTAAATAACATTTTTCGATGCCACTCATTAGAAAGAATATTAGGAATTTTTTCCCTTCACTAAACACCCCACCCACTCTATCTCATCCAATTTCAGCTTTGACCTTTAGTTTTCAAAACGCTTAAAAAAAGACCGTCGCACAGAGGTTGAATAAACTAAGCAGATTCCCCATTTACTGATATGACAAACTACTGATTTCATCTCATTATACATTCTCTATTTCTAAATAAAAATCTGATGAGTGGATGTGGGGGGATTACCCTTACCCTGTGGAAGGCTGAAAAAAAAAGTGCAAATAACTTTTCGTTATTTATTAAAAAGAATGAACCTCATTTTCATCATCTTCTTGGACATTTGATGAAAATTGCGCCAGAGTACCTCTATAGCAGATTTTACTTAGAATAAATATGCTAAAAATGATGATATAAAATGAGTGTTATGATACTCACAAGCCATAAACCTCTGGTACAATTGTTGCTTTTTGGTTAACAGTTAAAGTCCACGAATTGAATGGCAGAATATATAACATCATGTAGTATGGTTCAATGACAGCAAGTAGCGCAGATGGTAACTTAATTGTACTTTGGTCTGGAATTGAATTGTCATGAACTGTAACCTCAACTTTTCCAAGTGCCAAGCCTGTAGCTGTCATTTGTTTCACTATAGCAATGTTTTCATCTCCAGATATTAACTCAAACTGATGATTTGCAAAATCAATTTCAACCTTTTTCCCCAGACGAATCTACAAAAAATAACAAAAGACACATTACTGTATTAAACTAAAATTCATGAATCCCTTTAAATACTTGGTCAGGAAGATTAATGATGACCATATATACACTTCCATGACTTCAAATGTCTTAATAACAACATAGAACTATTTACTGAAATAAATATAATTTTGGGTGGCAATTGTTTCTATGCTTTCAGTCCCTCTAATAAATTCTAAACATCTGTATCTATAAAACAATAAAAATTTGTATGCAATTGACATCCTTTTGCTTGAACATCCATTGAATTGAAATAGTCAAGCAATTTAGGAAAAAAGCATTACTAATGATTCAATCAGCAATTTATCTAATGGAACTTTGCCTCCTATCCATTATTTTCTCTTATGACGTATAAATGTCAGCCAATATTCAGAATGATTTACAATCTCAACAATAACATCAATACATAGGATATTCAATATGATTATACCTATCCAGAGGAGCTTACATTTAATTATATAAATTACTTCACAATGCAGAGTTCAGACAACCTTTTACGAGGACAGTTACATAAAAACCCAGTCAGGTGGTTAATCAAAAAGGAAATTGCATTTACAACAACATAAATGAATTAAATATGACATACAGAGACTCTTGGAGAAGATCGGGTGGAGGGGGAGGGTGGACAGTAATCTTAGAAAAAGTGAGGTTATTCTTGGTTAAAATGACTCTCCATGTTATCTCCTGTTGTTCTAAACCTAAGGAATGTAGAGGCATGGTCACTATCAAATGGGACACCAGCCTTGGTGACATTCAAATCTAATTATCTCAATTAATTGTTAATGTAAAACATTGTATGTGGTTTCATTTTAAGCATAATTTAATATACTACAATATTTAAACAGACTTTGCTGATACAATACTTCATTATAAAATCAATGATTTCTCTAAGAAGACTATATTTAATTTTTTTCATTTTTCTGTGATTTGCAGCTTAAAGAAGCAACAGATTAAAAATTTCATGGGAGTAAAGTAGTATTAGAATTAAGTTTTCTATAAGAATATATCATTAAAAATATACCACTCTATTGGAAACTCCAAAGTTCCATTGGCTGGAGATGTTTGTGGATACATACATATATAAAAGTAAAGAAGTAATCATACAATTAGAAATAATTAGGTAGAGAAATAAACTTCCCTTAAATAATAACTTACCTGAAATAAACGAAAATCGACTGTAGTTTCAGGAAGAATGTAAACAGTTGAAGGTTCCAATATAAGATTTGGAACAACGACCACTTTTACTGAAGCGTGTTCAACAAAGTTATATTCTTGGTGAGGTAATTGAACGAAAATCTAAAAATAAGAAGATGAAACTAGTATTCAATGCAACATTTCGGTCTAGTCTAACAGAATAATCTGATTTTAAATTATAATGTGTCTGGTATTTTCATTTAACTTTTTATATTTGTATTTGAATAACTGAATTCTAATTAATTGCAATATTGAATAACTTGTCCTCATAGCAGAAAATACTGAATAACACAGTTAACTCAAAATAATTGAAAAGTTGGATCCAATGTTCTTTTGGATAGATTTTTCATATCTCCATATTAAACAGTCGGAATGATTTAATACTTAGGATAAACAGGAAACAAAAAAAAAAAAAAATACTAAATGTTTATGGCATAATGTCTTACTTCTGTTAAACAAAAGTAAGGGAGAAGAGAAGTTGTATGATCCTTCCAAAAACCTTATACACGCTTTTAAAAAAATTAAAATCTATCGTTAATCGTAATTGAATAATTCTATGCTAATTAAATATCTAAATATTAAAAACATCTCTGGTGTCAATTTACCCTTCATGGATTATAGTGACACAAAGTTAAAAACACACAAAAAAAATTAATAAACAAAATTATATTAAATAAAATAGTTGTCAAACCACCTTAGCTGATCCAGTTTTAATGCCTTCTACTAAGACAATGTGCCCAAGCTTTCCAATAGAATCAAAGAGGGCAACTGATGATGGAGGCTCATAAGGGGAATCACGAAAAGCAATTAAGGCTATGACAGCTGCACCAGTATCACCAGCACCAGCTACACTACTTGATGTTATCCTCCACTGAAATTCAACTCCTTCTAAAGTCGTAAATTCATTTCCTGAAAAAAATAATTACTTATCAGAAAATATATTCTACAAAAATAATTTTGATAGCTCAAAAAAAAGTTTAGATCAAATTGAAACAAATTAAAAGTCAAAAATTAAGTAGGCCATAGCGTAATGTAGAAGATAGATATAATAAGAATAAAAGTGGAAAAAATTATGTTTAAGGGTAGAGCATATGTTAAACAGAAAATAATATCAACATCGTTAAAGATTGATTTTGATTTTATTAATTCTTTCACAATAAGAGACAGCATGAATATGAATAATTGCAATAAGCACTCAGCACAGCACTGTGATTTTAAAAAAGCAGTCTCCATGTTCTGGATTTGCAGAAAAGCATACATACATATGTAACGCATATAAATATTTATCAAATTTTAAATGGACTTAATTTTCAAAAATTGTGTCATGAGTACAACCTCAGTAAGGTTAATGTGCTAAAAAGATACATGTATAAGCACGCAGACATTTTTTTCAAAATACTAGAGCTCCAAAATACAGTTTTTTTCACATTAACGATAATGGTTTCAGTCACAAAGGTTGCAGATGCATCTAACAGCTTAGAAGATAGAACGAAGGGTGGAAATTTTGAAAATCTACTGCAAAACCCAAAAGACATTATATCAATCAAATATTTAACGGTGCATTAAAAAAAAATCCTAATAAACAACAGTGTGGTAAACCAAGACAAACAGCTCTCTTAGTGCTAAGAAAAGAATGACGTGAAAAAAAAAAAAAAAAAAAAAGGTTAAATTTACAAGAAGATTGGTTCTATAACATTTTTTGATCCAATTCATAATAACAGATATTTTGAATTATAACCTCCCCCCTCCCCTTGGTTTGATTTCAGCCACTAACAAACTTTATTTTTCGTTTTACATTAAACTCTTAAATATCAAGTTTGATAATGATAAAAAAAAATTGTGACTGCCAGATAGGTAACTGACAAGTGAGTGTGTGTATTTCTTCTAAAATTGTGTCATTAGTACAATGATAGCTGATTTCCTATAATGGAAATCTGCTAAAATGGTAGGATCTCAAAGAATAGATAACCAAAGTCACTTTAAATAACAAAATAAACAACTTTTGTTATGTTCATTATTGCCGAAAAACCAATAGGAAACAAAATATCACTATTTTTTATTTCAGGCCACCCTTATGACCCCCACTCCAATTTGTCTCTGAGAATATTAGTATAATTTAAAGTCTAAGTTGGGTTAATAGTAATAAGTGTACCAACTTTCATAAAATTCAGTTCAGTAGTTTAGGCATGAAAAGGTAACAAACAAATAAAAAAACAAAACAAATAGACACCAAAGCTAAAAATTGTTTATATTGTTTCAATTCCATGTGAAATGAAAAAAAAGTATTGTAAAATCTAAAAAATGAAAAATAAAAATCAATGTACAAACAGTGGTTACAATTTTATACATATAATAGCTAAAGTACCGGCATCACTCGGGGAGTCGGAATAATTGTAATTTCTTTTGGCCGTAGAATGCACAATATTTTTCTACTTTCCATCTCGGTTAGTCTTTACAATACTATTTATCCTAGGAACTATAGCTAACTTATAGAATTTTTTAGTCTCAAGGAATAATAAATAAAAAGATAAAGAAAAAAATGAGCTCCTCATCTATCTCCATTGGCCAAAATACTGATTAATATAAATCATAATTATGGAAAGTATTTTTATTATAAAATATGCAAGAATACAAATTTATTTCCCCAAAAGAGTCGCCAAGTTCGGTTCTATCGTTAGTCCAAATAAAATTATCGACTCCTGCAATAGTTTATAGCGTATCTCGTTTATAGTTTATTATACGACAAAAGTGTATATAACAAAAGTTACTCTAAAAAACAAAATAGATAACTTTTGTCATGTGCGTATTTGCTGAAAAAGCAATACGAAACAAAATATCGTTATTTTTAATTTCAGGCCTACCTTATAAATCCCACTCCTGCTCATACCTAGAAATGTTGGTACAGCTTATTATCATGGAAGAGTTAGTGCTAATTCACATGTCAAATTTTGTTAAGTTCGGTTCCATCGTTAGTCCAAAGAAAATTATTGACTCCCGCTATAGTTTTTAGCATATATCTCGTTTACAGTTTACTATACGTCAAAAGTAACTCTAAACAACAAAATAAATAACTTTTGTCATATGCATAATTGCTGAAAAACCAATAGGAAACGAAATATCGCTATTTTTTATTTCAGGCCTCCATTATAACCCCCACTCCCATTGGTCTCAGAGAGTATTAATATAGCCTAAAGTCTAAGTTCGGTTAGTAGTAGTATACATATCAAGTTTCATAAAATTCAGTTCAGCCGTTTACGCGTGAAAAGGTAACAAACAAACATACACCAAAGAAACAAAATGCAGTGTGGTGCAAAAGTATTGTGAAATTTTGAGAAAAAAATCAATGTAGAGAAAGAGGTTACAATTTTATATATATGTATGTGTATATATATATATATATATATATATATATATATATATATATGTGTGTGTGTGTGTGTGCATTAATAAAAATTGTAACCTCTGTCTGTACATTGATTTTTCCCCTCAAAATTCCATGATACTTTTTCGTTTCACATGCCATAAGACACGATATCTGCAATTAGCGGCTTTGGTGTCTGTGTGTTTGTTATCTTTTCAAGCTTAAACTACTGTACCGAATTTTATGAAACTTGGTATGTATATTACTACTAACCCAACTTAGTCTATACTCATATTCTCTGAAAAGAACAGGAGAGGGGGTTATAAGGGAGGCCTGCAATTAAAAATAGCGATATTTCATTTCCAATTGGATTTGTGGCAATAATACACATAACAAAAGTAGTTTATTTTGTTATTTAAAGTAACTTTTGTTATATACACATTTGTCGTATACTGAAGTATACAAGAGATATTTGCTAAAAACTATGGCCGGACAACAAATTTATTGGGCACAAAAGACTCAACCGAAATAAATAAAACTCGGTATGTGTATTAGCACTAACATCTTCATTATAATAAGCCATACCAACATTTCTAGGGACGGGCAGGAGTGGGGGTTGTACGAGAGACTGAAATTAATAATAGCAGTATTTCGTTTTCTATTGGTTTTTCTACAAATATATACATGACAAAAGTTATTTATTTTGTTGTTTAAAGTAACTTTTGTTATATGCTGAAGTATAAACAAGATTCACTAAAAACTATAGGGGGTGTGAACAAGTTTAAAGGACATGAAAGACTAAACCGTACGCAATAAAACTACTATATGTGGATTAGTATATTAATGCCTCTTTGATTATAAGGTACATTAATTTTTTTAGGAATGAACTAATTAAATGGCATGTTTAAAACAGTAGAATGTGTGCACTCACTAAACTTTATGTGATGATGACTTATACAAAATTCATTATTTGCCCTTTCTGGGATGTTATGTTCTCTCCCAGAAATATTTTCTGAAATATGATAAATTATTTAAACAAAACAATATTAAAGGGGGTTGTAAGTGCTGGGGAGGTGTACCCATTTACGTCTGCTAATTACGAACGTTGATCCGCTAATATGTTACACATAACAAAGCATAAGTAAGTACAACTATGAATACAAAGTTCCTTCTTCAGTTATTTATATTGTAAACATTATTTTGGACAGGAATGAGGGATTGAACAAGAACTCATATATTCCCTTTTTATTTTTATTCTTTGAGACTAAGAATAAGCAATTTTGCTATAGTTACTAGGATAAAAAGTAAGCTAAAAGGAATTACAATCATTATTCAGACTCCCCGAATAACGCAGTCATGATTTCCCAAGCGAAGCCAGGTACCTTAACCTTAGCTGGTATATATATAGTTTTGAACAGACCTAATTATAATAATTTTCTGGGTAGGATCGATGGACATTTTTCATGGAAATAAAGTGGAATCGTCAAAAAAAAAAATAAGAAAAGTATTCAGGATGGGTTGGTAGGAGAGAGAGCGTAGGGTATTCCCACTCCTGTTGAACTCAGTCGTAGCACCACACCAGCAGCACAAGGTTTAATACAAAAAAAAATCTAAAAATTTCCACATGACTTCCTTGTACTATTAAATTAAATAAATGGTTGCACTTCATTTAAAATTATTTCATTTGAATTCTATACATGATTTCTCCGTTCCAATGCATCGGATCGAAAAACATCTTAAAACCCAGTATATAGAGATTTTCATGACAAACAAAAATAGTCTATAGAAATTTTTTGCATTTTTAATATGTACAAAGAAATTAGAATTTGTTTTTTTTTTTTAAATAAATAAAACTATATTAAATATATATAGCTTTGAACGGACCTCATTTTTGTCACGTCCTAGCTGAGATCGATGGACATTTGAGAACATTTTTTAAAAATCTTGTCATGAGTACAACCTCAGTAGTTGATTTCCCCTTAAGGGAAATCTGTTAAGACAATCCCCCCCGCGCAAAATAGCTTAATAATGTATTACTTCATAGCTCTCTTTCTATTTCTAGATATTTGTTGATATGATAGAAACGTAAAACAAAAACAAATGCAACAATAAAATTAACTCTACAAAAATATGTATTATTTTTTCTTTTTGTAAGGTTGGATACATTTCGAAGATGTTGGTTTGCTTATATTGGCTATATGAGACTACTTAAATTGCACTTGATTTAAAACCTTTTTTATTTTATTATTCGTGAAGGTTAATCTATATATATATATATATATATATATATATATATATATATATATATATATAAAATTGTAACCTCTGTCTGTACATTGATTTTTTTCGCGAAATTTCATGATAACTTTTCGTTTCACATGTCTTGGCCCCTTTATCCGCATTTTGTTTTTTTCGTGTATGTTTGTTTGTTACCTTTTCACGCATAAACGGCTGAACCGAATTTTATGAAACTTGGTATGTATATTACTACTAACCCAACTTAGACTTTAGGCTATATTAATTTTCTCTGAACGAACAGGAGTGGGGGTTATAAGGGAAGCCTGAAATTAAAAATAGCGATATTTCGTTTTCTATTGGTTTTTCGGCAAATATGCACATAACAAAAGTTGTTTATTTTGTTATTTAGAGTAACTTTTCTTATATACACTTTTGTCGTATACCGAAGTTTAAATGCGTTATACGCTAAAACTTATAGCGGGAGTCAACAATATTATTTGCCAAAAAAGACTCAACCGAACTAAATAAAACTCAGTATGTGTATTAGCAGTGAGGTTTTCATTATAATAAGCCATACCAACATTTCTATGGACGGGCAGGAGTGGGGGTTATAAGGGAAGCCTGAAATTAAAAATAGTGATATTTCGTTTCCTATTGGTTTTTCCGCAAATGTAAACATAACAAAAGTTGTTTATTTTGTTATTTGGAGTAACGTTTGTTATATACACTTTGGTCGTATACCTAAGTATAAATGAGTTATACATTAAACTTTAGCGGGCACTAACGGCTGAACCGAACTTAACAAAACTCGGTATGTGAATTAGCATTAATTCTTCCATGATTATAAGTTATATTAAAATTTTTAGGTTCGAACGGGAGGGGGGTTATAAGGGAGGCCTGAAATAAAAATTCACCATATTTACATGTATAAGTGACGGGAAATTTAAAAATATCGAAGACTGTGAAGCCTTATCGAAAAAATAATTCTATTATTAGCAAATCCACGGCAAAGACGGGTATCAATCCTAAACACTGGGACGGGTAAATGTCAAAATATTGTGCAATGTAAAGCCTGCTAAAAAATACCATCACCATTCAGCCTCAAATGAATTCCCGGGCGAAGCCGGGTATCTGAGCTAGTAATAGATAAACCTACATACTGCTAACACAACACCACCGTGAATACATACAAACGGTAATATGAAATCTTTCACTTCCCGGCAGGAAGCATCTCAAATATAAACAAACATGTCTATCAACAGCTCACCGGAAAGAAAAACAATAACTGAAACATATCAGAATATAACATTCATTTTAATGAAAAATATTTACTATACCTAGTACTGTAATTTATAGTGAATCAGAATAATTTTTAACTCAATCAATCAAATTTTAGTAGTCCAAGAATTTAAATGGCAGGGGGGGGTGTCACAAGAACATATTTGCATCTATCTTGTATAATAATAGTTTCTGGAAAACAGTATCTGGTACTTAAGATTCGAATAATATGATTTATTATATAACAGAGTTTTGTTTATCTAACACGACTAGAAGTGGGGGTTTACTGAAGCCTGAAAACTGTAAAATGGAAATATCTCGGTTAATATTCAAGAAAGAGAATAAATGTATATAATAATATTTATAGTAAATTTATTTTGAAATAAGATTCATTCTATATACTTTTTCGATCTGACTTATAGTAACGGAGATATTTAGAATTTTCAAAATTCTCTCCCTCTAAACCCCCCCCCTCCCCCTGGTCCAATTTCAGCCGTTAACGAACTTGATCTTATTTTTTTTTATATAAAACAACTAAATATTGAGTTTGGTAACGATCAAACAAAAATTGTGACCGCAAGAGCGGTAACAGACAAATATACATACATACATACATGTATACCTGTGTGTGTATGTATATATATACATATACAGTTTTGAACAGACCTCAGTTTCGTCATCTACTAGGTAGGATCGATGGACATTTGAAGAAAAATTTCGAAAATTGTGTTAGTCATGAGTACGACCTCAATAGCTCATTTCCCTCGAGGGAAATCAGCTAAAAATGACTAACGAACTGCACTGCAAAGAAGTTGCTTTTTGATCAAACTGATGAGATATTTGGAAAGTTCGAATTACATCTCTTCATGGTGCGGTTTCAGCCATTTACAATTATGACCTTTAGTGTTTCATGAATCAGTTAAATATCAATATTAGCAACAAACACATAATAGAAAAAGTTCGTCACACAGGGGCTGCGTAAACTAAGCAGATTTCCCAAGTGAAGTTTTACAATAGAGAAATTTCAAAAGAGCCAAACAGTTAACCCATGACTAAATGGCCGGAAACCCATGACTAAAACCGAAGTTAGCCGATCTCATCTCCTCCGTGCACACACATAATATAAATGCAAATATCTTGGTTAATATTCAAGATAGAGAATAAATGTATAACAATATTAATAGTAAATTTAATTTGCAATAAGTTTGTTTCTATACAATGTTATGATCTGACGTTAGTAACAGAGATATTTCGAATTTTCAAAAATCCCCTTGCCCACTGGTCCGATTTCAGCCATTAATGAACCTGATCTTTATTTTTACATAAAACGTTTAAATATCGAGTTTGGTAACAATCAAGCTAAAACTGCGACCACTAGAGTGTTAACCCTCCGTTAGTCGTGGCGTCCTGACAGGTGCATCTTTGAGGTGTTTTTCCAATAGCTTCCGATTGAGTTTACCTAACGACTTCCGCCTCCAGCAATGCTTCTAGCTTCCCTTCCTCCTCAAAACAGTATAGGTTTGACCTTTGAAGTTTTTACACAGTGCGTTCCTTGTGCTAAAATCACCCCACAGGTGCACCGCGACCAAAGTTGTAACAATTTCAATTTCTTTTATTTCTATATTTAACCTATTTATCTTAGACATATTTATCATTTGACGTTTGTACTGCCTTGATTGTTTTTGAATAGTTCAAAATACCTACAGAATAGGGGATTCACCTCTGAGGTGACCGCAATTAACAATGCATTTTTAAAACATTTTTCAGAAAAAATGGACCAGGAAATACGTATTTTTTGACTTGAGTAATCAAAATGACATTGATAGACTCCACCACACATTACTGGATCCTTTAGAAGAAGACGATAACATACAGAACGATGCAGATTCGGAATTTGAAGGCGGCTTGGAAGAACGGGATATAGACTCAGAGACTGAACAAAGTGACGTGGAATCGGAAAGTGATGGGGAGGATGAGAAGTCACACGAAAAATATGTTGCATTTAGAAGTGTAAACAGAATGATCGTTGACCGTTTTGA
Source organism: Riptortus pedestris (assembly GCA_019009955.1). Lineage (NCBI taxonomy): Eukaryota > Metazoa > Arthropoda > Insecta > Hemiptera > Alydidae > Riptortus > Riptortus pedestris. Next base: position 33,577,940 of record CM032233.1, read on the forward strand.
GTGGAGGAAACCCCATTTTAATAGAATAGTAAAATAGGAAAACAAAATTTATTGACACACCTTCCGGGAGTGAAAGGCGTTGCAAAGGAAGCTACTAATGAACTTGACTGCTGGTTCTGTCTCTTTGATGAGACGATTATTAGTAGTATTGTGCACTGCACAAACAAATTTATAAAAATCGTTGAGCCAGAATTTTCTAGGCAGAGGGATGCCAAAGAGACGGACTTCACAGAACTAAAGGCCTATATAGACCTTCTTTACTTTGCTGGCACATACAGAGGAGCGAGATTGAATTTTGAAGACTTTATGTAAAACATGTTGGGCAAGAAACTCACCTGAGTAGAACTAGATGGCACTAAAAGATTCGACGTGAAACGTTTTAATTTCCTTTTCTATCTTAAATGTTTTCTTGTATTTGTTATTTCTGCAGAAATCAAATGATTAAGTAGTTCTAAACTATTCTTATTGTACTTTTTTTAATATATTTTTTCTAGTAGCTAAGTAAGTAGTACCTAAAGAATTCATTGTTCATAAATTGCTTCATGTTACCTGAAATGAATTAATATTTTTGATAGTTGTAAGACATATTCATGTATTACTTTACTAACTTTTAAAATAACATAGTTATACTATTTGTTCAGATAAGTGTTTACATTTGTTTAACTCTATTTATGCCCTAAGAAGCAGTTTTACCAACATATTTCTCCATCGTCACCTCACAGGTGACCCGCGCCTAGAGTCGTTTGAAAATGACCCGTGCCTAACGGAGGGTTAACAGGCAAATATATATATAGTTTTGAACGGACCTCATTTTCGTCATCTCCTGGGTAGGATTGATGGACATTTGAAGAAAAGTTTTGAAAATCGCATCATTAGTACAACCTCAATAGCTGATTTCCCTTAAGGGAAATCTGCTAAAAATACGTCTTGATATTTCTTATTAAAACCACTCCCGGCTGCTTTATGATTTTAGACATCATTTTAGAGGAAATCTCTTTTGAACAGTAAAATAAAATTTCTGATAAAGGAATAATTTTTGGAGTTAATATAGACTAAACGCACAAAATTAAAAAAATATAAAATACTATTACATATGCAAGTCGATCCCACCTATTTGTTGGAAATTGTAGTTGGAATGATCTTAATAAGTTATCAAACTAAAGTCTGACACTGGCACAACCTGTACAATAAGAAGAATCAAAGCAAATACGCATAGTTAAAGAAATGTTCACTACTTTTCTTTAGCTCACTGATAATTTTTACCTTATTCTATAAATTTCCTAGGTCCGAAATTTAAAGATATCAATAATTACTAATACTTATTAAAAAAATAAAAACAATAGGTCCATTCCGGGTTAATACAAACTGTATTCAGTGTATTGCTAATTCAAAACCATCTTTACAGATAATAATTCATATGGAGGAAACAAAAGAAAGAAAATAAATACAACTTAACTTACCTTTTGAGTCGTATGCTCTCACTTCAAACATTTGTGGAGGTTCCTCCATATAAAGTTCACGTGATTTGGTGATAATCTTTAAGCTCGATATAACATCAATTATGACATCAGCCCTCAAGCTAATTCCATTTTTAATATCTTCAGCAATCACCATTACTGTTTTCTTTGTCATTTCCTTAAATAGAACTTTAATACTGGCCTCCTTAGAGCAATTATCCAATCCATTCTCATAAATTCCTGTAACAAGTATTAGGTCCGGCCGAGAGGTTGACCTGAAAGTAAAATACATATTACTCAAGTATATATAGATACTCATTGTAGAAGAGGAAACTATATTTTGATTCGATAAGTCTGTAGCCTCCTGGGTTCAGTTTTCTTTCTATTCCTGGGGGCAAACTTTGTTGAAATATACTTTTATATACCATTTGTTTTTCTAATTCATCTTTTGTTTGTTGAATAGAGAACTCTTACGAGATTAACATGTAGGGTGCGTTTGGGACAGTGAAGTCTCCCAAATATCGTCCGCTTGAGTTTTCAAAGTAAAATTTTTTCAATGTAAGAGAAAAAGCAATTAATTTGTAATTTTGGGTTAATATTAATACCAGCTCTAATGGCATAGGTCTTGGAACTGAAAACAAAAACAGCACGCGTTATCTCAAATAGTTTTGGTTGTTGACTCTGTACTTTGTGGAATTAAAAAATCAAGTGAATGACAAGGAAGATGGGTACAAATTTAATTTTTTTTTTAAATGCTGTACCAATAATTTTTCTTCTTAGTGTGATTGTTTTGCATTTCTAAAATTGCTTATCCAGTAAGATATGACCTGCCAAGCGAATGAGGGAATACATTTGCTCCATCGTTTGAATGAATAGTTGCCCACGTGTTAAAATTACTGTTTTAGTTTATTCAACAAATAAAGCATTCAATTATGCCTGGTAGGCGATATTAAGAACACTCCTAGGAATAAACTGTAAAGTTCAGTTTTTTTCTATTCAGCTACACGACTTAAACTGCCACAGGTTTTGGAGTGGCTTGATATCAAGGCAAAAAAAAATAGTTTACGAGTGACATGAGATTTAGAGATAGTTTACGAGAATTTAGCGTAATTAGAAATTATAGACGAAATGTTCACAAATAGTTGGGGTAGGCAATCCTTCGGTCGGTTACTCTATAGTTTGTTGTAATTTTCTTATAAATTTAATACTTATAACTTACCACATTTGAATATAAACATTTCAGATTATTTCTTGTTTTCATTTATAACAGCATTTACATTTGGTGGTTTATTTACTTCATAAAATCTAGATTAGCTTGGTAGACCACAGTAATGGCGGTTATGCTATATAACCCATGAAGAGGACAATTTAAACTTAAAAATTGGCACAGATGAATCCAGTTCATTTTACTTCCAAGGTGTAAATTTATAACATATAATCATTAAATAAACACGAAAATACATTTCAAAGCTAGTAGAATACTAATTATGATAAAAATACAATATGTGCTTACCAACGGTAGCAGCCCGTTCCAGAAACTTCTAAAGTGAAATTCACAAACGTATTTTTAAACACTGGTAGCAACACACGGGGTACATTAAGTTTGTCAGTGGGATTGACAAACTGGGATAAACATGTTATCCCAATAAATATGATAAACTTCCAAGTTACATCCATCTCAAACAACCTGCATGCCGGACATTCAAACAGGCTATGCCTAGTACACAAAAGCGGTATTCTGCCGAAAGCGAAAAATCGATTGCTGGCTTAGAGCGTAAGGTTGTACTAACTAAGCGATGCTGCTCGTCTATGTAAATGTATTGGATCGTGACGTCATCTATTTACTTGAAAGGGAGGTTGTATAATATTGCATAAATTGAAAGCAATTTACTTTTTTACTGGTTCACAAAACTCCATAAATAAGAGAAAAAATAAAGCTGTATATAGGCAATCTGGAACACATCTGAATAATAATAGTTTGTTCTTCCCCATTTTTCATTACAATAATTAAATTAAGTGATCGTAACAAAATGTGTCCTGGGCATTAGCAATGATAAAAAAACATACAGTGTAAATGTTTTTATCTTACATCCATAAAGGCAATTCATAATTTTCTTAGATTCATAGAGTTTTAACAATTATTTAAAATTCTTCCTCTCAGTCAATATAATACTAATAAATCTCCACAGAATAAAAAACTCTTTAATTCAATCTGCCTTATTGAGTGGTAATTTGTCAAATAATATCTTAGCTCTTATCAGGTATGTTCTATAACCCTCATTTAGTGCTAAGCCATTTTTAACTAAGCTCATAAATATATAACAATAATAAAATCCTAGATTATATTAACCAATTATAAACCAATAAAATTAAGAATAAAAAGGTTAATGTTATTTAAAATTATCTCAGCCAAAACATTCAAATCACTTCAGAATAATAACTAAATATCTCCCCCTAAACTATCTCTACATTATTTGCCAGAATTATTTTAATTTTTCTCACCCTTCAGCATAGTAGGTATTTAAATTCCTTGTGTCAGTTTTAAAATTGTCCACATTCTCCAAGTCTTTGGAAATTGCTTCCAGAATTTTCTTCTTACCAGACTTTGGCTCCCCCCAAATACCCCCCCCCCCTTTGGTACCCTCTCAAATAGAAAATTGTTTTCTGCAACATCTCAGTACAGCACCAAGGCAGTTTTATTCTTATTTTTGGCCTTGTGCTTTACATCATTCTTGTGTTGATAAATTCTTTTTTCTAGGTACTGTTTTGTTTTTCTAATGTATTTGTTGGTGCAATTTTGACAACTAATTTCATAAACTATATTTGACACCTTTGCTAAATCAATTTTGTCCTTTAATTTTGTAAATGCATCCTTTATTTTGTTTCCCGTTTGAAAAGCAAAGTTTAAATTGTTAACATCATACTCCTCAAATGATCTGTTGTCTTACAACACTTTAACGTAATTACAGTTTAAATATTGAACCTTTGCTTTACAAATGAGAAACAAAATTAAGGACACATTTACAAAATTAATGGACAAAATTGAACTTGAAATTTTTGTCCTGAAATTAATTAAAGAAATGTAAATGTTAGTCAGTGTTCCAGTCTGTGGGCATAAATGTGTTGGTGAATTTTTATTAAATGTAATTAAATCAAACTGTTCAAAAATATTTTGTAAAACGATATGCACAGGAGACGGGAAATAAAAAAATATTGAGGAGAGGGAAGTCTTAAATAACAAATAATTTTATTATGAACAAATCCACAGCAACGACGGGTATGAAGCCTAAAGACTGTGACGGGGAAATGTCAGAATATTGTGGAAAGTAAAGACTTGCCAAAAAAATACCATCTTCATTCAAGCTCAAATGAATTCCCGGGCGAAGCCGGGTACCTTAGCTAGTATATATATATATATATATATACTAGCTAAGGTACCCGGCGATGCCCGGGAAATCATTGTTGACTTACTAATGATGGTATTTTGATAGCAAGACTTCAATGTGTACATTACACTTCCATCCAAGACGTAATGGTTTTCCGAAATAGCCAACCCTGAAGGGTAACTTCAGGGGATTGATATAATAGAAATTTTAGTTTTGAAGAATAAATGAAAATGTGTTCCTAATACTATCCTCTACACTTTTTGACTCACCGTTTTTCAATAATCCAAACCATAATCATGGGTAGCATTTATTACAATTAAATATCATCTATAATGAACATATTTCCTTTCAAAAGCCAATCCGAGCTCATATAATATTAGGCAAAGTTTTTGCAAGTAAGATTATATTTGTAATAGTGTATCACACTGGAAACTACTTCCAGTAATGCCAGACGGGAAATAAGTAAACTCAATTATCTAGTAAGGCTCCATTCATCTTCCGCTCCCGCATGAGACTTCTCAAAATTCTTCTACTTAAATTATTGATGCAAAACATTATTTTAATAATTTATCTACCGGGTGGAATTAAATAATAGTGGTACCCTGAAAATATCATATCGAGTTTAAACGCATATTGTTTTTTGTCATAATGACATAACCATTAACGTTTAATTATTATGATAGCACATATTTGTTTCAATAACATCAAGTTACATTATACAAATTAAATAATGGAAATGCTCTTATAGTTTATATTTCTATTGGAAATAAATTACAAAGTTAATTTCTAGGTAAAATAAATAAATGAGGAGGAGACGACGAAAATTTATAACCTCACTGATCCGATTCATATTTTGAACTATCATGTAAGATGAAAACATAACATTATTTGTCATAATATTCATTTATTAAAAACCCTTAAATAAGTACTAATATAATTATTGACTCCCGTTTAGCGTATATCCCGTGTTTACTTCATTTTACAACAAAAGTGAATGCACACAAAAGTTACTCTAAATAACAAAGTAAACAACTTTTGTTATGTGCATGTTTGCCGAAAAACAAATAGAAAATAAAATAAAGCGAGTTTTTTATTTCAGCCACTCTTATAATCCCCACTCCCCTCTGAACCTAAAATTTTTATTATAGCTTATAATCATGGAAGAATTAATGCTAATTCACACACCGAGTTTTGCTAAGTTCGGTTCAATCGTTAGTGCCCAACAAAATTGTTGGCTCTCGCTTTAGATTTAAGTGTATATTTCGTTTATACTTTTCTATACGACACAATATTGAATATAACAAAAGTTACTTTAAATAGAAAAATAAACTACTTTTGTCATGTGCATAAAAGAAAACCCAATTGAAAACGAAATACAGCTATTTTTAAATTAAGGCTTCTCTTAAAACCCCCACTCCTGCCCGTCCCTAGAAATGTTGGTACGGCTTATTATAATGAAGGTGTTAGTGCTAATACACATACCGAGTTTTATTTAGTTCCGTTGAGTCTTTCGTGCCAAATAAAATTGTTGACTCCCACTATAATGTTTGGCGTATAACGCATTTGTACTTCGGAATACGACGAAAGTATATATGACAAAAGTTACTCTAAATAATAAAATAAATAACTTTTGTTATGTGCATATTTGCCGAAAAACAAATAGGATACGAAATTTCACTATTTTTAATTTCAGGCCTCCCTTATAACCCCCACTCCTGTTCGTCTCAGAGAATATTAGTATAGCCTAAAGTCTAAGTTGGGCTAGTAGTAATATACATACCAAGTTTCATAAAGTTCGGTTCAGCCGTTTATGTGTGAAAAGGTAACAAACAAACAAACATACACGAAAGAAACAAAATGCAGTTATGGTGTCTATGACATGTGAAACGAAAAGTTATCGTGAAATTTCGCGAAATAAATCAATGTACAGACAGAGGTTACAATTTTATATATATACTAAATGAGATACCCGGCTTCGCCCGGAAATTGATTTGAGGCTGAATGGTGATGGTATTTTTTTGGCAAGGCTTTACTTTGCACAATATTTTGACATTTACCCGTCCCAGTGTTTAGGGTTAATACCCGTTGTTGGCATTTGTTAATAATAAAATTAATTTGTTATGTAAGTCTTCACTGTCCTCCAAATTGTCATATTTCCCGTCTCCTTTGCATTATGCATAGATTTCAGCTATTAAGGACAAAATATTAACATTGATTTGAATTAATTTTTCCAGCTGAGGTACCTGATAGTTCAAATAGGAATGAATTGTTGAGCATACCAATATTTCTACGCAAATTACTTGCTCCACACATTGTTCCTGGAGAAATGTATAAAATAAAAAAAAAAAAAAAGTTAATCTAAATAACAAAGTAAATAACTTTTGTTATGTGCACCTTTGCCGAAAAACAAATAGAAAATGAAATATCGTGAATTTTTACTTCAGGCCTCCCTTAAACCCCCACTCCCGTTCTAACCTAAACATTTTAATATAGCTTATAATCATGGAAGAATTAATGCTAATTGACATACCGATTTTACTTAAGTTTGGTTCAATCGTTAGCGCCCAATAAAATAGTTGACTCCCGCTTTAGCTTATAGTGTATATCTCGTTTATACATTGTTAAAAGACAAAAATGAATATCACAAAAGTTACTCTAAATAACAAAATAAAAAACTTTTGTTATGTTCATATTTGCGAAAAACGAATAGAAAACGAAATACCGCTATTTTAAATTCAGGCCTCCCCTACAACCCCCACTCCTGCCCGTCCCTAGAGATGTTGGTATGGCTTATTATAAGGAAGGTGTTAGTGCTAATTCACATACCGAGTTTGGTTTAATTCGGTTGAGCCTTTAGTGCCAAATAAAACTGTGGACTCCCGCTATAGTTTATAGCGTATAACTCATTTATGCTTCCGTATACGGCAAAAGTGCATATAACAAAAGTTACTCTAAATAACAAAATAAACAACTTTTGTTATGTGCATATTTGCTGAAAAAGCAATAGGAAACGAAATGTCGCTATTTTTAATTTCAAGCCTCCCTTATAACCCCCCACTCCTGTTCGTCTTAGAGAATATTAATATAGCCTAAAGTCTAAGTTGGGCTAGTAGTAATATACATACCAAGTTTCATAAAATTCGGTTCAGCCGTTTATGCGTGAAAAGGTAACAAACAAACAGACACGAAAGAAACAAAATGCAGTTATGGTGTCTATGACATGTGAAACGAAAAGTTTCGTGAAATTTCGCGAAAAAAAATCAATGTACAGACAGAGGTTACAATTTTATATATATATATATATATATATATATATATATATATATATATATATATATAAGACTTTAGGCTATATCAATTTTCTCTGAGGCGAACAGGAGTGGGGGTTATAAGGGAAGCCTGAAATTAAAAATAGCGATATTTCGTTTTCTATTGGTTTTTCGGCAAATATGCACATAACAAAAGTTGTTTATTTTGTTATTTAGAGTAACTTTTGTTATATACACTTTTGTCGTATACCGAATTATAAACGAGATATACGCTAAAACCTATAGCGGAAGTGAACAATTTTATTTGGGACAAAAGACAAAACCGAAATAAATAAAACTCGGTATGTGCATTAGCACTAACGCCTTCCTAATAATAAGCCATACTAACATTTCTAGGGACGGGCAGGAGTGGGGGTTATAAGGGAGGCCTGAAATTAAAAATAGCAATATTTCGTTTCCTATTGGTTTTTCCGCTAATATAAATATAACAAAAGTTGTTTATTTTGTTATTTGGAGTAACTTTTGTTATATACACTTTTGTCGTATACCTAAGTATAAATGAGTTATACGTTAAAACTTTAGGGGAACCAACAATTTTATTGGGCACTAACGGCAGAACCGAACTTAACAAACCTCGATATGGTAATTAGCATTAATTCTTCCATGATTATAAGTTATATTAAAATTTTAAGGTTCGAACGGGAGGGGGGTTATAAGGGAGGCCTGAAATAAAAATTCACCATTTTTACATGTATAAAAGACGGGAAATATAAAAATATCGAAGACAGTGAAGCCTTATCGAACAAATATTCTATTATTAGCAAATCCACGGCAACGACGGGTATCAATCCTAAACACTGGGACGGGTAAATGTCAAAATATTGTGCAATGTAAAGCCTGCTAAAAAATACTATCACCATTCAGCCTCACATGAATTCCCGGGCGAAGCCGGGTATCAGAGCTAGTATATATATATATAAAATTGTAACCTCTGTCTGTACATTGATTTTTTTCGCGAAATTTCACGATAACTTTTCGTTTCACATGTCATAGACACTATATCTGCATTTTGTTTCTGTGTATGTTTGTTACCTTTTCACGCATAAACGGCTGAACCGAATTTTATGAAACTTGGTATGTATATTACTACTAGCCCAACTTAGACTTTAGGCTATATTAATATTCTCTAAGAAGAACAGGAGTGGGGGTTATAAGGGAGGCCTGAAATTAAAAATAGCGATATTTCGTTTCCTATTGCTTTTTCAGCAAATATGCACATAACAAAAGTTGTTTATTTTGTAATGTAGAGTAACTTTTGTTATATGCACTTTTGCCGTATACGGAAGTATAAATGAGTTATACGCTAAAAACTATAGCGGAAGTTCACAATTTTATTTGGCACAAAAAACTCAACCGAATTAAACCAAACTCGCTATGTGAATTAATACTAACGATTTCCTTATAATAAGCCATACTATCATATCTAGGGACGGGCAGGAGTGGGGGTTATAAGGGAGGCCTGAAATTAAAAATAGCGATATTTCGTTTCCTATTGCTTTTTCAGCAAATATGCACATAACAAAAGTTGTTTTTTTTTGTTATTTAGAGTAACTTTTGTTATATCCACTTTTGCCGTATACGGAAGTATAAATGAGTTATACGCTAAAAACTATAGCGGGAGTCCATTATTTTATTTGACACAAAAGACTCAACCGAACTAAACCAAACTGGGTATGTGAATTAGCATTAACGCCTTCCTTATAATAAGCCATACTAACATTTCTAGGAACGGGCAGGAGTGAGGGTTATAAGGAAGGCCTGAAATTAATAATAGTGGTATTTCGTTTCCTATTGCATTTTCGGCAAATATGCACATAACAGAAGTTGTTTATTTTGTTATTTAGAGAAACTTCTTTTCTATACACTATTGTCGTATACCGAAGTATAAAGGCGTTATACGCTAAAAATTATAGCGGGAGTCAACAATTTGGAGGACAGTGAAGACTTACATAAAAAATTAATTTTATTATTAACAAATGCCAACAACGGGTATTAACCCTAAACACTGGGACGGGTAAATGTCAAAATATTGTGCAAAGTAAAGCCTTGCCAAAACAATACCATCACCATTCAGCCTCAAATCAATTCCCGGGCGAAGCCGGGTATCTCATTTAGTATATATATAAAATTGTAACCTCTGTCTGTACATTGATTTTTTTCGCGAAATTTCACGATAACTTTTCGTTTCACATGTCATAGACACCATAACTGCATTTTGTTTCTTTCGTGTATGTTTGTTTGTTTGTTTGTTATCTTTTCACGCATAAACGGCTGAACCAAATTTTATGAAACTTGGTATGTATATTACTACTAACCCACCTTAGACTTTAGGCTATATTAATATCCTCTGAGACGAACAGGAGTGGGGGTTATAAGGGAAGCCTGAAATTAAAAATAACGATATTTCGATTCCTATTGGTTTTTCGGCAAATATAAACATAACCAAAGTTGTTTATTTTGTTATTTAGAGTAACTTTTGTTATATACACTTTTTTCGTATACTGAATTATAAACGAGATATACGCAAAAACCTATAACGAATGTGAACAATTTTATTTGAGACGAAAGACCCAACCGAAATGAATAAAACTCGGTATGCGTATTAGCACTAACGCTTTCATTATAATAAGCCATACTAACATTTCTAAGGACGGGCAGGAGTGGGGGTTGTAAGGGAGGCCTGAATTTAAAATAGCGGTATTTCGTTTTCTGTTCGTTTTTCGGCAAATATGAACCTTACAAAAGTTGTTTATTTTGTTATTTAGAGTAACTTTTGTGATATTCATTTTTGAATTTTAACGAAGTATAAACGAGATATATACTATAAACTAAAGCGGGAGTCAACTATTTTATTGGTCGCTAACGATTGAACCGAACTTAACAAAGCTCGGTATGTCAATTAGCATTAATTCTCCCATGATTATAAGCTATATTAAAATTTTTAGGTTCGAACGGGAGTGGGAGTTATAAGGGAGGCCTGAAGTAAAAATTCACGATATTTCATTTTCTATTTGTTTTTCGGCAAAGGTGCACATAACAAAAGTTGTTTACTTTATTATTTAGAGCAACTTTTGTTTCATTGACTTATGTCGTAAAATGAAGTAAATACGGAATATAAGCTAAATCTATAGCGGGAGTCGACGATTTTATTAGTACTTATTTAAGTGTTTTTAATATAGGCATATTATGACAAATGATGTTATGTTTTAGCCTTATCTATTTCGATTATTTAGTACTAAGTATGATTCGGATTAGTGAGATTATAAATCCCCCTCCCCCTTTGCCTCATTTATTTATTTTCCCTAGAAAATAACTTTGTTATTTATTTCCAATAGAAATTTAAACTATAAGAGCATTTCCATTATTTAATTTGTATAATGTATTATTTAAAAAAAAATCGTGCTGAATTTCCTCAAGGAGTGATAGGGGAAGTAGTAGGGAACCAAACTCTTTGATTTTGGTTATATAGGTACTATCTTATTTCCTATATCTTCATGTTATTGAAACAAATATGTACTATCATAACAATTAAACGTTAATGTCATTATGACAAAAGATATGATGCTCTTAAACTCGATATGATTGTTTAAAGTATTACTTAGGTTGCAGGGGCGGCTACGATCTCTTCCCCTCGACTAGCTTTTTGAATATAATTGAAATTATTTTTAGGGTAACACTATTATTTAATTCCATCAGGTAGATAAATTATTACAATAATATTTTGAATTAATAATTTAAGGAGAAGAGTGTTGATAGCTCTAAAGCGAGAGCGGAAATAGACGGAGGCTAATAGAGTTAATTGAGTTTACTAATTTCCTGTGACATGCTGGGCATTACGGGAAGTGATTACCACTGAGATCTACTATTATGAATATAACCTTACGTGCTAAACTATGCTTAAACTATATGTGCTCGGATTGGTTTTTGACAGGAAATAAGTTTCATTATAGAGGATATTTAATTGTAATAAATACTATCCATGATTATGGTTTGAAGTATTCAAAAAGGTGAGTTAAAAAGTGGCAAGGGATAGATTAGGAACACATTTTTATTTATTCTTCAAATATAAAATTTCTCATTTATAAGTCGCCTGCCTGACCCTCAAGCAAAACAATGCGCGCCGACGGGAAGTGTAGTTGTAAACATTGAAGCCTTGCCCAAAAAAATACTATCATCATTCAGCCATAAATGATTTCCCGAGCGAAGCCGGGTACCTTAGCTAGTATATATATATACTAGCTCAGATACCCGGCTATGCCCGGGAATTCATTTGAGGCTGAATGGTGATGTTATTTTTTTGGGAAGGCTTTACTTTGCACAATATTTTGACATTTACCCTTCCCAGTGTTTAGGGTTAATACCCGTCGTTTCTGTGGATTTGTTAATATTAAAATTAATTTTTTATGTAAGACTTCACTGTCCTCCATATTGTCATATTTCCCGTTTCCTGTGCATTATGCATAGATTTAAATTATTAAGGACAAAATATTATAATAATATATTATAATTTGATTTAATTTTCCAGGTGAGGTACCTGGTACTTCATATTGAAAAGAATGGTTGAGCAAATTTCTCTAAATAACAAAATAAACGACTTTTGTTATGTGCATATTTGCCGAAACCTCAATAGGAAACGAAATATCACTATATTTAATTTCAGGCCTCCCTTATAACCCCCACTCCTGCCCGTCCCTAGAAATGTTAGTATGGCTTATTATAAGGAAGGCGTGCTAATACACATACCGAGTGTTTTATTTAGTTCGGTTGAGTCTTTTGTGCCAAATAAAATTGTTGACTCCCGCTATAATTTTTAGAAAAACAAATAGGAAACGAAATATCGCTATTTTTAATTTCAGGCCTCCCCTATAACCCCCACTCCTGTTCGCCTCTGAGAATATTAATATAGCCTAAAGTCTAAGTTGGGTTAGTAGTAATATACATACCAAGTTTCATAAAATTCGGTTCAGCCGTTTATGCGTGAAAAGGTTACAAACAAACAAACTATGGCGGAAGTGCGCCGGGAAAATAATAATAACGGTTGTCTTGAATAGCTATAGAGGTAACCAGAAGATAACCTGCCGGGAAGTGATGTAGGGAAACAGGAACTATATACGCTGCCAGGTCAACGTTTTAGTCAGTTATGTAAATGGCGGAGACCAATATAGATGTGTTGTAGCCCCAGTTGTGTGTGCTTTAATTAATTTTCTTATTACATGTTTCATTAACTATGTTACAACTTTCTAAAATAAAAGTGATGTGTTTGAAACGTTTATTTAATTATTTAACGAAGAACGTTAAAGTGATCCTTTCGTTAAAGTGGTGACCCCCCGACGTGATAATAATCATTATCAAGGATTACCGACGTGATTACCAAGGATTACCGAGTGATTACCAAGGAAACTTTCTGTGAGTACGCTATTATTGTATTTAGCATTTCATTATGGACGGAACTGGAGACAGCAAACCTGAGGCAGTATCAGCCTTCTCTACAGTCGACAAGATACCACCCTTTTGGAAGAAAGATCCCGAGCTGTGGTTTTGCCAGATTGAAGCCATTTTTAATAGAGTTAATATAAGTAATAGCCTTACAAAATTTTATACCATAATTCCTAAAATAGATTTTGACATACTCGCGCAAGCCTCGGACTTAGTTAAGAGGCCAAGTGACACGCCATATGAGGACATAAAGGCCAGATTAATCAGTATTTTTGCGGACTCGGAAGCGAAGCGCATCCAACAGCTGTTGGAAGGGAAGCAAATAGGGAAAGAAAAACCTTCACAATTATTACGACATATGAAACAGTTAGCAGGGGGGCAGTAGCGGACGGCATTATCAAGACACTATGGCTCCGCGCACTGCCACAAAACATACAGGCTATTAGCAGATTTCCCTTAAGGGAAATCAGCTATTGAGGTCGTACTCATGACGTGATTTTCGAAAAATTTCCTCAAATGTCCATCGATCCTACCCAGGAGATGACGAAAATGAGGTCCGTTCAAAACTATATATATATATTTGTCTGTTAACACTCTAGCGGTCGCAATTTTTGTTTAATCGTCACTAAACTCGGTATTTAATCGTTTTATGTAAAAAGGAAGATCAAGTTCGTTAACGGCTGAAATCGGACCAGTGGGAGGGGGGGTTTAGAGGGGGAATTTTCAGAAATTCTAAATATCTCCGTTATTGTGCATCGGATCGAAAAATTGTATAGAATTAATCTTATTGCAAATTAAATTTACTATAAATATTGTTATATACATTTATTCGCTATCTTGAATATTAACCGAGATATTTGCATTTTTCTGTTTTCAGCTTCTGAGATGAGATCGGCTAACTTCGGGTCTAGTCGTGAGTTTCCGTCAAGAGCTAGTTCGGGCCGTTCCCGTAACTGTTTGACTCTCTATTCTGAAATTTCTTTATTGTAAAACTTCACGTGGGAAATCTGCTTGGTTTACGCAGCCCCTGCGTGACGGACTTTTTTAGTCAGCACAGAACAAAATGATGTTAATAAATTAGCGGAAATCGCGGATAAAATTCAAGAGGTTACCCAACCAGGAGAACTTTGCTCATTGTCAACCAATCGTCCCGATTCCCGCTTGGACAAGAATGCAAGCATAATAGCTTAGAGGACAAAATTGAAAAATTATCGCGGCAAGTAGCAGAATTAGGTACATCCCGACAGCGAAGCAATTATCACCAGAATAATCATTGTCGAAGACGATCAAATAGTCGCTCTAAAAGCAACCCAAAAAAACCCGGATTGGATATGTTTTTATCATTTTAAATTCAAAAACAAGGCCCAGAAGTGTGAGCAACCATGCGCCTGGGACAGGAAGATGACGAAGCCGGAGGAAAACTAAAGAGTGGATCGGAAGTGGCGTTAACCGAATCCGCAGTAGCCCAACGCCGACTTTTCATCAAGGATCAGTGGACTGGACAGGCTTTCCTCATAGACACCGGGGCTGCAGTATCTGTGATACCTCCGGAAGCTAAAAGAAGACCTTCTCCCGAAGTCTTTACTCTGTATGCAGCTAACGGGACTAAAATAAACACATACGGTAACAAGCAACTGAAGCTAGACTTGGGAATCAGAAGGGAACTGTCTTGGAATTTTATACAGGCAGGTGTGCCTAAATCTATAATCAGCGCTGACTTCATGTACCATTTTAACCTGATGGTGGACCTGAAGTGTAAGGAGCTAATTGACAGGACAACTGGTCTGGTCTCAAGAGGAAGAGTTGTAAAAGAGCTATCCTAAGCTATTTCATCTGTACCACGTGATCACCCTTTTGCCAGCCTACTTCAAAAGTACCCCGGAATCACCAGGCCTACTCCAACAAAGGAACCTCCACCACATAGTACAGAGCATATCATAGAAACAACTGGCCCTCCGGTATTTGCGAAGGCAAGAAGATTACCTCCCGAAAAATACAAGAAGGTAAAAGAAGAATTTCGGCTCATGGTAGAACAGGGAATTTGCAGAGCTTCGAAGAGCCAATGGGCCAGCGCTCTACACGTGGTAGACAAGCCAGGAGGAGGAATTCGCCCTTGCGGAGACTACAGGCAACTTAATTCTCAAACAGTTCCAGACCGCTACGGAGTACCCAATTTAATGGACTTCCGCAATAACCTCCATGGAAAAACCATATTTTCTCGGATAGATCTGGTACAAGCTTACTACCACATACCAATACGAAAGGAGGACATACCTAAAACAGCCGTTATCACACCATTTGGTTTATTTGAATTCAACCGAATGTGTTTTGGCCTGCGAAATGCTGCTCAAAAATTTCAGAGATTCATGGATGAAATATTCCGCGACCTTGACTTTGTTTGGATTCTGTTGGACGACATACTGATCGCCTCATCAAGCCAGAAGGAGCATATTTAACACCTTACTGAAGTATTTCGTCGGCTTGAGGAAAATGGTCTTACATTGAACCCTGAGAAATGCGAATTCGGTGTACAAGAACTTCGGTTTTTAGGGTATCACGTCTCATCAGAAGGAAAAGCTTCAAGCCATCACAGAGTACTCAAAACCTAAAGATGTAAAATCCCTTCGGAGATTTCTAGGGATGCTCAACTTTTATAGGCCTTGCCTACCCAAGGCAGCAGCTGTACAGAAGCCACTCAGTCTGTTCCAGCACGATTCCAAGAAGAACGACAAGAGGACCATCACTTGGGACGAGAAAAGCGAACAGGCATTCGAGCAGTGTAAATTACTTCTACAAGAAGCAGCTCTACTCTCACATCCTAAACCTGAGGCCAAACTTCCGCTACCTTATGATGCCTCGAATCACTGTGTAGGAGCCGTTCTTCCACAGAGAGACAAAGGAAAATGGGTTCCTTTAGGATTCTTCTCGAAAACTTTATCTGAAGCACAGCAGAAGTACTCAGCGTACGATCGCGAATTGTTAGCAGTCTACTTGAACGTAAGACATTTCAGACCTGTTGTAGAGGGAAGAGAATTTTCCATACTTACAGATCATAAACCCTTAATATATGCAATGCGCCAGAAAGCATCCTCCGCAACACCCATTAGGATAAGATGGTTAAATTATATTAGTCAGTTCACAACAAACATTAAGCATGTTCAAGGCTCAGAAAATCAAGGATCGAGGAGATCAGTTTCTTGAACGACCTGACAAAGTTGGCTGAACAACAGAGGGCTGATACCGAAATTAAGGCAATGAAAACTAACCCAAACTTCAGTCTACGCCTAATCACCCTTCCAGGAGCGACTAAACCAGTCCTGTGTGAGACCTCCACCTCCCCAGCAAGGATCTACCTTCCTCCCTAGTGCAGGAAGCCCATCTTCAAGGCCACACATGAATTAAGCTACCCCGGAATACGAGCCACAAGGAAACAGATCTCCAAGAAATATTTCTGGCCAAATATGCAGTAGGACATTACGGAATGGGCCCGCAGCTGTATAGGATGTCAGCGTGCGAAGGTTTGCCGACATACCGTTTCTCCACCAGGACAATTCACAGAAGTTGGACGCTTGGAGCATGTGCATATGGACCTCATAGGGCCTCTCCCACTATCTGCTGGAATGAGATACTGTGCAACCTTTATCGACAGGCACACAAGATGGTCTGAGGCAATTCCGCTGGAAGATATAACGGCCGATACAGTGGCCGCTGCCTTTTACAACGGTTGGGTCAGCAGATTTGGTGTCCCCAGCAAGATAACAACAGATCAGGGCAGGCAATTTGAGAGCGACCTATTCAGGAGCCTGGCAAAATACCTAGGCACAGAAAAGATCAGAACTACACCATATCACCCCCAGTCTAATGAAATGGTAGAAAGGTGGCACAGATGCCTGAAAAGTGTATTAATGTCTCATTTGGACTCGGAACACTGGACCAAGTACATGTCGACGGTCATGCTTGGACTTCGTACAGCAATTAAAGACGGTACGAACTACAGTATGTCAGAAGCCCTCTATGGCCAAACCCTCAGACTCCCTGGAGACGTCTTCTCCCCCGTAGCTCCAGCAAAGGACACAAGCACCCTCATCAAGGAAGTACAGGATGCGGTCGAGAGGATCTAAAGTTAGCACCGAAGGCAAAGGGAATTTTGTACATGAGGCCTTGGAAACGTGCTCTGACGTATTCCTCAGGGAAGATATGGTCAAGAAGGCATTAACCCCACCATATTCAGGTCCTTTTCCTGTCGTCAGCCGTGTAGACAAGCTCTGTTCTCTACAACTTCCCAACAGGGAAGTGACCGTCTCTTTGGATAGAGTGAAACCTGCCTTCATGCTGGCAGAGGAGATCCCATCGAAACAGGAAATGCCACTGCGCACCAAACAAGGGAAACCACTGAAGATTCAGCTGAAACATCCCAAGCTTCGCCTACGCCAACACTACCCCTCACCAGTCGATATGGCCGACGGATTAAAAGAAACGTCAGATTCCTCGACACCGTTATTAGGGGGGAGTACTGTGGCGGAAGTGCGCCGGAACAATAATAATAACAACGGTTGTCTTGAGTAGCTGTAGAGGTAACCATAAGATAACCTGCCGGGAAGTGATGTAGGGAAACAGGAACTATATACGCCGCCAGGACAACATTTAAGTCAGTTATGAAAATGGCGGAGACCAATATAGATGTGTTGTAGCCCCAGTTGTGTGTGCTTTAATTATTTTTCTTGTTACATGTTTCATTAACTATGTTACAACTTTCTAAAATAAAAGTGATGTGTCTGAAACGTTTATTTAATTATATAACGAAGAACGTTAAAGAGATCCCTTCGATAAAAAACAAATAAACAAACAAACAAACAGACACGAAAGAAACAAAAGTGCAGTTATGACATGTGAAACTAAAAGTTATCGTGAAATTTTTCGAAAAATATCAATGTACAGACAGAGGTTACAATTTTATATACATACTAGCTAAGGTACCCGGCGATTCCCGGGAAATCATTGTTGACTGACTAATGATGGTATTCTTATAGTAAGACTTCAATGTGTACAAATACACTTCATCCCACGACGTAATGTTTTTCCGAAATAGCCAATCCTGAAGGCAAATTTTGGGTATTAATAGAATAGAAATGTTATTTATGAAGAATAAATAAAAATTTGTTCCTAATCTATCCCTCTCCACTTTTTGACTCACCGTTTTTGAATAATTCAAACCATAATCATGAACAGCATTTATTACAATTAAATATCATCTATAAAGAACATATTTCCGTTCAAAAACCAATCCGAGCACATATAGTTTAAGCATAGTTTAGCAGTAAGGTTATATTCGTAATAGTAGATATAAGTGGAAATCACTTCCCGTAATTAGCATTTGACAGGAAATAAGTAAACTCAATTAACTTTATTAGCCTCCCGTCTATTTCCGCTCTCGCATTAGAGTTATCAACATTCTTCTCCTTAAATTATTGATTCAAAATATTATTGTAATAATTTATCTACCTGATGGAATTAAATAATAGTGTTACCCTAAAAATAATTTCATTTATATTCAAAAAGCTAGTCGAGGGGAAGAGATCGTAGCCATCCCTGCAACCTAAACAATCACAGCGAGTTTAAACGCATATTGTCTTTTGTCATTATGGTATTACCATTAACGTTTAATTGTTATGATAGTACATATTTGTTTTAGTAACATGAAGATATCGGAAACAAGATAATATATTACCAAAATCAAAGAGTTTCTTCTCGGGTTAAACGACCTTTTAGTCTGGTTTCAGGAAGTTTTCGACGACAATTAACAGAGAATCTGATCACATAAGCAAGAACTCTTTTGAGTTTGAAGAATTGGCACTGGCGAGTCTAAGAAACTAGCAACTCTGTGAGCGACAAAAATCTTTAAATTACAAGGTCGCGCCTTAAGCCATGACAAAACAATAGTAGAGTCACACCAGGCGAAAACTGCTATAGTTTTGTTTAACGAACTTAGGGCTGAGTGTACACTCACAATTAAGTCCTTTAATAGCATCAAGAATTATGTTAGTTTCTTTAAGCTCCTCAGGAATCGAATCTAAGACTACAGGAACACTGGAGACCCATTTTCTCACCAAAAATCCGCCAGCCTTGTGCATACTGATGACTTTATCCACAAGTTCTCTCGCCTCTTCTATTGAGCTGGCACCACTGAGAAGGTCATCAGCGAAAAAATCCCTTTGAACAACTTTTGCAGCAAGGGGATACTTATGTCCCTCATCCAAAGCATTCTGGACTAAAGGCCGCAGAGCGATGAATGCAGCTGAGGTTAAACCATAATTATTGGTGACTAACTCATAATCCTCTATCGGGTCCCCTGGGTGAAACCTGAACAAAATATGTTGATACGATCGATGTTCAGAGATGATATTCACCATACGATACATCTTGGCAATGTCTCCGACTAAAGCCACACGGTGAAATCTGAAACGTAGCAGAATATCAAATATGTTCTGTTGCAAAGCAGGACCTTTCAGCAAACAACAATTAAGACTCAACTCAGAAGTAGTTGGTGCACTACCGTCAAACACAACTCGACATTGAGTGGTTGTAGAGTCTTTGTAAACAGCTAAATGAGGAATATAACACTTCCCACTTCCTAATGTCACTTTCTGCATATGACCCATCCTTACGTACTCATTCATAAATGTATTGTAATCCTTTTTCATATCTGGAGATCTAGATAAAGCCTTTTCTAAAACGAGCAACCTTTTCTTTGCATTAATGAACGAATCACCTAGGTTGTCTATATTAGGTTTACACAAAATGGGAGAGTTATATCTACCTTCGGGGGTACGAAAATACAATTCTTTGTATTGGTCTTCAGACAATTGCTCTTCTTCACTCAAGAGGTTAACTTTACTTTGAGAAACTACACTTTCACACTGCCAAAATTTAGAAACCAATTCATTGAGATCAAAATCATTGGTTTTCTTCATCAGAAAGTTGCAGAATAAAGAACTATTTGTGTCACCAGGGACTTTACAGTGACTACATAACCAAAAACGGTTGGGTAGGCCGCAGCTGAACCGACTCTAATAATAGGACCATCCTTTATGATCTCATAATAGAGGTCTGCACCAATTAAAATATCGATCTTAGTAGAAGATTTAACTAATACGTCGCTTAAGTCCAAATCTTTAAATTGCATTTTTATTGAACTTGGTAATTTTCTTGGTGGTGGGACATAAGCAATTCTATGCACAACAATAGCTTCGGTACTGACCGTGTGTTACCCACAGGCGATAAACAAATTGTGGTCACATAACTACCAGTATTTAATTTTGAACCACCAACTCCATAGCAAGTATCAGAGCAATACCTCTTAGACAAACCTAATTCTCTAAATAATCCATTAGTTATAAATGACACATGAGATCCTGAGTCTATAAGGGCTCTAGCCTTTATACTGTTTCCAAATTTATTTTTTATATTGACTATAGCAGTGCTGAGCAGAACTGAAGCATTAGATTTTCTAGCAGTGCAAGCTACTACCCGTATGTTTTCACTGTTACTTTCATTGTTATCACTATCTTTTGTATTACTTTTTAAACATAACAAACTATTATGCATTCCCTTACAAGAGCATAATTTATTACTTTTGCACTGTTTTAAAAAATGTCCAGAAAAAAGGTACAAAATGCACAATTTATTTTCTTTTACAAATTTAAATCGATTAGGTATTTCCATACTAAGAAATGTAGCCCAATCAAATATTTTATGTTTGCCTTTACAGCAGTGACAAGGGGTTTTATTTGTTCTGATAGATACTGAAGTCAAAACATTCTTATTTAAACTAAATCTATTATTACTGCTAATGGACTTATTATGTTTGCGGTTACTGGTTTTCAAAATATTAACAAATTGTAGCGAGAATTTATTGAAAGAAGAAGCTGTTGGAAATTTGACCTCTCTATGTTCAAGTTCAAATTGCTGTAATGTTTTAGAATCAACTAATTTCGTAGCCAAATAAAACAAAATGAATTCTGCTAAGTCATCAATAGGCATTTTCTTCAAAGCAGTTAAATTTTCATTGAAATAATAGACGAATGTTTCTAGACTTTTAATATCATCAGATTTAACGGGCTTATGATTACTAATGTTTTCTAGAAAGTCTATCATTTTTGTAATGATTAACAAAGGTGCTGTATGCTATCTCAAAATTATCAGAATCGAATGAAATTCCTTTAATTAAATTTAATGCTTGACCAGACAATGAATTTAGAAAGTAATGCTATTTTTCAATAGCAGGCAAGTTATTATTTTTATATATCAATGCATTGAACAGATCAAAATAGGTAGAGAATTCTTCCAAGCTCCCCGAGAAATTAGGGATTTTAATGGGAGACAACTTTGGACTATTAGAAATTTTAGTTGAAGATTTATTTAAGGAAGCACATATATTTAACTTAGAGGCAACAGAGACAAGATGATAATATTTCCTTTTAAACTCACTCAATATTTCTGCCTCATTTTCTGGTATGTCCACTATCCATTTCGATATATGAAACCTTAATGTCATCATGAAGATCATCAAATTTCTTTGATAGCCCAGATAGATCTTGAAACCTGCTGGTAAAAATACCTAGCTTGTCTGTTGACGCAACATTAGGCTTTATCTCATTACTCAGGTCAAACAATACATTTAAACTATTTATAACTTCTTGCCTTCTGGCAATATTTAATTTTAGTTTCCTTTTTTCTCTTTCAAAGGACATATTAGCAACAATTAAACATTAAGTCAGTAATTAAAGGTTATAAGCTATAACCTGAGCTATAACCTCTGCCTAGCAGCTGGGAGGGAAAGGGGCTCTGTCTGATAACAGCTGAGCCGAACAAGTTTAATCTCGCCAGCCGGCTAAAGGTCTCATTAGGAATTAAGCACTTCATAAACCATCGAAAACGACATTGTAGTGTATAATATCAAAATAACGAACAATAACGATAATAAAACGATATTATACCTACAAATAGCGAAAAAATAAATATTCCCCCTACAAACCAAGCTACAAACAATAAAGGAAGAAAATTTTCAGTCATACAAATAAGCCACGAATTGACTTAAATCTACAAATAATTCCGCTCGGTTAAGACCAAACAACATGTATCCCGCCGGTGGGATCAAAAATAGATGTATGCGAAATTTAAGTGGACTGTATACTTAACAAATGCTGGTTCCGATGTAAACCGACTGTATATGCTTGGCGTAGGGAAAATCACAAATACTCACTGTATGAGCACTAGAGCTCGACTGACTGCCTGCTAATCTTGTCCAGCAAGGGGCGCCACCTGTTGTCTTCTCGATCTAGGAGCTCCCGTAACTTCAAAACCGGACGTACAATTACCAAACAATAGGTCATATGCAGAAAGTGACATTAGGAAGTGAGAAGTGTTATATTCCTCATTTAGCTGTTTACAAAGACTCTACAACCACTCAATGTCGAGTTGTGTTTGACGGTAGTGCACCAACTATTTCTGGGTTGAGTCTTAATTGTTGTTTGCTGAAAGGTCCTGCTTTGCAACAGAACATATTTGATATTCTGGTACGTTTCAGATTTCACCATGTGGCTTTAGTAGGAGACATTGCCAAGATGTATCGTATGGTGAATATCATCTCTGAACATTGATCGTATCAACATATTTTGTTCAGGTTTCATCCAGGGGACCCGATAGAGGATTATGAGTTAGTCACCAATACTTATGGTCTAACCTCAGCTGCATTCATCGCTCTGCGGTCTTTAGTCCAGAATACTTTGGATGAGGGACATAAGTATCCCCTTGCTGCAAAAGTTGTTGTTTTGTCATGGCTTAAGGTGCGACCTTGTAATTTAAAGATTTTTGTCGCTCACAGAGTTGCTAGTTTCTTAGACTCGCCAGTGCCAATTAGTCTTCGTCATATCAGTAGTGCTGACAACCCAGCCGATGTGGCCTGTAGAGGCTTGACCCCAGACATGATCATTGATAACAAGCTATGGTGGGAAGGCCCTCCGTGGTGTAAGGAACCCATCCATGAATGGTGTATTTCGGAGTTCGACAAAGTTCCCTTGAGTAAACTTCCTGAAACTAAGTCCAAAAGTTTATTTGTCAACCCGATTATGGTCTCTAGTGAAGAGAACTCGGTTCTTAAACTGATAGACAGGATTTCTTGTTTTGGCAAACTCAAAAGAGTTCTTGCTTATGTGATCAGATTCTCTGTTAATTGTCGTCGCAAACTTCCTGAAACCAGACTAAAAGGTCGTTTAACCCGAGAAGAACTTGCTCTATCTTTGAATATACTTGTCAGGGTAGTACAAGTTCACCATTTTGCTGATGAAGTAAGGCTGATGACATCGAAAACAAGTGGGAGTTGTCCCAAATCTTTTCGTCTATTATGTCCCTATATAGATGAGAACAACATTCTTAGAGTAGGTGGACGACTTAAGAATGCTAGATTGCCTGATAGTAGCAAGAATCTATACTTGTTGCCGAAGCATAGTCGTTTGACTCACTTGATAATTGATTATTACCACGTGAACTACCTTCACGTTGGTCCTGGTACTTTGTTGTCTTTACTGAGAAGAAAATTTTGGATCCTTTCAGCTAGGACAGTGATACGACAGAGAATTTACAGATGCCTCACGTGCACTAGGTACAGGGCTGCTTTTCTGCAACCACAAATGGGGCAGTTGCCTGAGCCTAGAGTGGTTCAGTACAGAGTATTCTCTCACGTCGGAATTGATTGTGCTGGTCCATTCTCTATTAAGGAACACAAGCGTAAAGGTGCCAAAATTATCAAAGGTTATTTGGTTGTTTTTATTTGTTTTTGTGTCAAGGCAACACATTTTGAGATAGTAACGTAATTATCTACTCCGGCCTTTCTCGATGCTTTTGATAGGTTTTGTGCCCGGAGAGGATTCCCAAGTGATGTCTACTCAGATTGTGGAACAAACTTTAAGGGTGCTTCACGATATTTCCGTGAGCTTACAGGATGCCTTAACTCTTCTGAGCTTGAAACAGCGCTTGCCAAGAAGGACATTAGGTGGCATTTCAACAGCCCTGGAGCGCCTTCAATGGGTGGCCTCTGGGAAGCAGCTGTTAAATCGGCCAAAAGTCACCTGACCAAGATAATCGGCAATAGATGCCTAACCTATGAAGAGCTCAACACAGTAATGCATCGAATTGAAGCTGTCTTGAATTCCAGACCGCTAACACCATTGTCTTCATCCCCTATGGAGTCCGATGTTCTGACACCAGGCCATTTTTTAGTTGATGGTCCGTTAATTTTGCCACCAGAACATAACCTCCTGGATGTCAAGGAAGGAGTCTTGAATAGATGGCAATTGGTACGCAGTTTAGCACAGCAATTTTGGGCAAAATGGAAGAATGACTATTTGAATTCGATCCAACAAAGGACGAAATGGTTCAACGTAGTACCAAATTTGTCACTAGAAGCCCTAGTGCTAATAAAGAACGAGAACACTTCTTCGATGAATTGGCCACTAGGTAAAGTCGTGAGAGTGTTTCCCGGTACAGACTCAGTTGTTAGAGTGGTAGAGCTGAAAGTGGGCAACACATTGCTGCGCCGGCCTGTTAACAGGTTAGTGCCGCTCCCCGTCTCAGTTTGAGCTGAAGTTTTTTTGTTCCTTATTAATTAGAAGTTTGTTGTTTATTTGCTTTGTTTTTTGTTCCTTATTATTTAGAAGTTTGTCGTTTATTTGCTTATTAGTTGGACAGTAGCCCAACCAGATGTTTGATTGTTTAATTCTTTCTTCTTTGTTTAGTTTATTTCACTGTTCGTTATTTAGATAGTTTCTTTATTTCAATTGTTTGATCCCTTTCCGTGGGCCTCTTTCCTACGTCCTAAGTCCTTGCTGACAGCCCCCTGCAAGGTGAAGTTGGTGCGGTTTCATTACCTTACCCTTCCTTATTCTAAGCCATTGAAGTATCGTATTTTAGTGATTATGTTTAGTTATGTAGCTCCTATCGCAACCAGCTACAAACAATAAAGTGAACCCCTTTGTTTATTTATTTATTGCATTTTGTTGGGATTATAATAAGATAATCCCAAGGCCATGTTTGGTAATTGTACGACATTGGTGGTTTTGAAGTTACGGGAGCTCCTAGATCGAGAAGACAACAGGTGGCGCCCCTGCCGGACAAGATTAGCAGGCAGTCAGTCGAGCTCTAGTGCTCATACAGTGAGTATTTGTTATTTTCCCTACGCCAGGCATATGCAGTCGGTTTACATCGGAACCAGCATTTGTTAAGTATACAGTCCACTTAAATTTTCGCATACAATATCTATATACATATACTAGCTTAGATACCCGGCTTCGCCCGGGAATTGATTTTAGGCTGAATGGTGATGGTATTTTTTTGGCAAGGCTTTACTTTGCATACTATTTTGACATTTACCCGTCCCTGTGTTTAGGATTTATACCCTTTATTGGTGTGGATTTATTAATAATAAAATTAATTTTTTATGTAAGACTTCACTGTCCTCCATATTGTCACATTTCTCGTCTCCTGGGCAGTATGCAAAGATATGAATTATTAAGGACAAAATATTAACATAGATTTGAATTAATTTTTCCAGGTGAGGTTCCTGGTAGTTCATATTGGAAAACATTGTTGAGCACATCAGTATTTCCACTCAAATTACTTGCTTCATACATTGTTCCCGAAAAAATGTATAAAACAAAAGTTACTCTAAATAAAAAAGTAAGCAACTTTTGTTACATGCACGTTTGTCGAAAAACAAATAGACAACGAAATATCGCGAATTTTTATTTCAGGCCTCCCTTATAACCCCCACTCTCGTTTGATCCTAAAAATTTTAATATAGCTAATTGACATACCGAGTTTTGTTAGGTTCGGTACAATCGATAGTTCCCAACAAAATTGTTGGCTCCGGCTAAAGTTTTAGTGTATATCTCGTTTATACTTTCTTATAAGACAGAAGTGAATATCACACAAATTACTCTAAATAACAAAATAAACAACTATTCTTATGTTCATATTTGCCGAAAAACCAATGGGAAATGAAATATCGCTATTTTCATTTTCAGGCTTCGCTTATAACCCCCACTCCTGTTCGTCTCAGAGAATATTAATATAGCCTAAAGTCGAAGCTGGGTTAGTAGTAATATAAATACCAAGTTTCATATAATTCGGTTCAGCCGTTTATGCGTGAAAAGGTACAAACATACACGAAAGAAACAAAATCCCCCCCTCTAACCCCCCCCTCCCTCTAGTCCGATTTCATTCCATTAACGAACTTGATCTGTCTTTTTACATAAAACGGTTAAATATCGAGTTTCGTAAAGATCAAACAAAAATTGCGACCGCTAGAGCGTTAACAGACAAATATATATATATATATATATATATATATATATATATACTAGCTCAGATACCCGGCTTCGCCCGGGAATTCATTTGAGGCTGAATGGTGATGGTATTTTTTTGGCAAGCTTGGCTTTGCACAATATTTTGACATTTACCCGTCCCAGTGTTTAGGGTTAATACCCGTTGTTGGCATTTGTTAATAATAAAATTAATTTTTTATGTAAGTCTTCACTGTCCTCCAAATTATCATATTTCCCGTCTCCTGTGCATTATGCATAGATTTCAGTTATTAAGTACAAAATATTAACATAGATTTGAATTAATTCCCTGGGCGAAGCCTGGTATCTGAGCTAGTATATATATATATATATATATATATATATATATATATATATATATATATATATAAATTTGAACGGAGTATTCGTCAACTAATTGATCGGATGGATATTTGAAGAAATGTTTCGAAAATCGCGTCATAAGTACTACCTCAATAGTTGATTTCCCTTTAGGGAAACTCCCTTTACCCCCCCCCTCACCCTGGTCTAATTTTAGCTCGATCCCATTTTAACGATCTCGATCATACTATTTACATAAAACGCTTTAATTTTCAGTATGATCAGTTAACAAAATTACGCACGACAGGGTGGCACCCAACCAGGTTCGAAATATTGAAAATTTGAAATATCTGCGTTATAAGTCAACTCAAATAAAATGTTATATAACCCATCTCATAGATATTTTAATTTTGTAGAACTATTCTCTTATATATTTTCTTCATCTGGAATATTAACTGGAGTAAAAATTGTTGTTCGTAACTTGAATACTAATCTTTTTATTTTTGGGTTCACTTTGAGCAACTGTGATCACTAAATATCTCGTGTTCAACTTGAATTCTTATTTTTGAAATAGAGAATAGATGGTGAGATGAGATTTGCAGCTTATCATTCCAGCACTTGCTCGAGTAACAAACGGGGGGGGGGGCCGACTATCAGACAATTATTCCAATTTTTATGTCATTATTCATAAAATGAACTGAAATGTGAAAAAAATGTATGTCCTCTAAATTTAAATAGAATTTCAGGCAAACCTGAGACTTATAATTATGTTCATGACTCCCTTTTCTGGAGTTCAAGATTACGCCTCTGAACGTGACTAAGCCCTCAGGTTAAGGAGCTGCAGGGTACTGGTTTATTATTATACTTACATGTAATGAGTCTGTGTTTTGGTGGTAGACCTCAAGAGGGCCCTTTTCTAGCCTCCTTATGATTATAGCATTATATTCTCAGGCTTATAAAAACATTTAGATACAGGGGTTCCATTGATTAATCTTTCCTAGACCCAACATGTGTCTATTATTTTCAGGATTATGAATCAGTTTTATTCCCATCCTTTTATCTAAATTTATCTTTTATTTAAGGAATCATACACACAGCTTGAATGCTTATTTATGATTTAATATGCTTATTTTGACACCATTCTCACTACATATTACAATTTTATTGTTTGAATACAAGAATAAACCAAATATATGTTTCATTGCATGCTATTTACCATTTGGCTATATGAAAATAATTATTACATAATAGAGGAACATAATTTTCGACTTTTAAGAAAAGGAATATAAGAAAATATAATATTAAACATAAAATAACAATCACATGAATATATTTTTCAAAATATATGTGCTTGAATGTAATAGGGTTGGTTGCATTGCAGATTACAAATGTTATGGAATAAACTTTGGAATCAATATACACATAAATATAAAATCAAAGAGAACAGACACTGGTGACTTTAAAACATAATGACATAATAGCCAAATATAAATAAATGATTATTTATAAATATTTAATTATAATCCTCTACTTTTAAAGAACACACTTATATATTTACAATGGAAATATCTAGTAATAAAGGGTAAGTTATAGATATCATGAACATGTTATTGTTAGGTGTTGATTAAAAATATATATATTTTTTCAAGGAAGGAAGAAACACATATTAATACAGAATGTAGTAGTTATAATATATTGTTAGTACAAGCTAACAACAGAAATCTGGGGAAGAGACTTATAAACTGAAGTTTGGGTTGGTGTCATCCTTCATCTGGCTCCGTTTGCCAAGGCCGAAGTTGTACTGCATGCTGCGTCTGCCGGGAATGTCTTGTTTGCCATTTTCTCTCTTGCCAAGCCCAAAGGAAAATCTGTTAAAAAAAATGCAACATTATAAACAAGAAAAACTTTATGTAAAATAATCCCAATAATTATAAGCATATTAATTTTAAAATTAAATTAATTGCATAAAATAAATATATTATTATAAAAAATGATTCGTAATTGGTGACATATGGTCATATTTGCTGAGCATAAAAATTTGGATGGCATGCAGTGCAAAGGTGGAACCTTCAAACATTCAATGTTTCATTCGATTCCTTCCGTTTCACAGCCTGGAAAAAGTGGCATAAAGCTACAAACCTCTGATAATACGAAAACAATGACTAGCATTATGCGGGAACCTTTCATTCGAATGAAAATCAAAATATCAAAAATATAATAGTTTGGCTTTTTTTGGTTCACGCTGCATGGACGAGACATAATTAGTAAGATCAAACAATAGTTTAATCCTATTACCAGATTATCCATAAACTCAACTATTGAGAGTTGGTATTCTGGCTGGTGGAAGTGACTTCTAATGTAGGTAGATGAAAGAAATGGCAAAAACAATAATTACTTATGTCTATTAAAATATCGTATCACAGTTAAAATATTCTAATAGATATAAGTAATTATCGGTTTGTGTGTCAACAGGGCACTGAAGATGATGCACTGCATCGAAAGCACTCTGTCATTTTAATAAATTCTTACAGTGGAAATGTAGCCATTTCTTTCATCTACCTACATCGACTATTGACGTTGAATTCTTCAAGACACTTTCTCAAATGTCTTCAATCATATATATCTAACTATGTATATATATATATATATATATATACATATATATATATATATATATATATATATATACATATACTAGCTCAGATACCCGGCTTCGCCCAGGAGTTCATTTGAGGCTGGATGGCGATTGTATTTTTTTGGCAAGGCTTTACTTTGCACAATATTTTGACATTTACCCTTCTCAGTGTTTAGGGTTTATACCCGTCGTTACTGTGGATTTGTTAATAATAAAATTAATTTTTTATGTAAGACTTCACTGTCCTCCATATTGTCATATTTCCCGTTTCCTGTGCATTATGCATAGATTTAAATTATTAAGGACAAAATATTATAATAATATATTATAATTTGAATTAATTTTTCCAGGTGAGGTACCTGGTAGTTCTTATTGAAAAGAATTGTTGAGCA
This sequence comes from Riptortus pedestris, assembly GCA_019009955.1. NCBI lineage: Eukaryota > Metazoa > Arthropoda > Insecta > Hemiptera > Alydidae > Riptortus > Riptortus pedestris. The sequence goes on from CM032233.1 coordinate 33,608,272, forward strand.
AATTTCTCTAAATAACAAAATAAACAACTTTTGTTAAGTGCATATTTGCCGAAACCCCAATAGGAAACGAAATATCACTATTTTTAATTTCACTCCTCCCTTATAACCCCCACTCCTGCCCGTCCCTAGAAATGTTAGTATGGCTTATTATAAGGAAGGCGTTAGCGCTAATTCACATACCGAATTTTATTTAGATTGGTACAGCCTTTTGTGCCGAATAAAGTTGTTGACTCCCGCTATAATTTTTAGCGTATAACGCCTTTATATTTCGGTATACGACGATAGTATATATAACAAAAGTACTCTAAATAACAAAATGAAAAACTTTTGTTATGTCCATATTTGCCGAAACCCCAATAGGAAACGAAATATCACTATTTTTAATTTCACTCCTCCCTTATAACCCCCACTCGTGCCCGTCCCTAGAATTGTTAGTATGGCTTAATATACGGAAGGCGTTAGTGCTAATTCACAAACCGAGTTTCGTTTAGTTTGGTTGAGTTTTTTGTGCCAAATAAAATTGTTGACTTCTGCTATAGGTTTTAGTGTATATCTCGTTTATAGTTCCGTATTCGGCAAAAGTGTATATAACAAAAGTTACTCTAAATAACAAAATAACTAACTTTTATCATGTACATATTTGCAGAAAAACTAATGGAAAACGAAATACCACTATTTTTAATTTCAGGCCTCCCTTACAACCCCCACTCCTGCCCGTCGCTAGAAATGTTGGTATGGCTTATTCTAAAGAAGGCGTTAGTTTTATTACACATACCGAGTTTTATTTAATTCGGTTGAGTCTTTTGTGCCAAATAAAATTGTTGACTCCCGCTATAATTTTTAGCGTATAACGCATTTATACTTCAGTATTCGACGAAAGTTTACATAACAAAAGTTACTCTAAATACCAAAACAAACAACTTTTGTTATGTGCATATTTGCAGAAAAATCAATACGAAACGAATTATCGCCATTTTTAATTTAAGGCCTTTATTATAACCCCCCCTCCTGTTAGTCTCAGAGCATATTAATATAGCCTAAAGTCTAAGTTGGGTTAGTAGTAATACACATACCAAGTTTCATAAAATTCGGTTCAGCCGTTTATGTGTGAAAAGGTAACAAACAAACAAACAAATAAACAAACAAACACACGAGAGAAACAAAATGCAGTTATGGTGTCTATGACATGTGAAACGAAATTTCGAGAAAAGAATCAATGTACAGGCAGAGGTGACAATTTTATATAATATTTATATTAGCACTGACGCCTTAATTATCAAAAGCCATACCAACATTTCTAGGGACGGGCAGGAGCGGGGGTTGTAAGGGAGGCCTGAAATTATAAATAGCGGTATTTCGTTTCCTATTGGGGTTTCGGCAAATATGGACATAACAAAAGTTTTTCATTTTGTTATTTAGAGTACTTTTGTTATATATACTATATTCACTTTTGTCGTATAACAAAGTATAAACGAGATATACATTAAAAACTAAAGCGGAATCCAACAATTTTGTTGGGCACTAACGGTTGAACCGAACTTAACAAAACTCGGTATGTGAATTAGCATTAATTCTTCCATGATTATAAGCTATATTAAAATTTTTAGGTCCAAACGGCATTGGGAGTTATGAGGGAGGTCTGAAATGAAAAATTGTGATATTTCGTTCCCTATTAGATTCTCAGTAAACATGCACATAACAAAAGTTGTGTATTTTGTTATTTAGAGTAACTTTTTTTTGCATTCACTTTTTTGTTAAAATGAAGTAAACACGGGATATACGCTAAAAATATTAATTTTATTATTGCCTATTTAAGTGTTTTTAATGAATGCATATTATGAAAAATGATTTTATGTTATAGTCACATATGATAACTCTGAATATGATTCGGATTAGTGAGGTTATTGGTTGGCACTAAGGGTTGATCCGAACTTAACAAAACTCGGTATGTGAATTAGTATTAATTCTTCCATGATTATAAGTTATATTAAAATTTTTAGGTCCAAGCGGGATTAGGGGTTATGAGGGAGGCCTGCATTGTAAAATTGTGATAAGTCGTTTCCTATTAGATTTTCGGCAAACATGCACATAACAAAAGTTTGTTATTTAACAAAATACTAAATAACATTTTAGGGTAACTTTTGTTGCATTCACTATGTTCGTAGAATGAAGTAAGCACTGTATATGCGCTAAAACTATAGCGGGAGTCATAAGTGATTATTTATGTGTTTTTAATGAATGCATATTATGACAAATGATTTTATGTTTTAGTCACATATAATAACTTTAAATATGATTCGGATTAGTGAGGTTATATATCTCCGTCGTCCCCTGCTCATTTATTTCTCCTCGAAAATAACAATGTTATTTATTTCCATTAGAAATGTAAACTATAAGCGCATTTCCTTTATTTAATTTGTATAATGTATTATTTAAACAAAGTCCCCTCACCTATATTTTTGAATATAAATGAAATTATATTATTTAATTCCATCAGGTAGATAAATTATTAAAATAGTACTTTGAATCAATATTTTAAGGCAAAAGTTGGAGATGCTGGAGCGGAAGGCGGCCGGAGGCTAAAACAGTTAATTGAGTTAACTTATTTCCTGTGAAATGCTGGCTATAATGTATTATTTAAACAAAGTCATGCTGAATTGGCACAAGGAGTGGTAGCGGAAGTTATTGGGATCAAACTCTTTGGTTCTGCTAATATATTATCTTATTTCCGATATCTTGATGTTATTGAAACAAATATGTACCATCATAACAATTAGACGTTAATGGTAATGTCTTATGAAAAACAACAATATCCGTTTAAACTAGACATGATTTAAAGTATTACTTATTTTGCTGGGAGGGCTACGATCTCTTCCTCGCACCTATCTTTTAGCAGATTTCCCTTAAGGGAAATCAGCTATTGAGGTCGTACTCATGACGCGGTTTTTGAAAAATTTCTTCAAATGTCCATCGATCCTACCCAGGAGATGACGAAAATGAGGTCCGTTCAAAATTATATATATAAATAATTATATATATATATATATATATATATAATATACACGAGTATATATATTTGTCTGTTAACGCTCTAGCGGTCGCATTTTTTTGTTTGATCGTTACCAAACTTGACATTTAAACGTTTATGGAAAAAGACAGATCAAGTTCGTTAATGGCTGAAATCTTACCAGTGGGAGGGGGGGTTTAGAGGGGGGGATTTTTGAAAATTCGAAATATCTCCATTACCATACATCGGATCAAAAAATTGTATAGAACCAATCTTATTGCAAATTAAATTTACTATAAATATTGTTCTATACAAGTATTCTCTATCTTGAATATTAACCGAGATATTTGCATTTTTATTAAATTTGGGCCGATGACAGATGTCATATTAATAATAAGCTGTTATATCATAAACCACTTCATAACAAGGTTAAATACCAAATATTGTTTTTAACAAACCTTTATTATACGAGATACAACCAAATACGTTCTGTTGACCCCCCATCTATTGTTTTTGGATTACTTAAATCTGACTGATTGAGACAGAAATTATTCTGATTCATTTCAAATTACTCCACTAGCTATAGTAAATAGTTTTCAATAAAATTAATATATTATATTCAGATATATTTCATTAATTGTTCATCTTCCCAGTCTAGAATAAGTTATCTATACTCGTAGACTTCCACGGTCCTGGTCATTAATACTCTTAAGGTCTTCGGGTCTTGACCGTGTCTTCATATTGGTTGCCAATTTGAACCAATATGAAGACACGGTCAAGACCCGAAGACCTTAATAGTATTAATAAGTTATCTGTTCAGCGCTGCGAAGTTGCCTGCCATGTTTGTTTACAATTGAGACGCTTTCCGTTGTAGATATTATTAACTTCTTAATTGAATGAATGATTTCTTATAACCGTTTGTATTTATTCCATTAGCATTCACGTTGGTGTTACCAGTATGTAGATTTATCTGTTGTAAAAATGCCCGTGGGAAATCTGTTTAGCTTTCCTAGCTCCTGCGTGACCGACTTTATTTGTTCATGAGCAATATCGTGTTCGAGCAGTGAACACTCGAGAATAAATAAATAAATTATTACCTATACAACAAGACAGATGAGAGTATTTGCTTGGATATAGCTCACCTGTGGCCATTATTTGATCGCTTGGTTTCCTCGTCAAAGGTGCTTTGAGAAAGGTAGTCGTCATCATCATAAGGGACCCGCTTTCCAAGGCCAAAGCTGTAGGTCTTCAATGGGAGTCGTTTGCCCAGCCCGAAGGAGTACTGCTTCATCCTCTTGTAGTCATCCTTCATTGAGTCCTCGTCGTAGTCTTCTCCGTCCATGGCGTCCCTCTTTCCAGCATAGAGCCCTTCGTCGAACCGTTTGCCCAGCCCAAAGTTGTAAATAGGGAGGCGCTTGTACTCGGAGACATAGGTATAGGCGGCCCTCTTCCCAAGGCCGAAGTCGTAGAGGCGCTTCGGCTGCTCCTTCCCAGGCTCAGCCACGCACAGTTGGATTAGGAGGATTGATGCAAGAATCGGTAGCCACATCATGTCTGCTAACAACATGGAAAAAAATAAACATTAGTCAGAAACATTCAATAAGTAATTCAAGAAAAATAAACAAACAAACTAAATCTTAAGAATGAAGCAGATTTCTCTTAAGGGGAATCAGCTATTGAGGTTGTGCTCATGACTCGATTTTCGAAACATCTCCTCAAATGTCCATTGATCCTATCCTAGAGATGACAGTGAGATCCGTTCAAAACTTCATATATATATATATATATATATATATACTAGCTCAGATACCCGGCTTCGCCCGGGAATTCATTTGAGGCTGAATAGTGATGGTATTTTTTTGGTAAGGCTTTACTTAGCACAATATTTTGACATTTACCCGTCCCAGTGTTTAGGGTTTATACTCGTCATTGCTGTGGATTTGCTAATAATAAAATTAATTTTTTATGTCAGACTTCACTGTCCTCCACATTGTCATATTTCCCGTTTCCTGTGCATTATGCATAGATTTGAATTATTAAGGACAAAATAATAATATACATTTGAATTAATTTTTCCAGGTGAGGTACTTGGTAGTTCATATTGAAAAGAATTGTTGAGCAAATTTCTCTAGATAACAATATGCATTTTGTTTCTTTGGTGTCCCCAACTTAGACTTTAGGCTATATTAATATTCTCTGAGGTGAACAGGAGTGGGGGTTATAAAGGAGACCTGTAATTTAAAATAGCGAAATTTAGTTTTCCATTGGTTTTTCGACAAATATGAACATGAAAAGTTGTTTATTTTGTTATTTAGAGTGACTTTTGTTATATACACTTTCGTCGTATACCGAAGTATAAATGAATACGTTAAAAGCTACTGCAGAAGTCAACAATTTTATTTGGCACAAAAGACTCAACCGAACTAAACGAAACTCGGTTTGTGAATTAGCACTAACGGCTTCCTTATAATAAGCCTTACTAACATTTCTAGGGACGTGCAGGAGTGGGGGTTATAAAGGAGGCCTGAAATTAAAAATAGTGATATTTCGTTTCCTATTGGGGTTTCGGCAAATATGAACATAACAAAAGTTGTTTATTTTGTTATTTAGAGAAACTTTTGTTATATACACTATCGTCGTATACCGAAATATAAAGGCGTTATACGCTAAAAATTATAGCGGGAGTCAACAATTTTATTTGGCACAAAAGGCTCAACCGAACTAAATAAAATTCGGTATGTGTATTAGCGCTAACGCCTTCCTTATAATAAGCCATACTAACATTTCTAGGGACGGGCAGGAGTGGGGGTTATAAGGGAGACCTGTAATTTAAAATAGCGATATTTAGTTTTCCATTGGTTTTTCGACAAATATGAACATGAAAAGTTGTTTATTTTGTTATTTAGAGTGACTTTTGTTATATACACTTTCGTCGTATACCGAAGTATAAATGAATACGTTGAAAGCTACTGGAGAAGTCAACAATTTTATTTGGCACAAAAGACTCAACCGAACTAAACGAAACTCGGTTTGTGAATTAGCACTAACGGCTTCCTTATAATAAGCCTTACTAACATTTCTAGGGACGTGCAGGAGTGGGGGTTATAAAGGAGGCCTGAAATTAAAAATAGTGATATTTCGTTTCCTATTGGGGTTTCGGCAAATATGAACATAACAAAAGTTGTTTATTTTGTTATTTAGAGAAACTTTTGTTATATACACTATCGTCGTATACCGAAATATAAAGGCGTTATACGCTAAAAATTATAGCGGGAGTCAACAATTTTATTTGGCACAAAAGGCTCAACCGAACTAAATAAAATTCGGTATGTGTATTAGCGCTAACGCCTTCCTTATAATAAGCCATACTAACATTTCTAGGGACGGGCAGGAGTGGGGGCTATAAGGGAGGAGTGAAATTAAAAATAGTGATATTTCGTTTCCTATTGGGGTTTCGGCAAATATGCACTTAACAAAAGTTGTTTATTTTGTTATTTAGAGAAACAATTCTTTTCAATAAGCACTACCAGGTACCTCACCTGGAAAAATTAATTCAAATTATAATATTGTTAACTTTCTAGTGGTCGCTGTATTTGTTTGATCGTTAACAAACTCGAGGTTTAAATGTATTATGTAAAACTAAAGATGGAGTTCGTTAACCGCTGAAAGCCAGCAGGAGGGCGAGTGGGAATTTCGAAAATTTGAAATATCTCCGTTATTATGAGTCCGATCAAAATATTATATTGAACCAATCTTGTTACAAATTTAATGTCGTGTAAATATGTTTATATACGTATATTCTCTATCTTGAATATTTACCAAGATATTTGGTTTATTATATTATTGATGGTCAACAATTATTCTTCTAAGAATTTTTCGTAACTCAAGTATTAAGGGAGCTATTCGTACTTTCTAATTTCAGCCTTCAGTAAGTCCCGCCCTCTTCTACCCATTTTCATCAAAATAAATAGTATGTGGTGAGATGAATCACAAGCGTGTTATAACACCACATGGGGAATCTGCTTAGTTTACGCAGCTCCTGCGGGAGCTTTTCAGCTTCGATAAGGCAGTGATGCAACCCCCCAGAGGAGCGTCATGGGGCGGTACGAGCTTTAACTATTTAAAGATCAAAAGTTCATCACGCAGGGGCTGCGTTAACTAAGCAGATTTTCCACGGATATCACGTATTTGGATTTGTCTCAAAATTTAAAAGTTCAATGAGAACATTATTTGGTATTTTGACTTCAAATAAAGTTCTTCGTAATATAACAGCCTATTGTTCATATGACAAGAGTAGGAGTGGGAGTTTAACAAAGGCCGAAAACTAAAAAATGCAAATATTTCAGTTAATACTAAAGATAGAGAATAAATGTATATAACAATATTAATTTTATTTGCAACAAAATTAGTTTTATACAATTTTTCGGTTCGGCACATAATTAGGGAGATATTTCGAATTTTCGAAATTCTCCCCATCTAACCCCCCCCCCCCCCTCCCACTGGTTCGATTACGGCCGTTAACGAACTCGACATTTAGTTTTGTAAGAAACGCTTATATATCGAGTTTGGTTATGAACAAATAAGTATTGCGACCGCTAGGGCGGAATCAGTCAAGTATATATATATATATATATATATATAATTTTCGTCATCTCCTATATTTCTTCTATATCTTGAATATTAACCAATTAAAATTCGAAATATCTCCGTTACTATACTTAAGATCGAAAAATTGTATGGAAGCAATTTTATTACAAATTAAATATGCTATAAATATTATTATATACATGTATTACCTTGAATATTAACCTTGATTTTTCAGTTTTCAGCCTTGAGTAAACCCCCACTTCTACTTATGTCACATAAACAATACTCTGTTATATAATAAAACACTTTATTTGATGCTTAAATACCAAATATTGTTTTCAAGAGACCTACAGACGGGATACATGCAAATATCAAGTAAAGGGTTGGAACCGCAAGTATATATGATACTGTAGTCATATCTGTCTGTGGAGACCGTCGTCACTGGCTGATGGGCGAGTACAGTTGGCAAACGCTTTCGATGCAACTGTAGCCAGCTTGAAGATGGGTGTCTTTGCATCGATAGCACAATCCCAACTGTACCCACCCATCAGCCAGTGACGACGGTGTGCACCGACAGATATGGCAACATGCAATATGTTCTGTTGTCCCCCCCCCCGTGTTAAGTTCTTGGAGTACTAAAGTTTGAGTGATTGAGATTTAAATTATTCTGATTCATTATAAATTACAGTACTAGATATAGCAAATAGTTTTCAATCAAATTAATATGTTGTACTCAGATATAGTTCAGTAATTGTTTTTCTTTGCAAAGAAGAATATTTCTATCTATCTGTTCAGCTGTGAGAGGTTGGCAGGCCTGTTTGTTTAAAATGCAGACGCTTTCCGTTGGGAGGTTATTAAAATTGACTGAAACATTTCTCATTAACGTTTGTATTTATTCACTTAATAATCACGGTGGAGTTAAGTGTAAGCAGTATGTAGATTCATCAATAGAAAACCTTCACGAGAGAAATCTGCTTAGTTTGCGCAGCTCCTGTATGACGGACTATTTTTAAATCATAAAAAAGTAATACTAGCATATTTATGATTAACAAATATAGTAGAGGACGGAATATAAAGTCCATTTATTACTACCGGGAATTTGTAAAATACCATTAAACGTTCCGGTTCACTAATTAAGAATTGACTAGCATCTAAATGCTAAGGACGACCTAGCACAGGAATTTCCCACACTCGCGGAAAATATACAGTATCCATCTGGTTGTGGTTAAGATTCTTGCTGATAATGGAGTGAATTAACGTCAGGAATTTGGCCTTCACGTCCATACCCGGGTTTAGTAGGTGGGTATAGCTCACATTTCAGACAGTAATAGTATACCAAGATCTTGTGAGATACACCTCCTCTATCCTATTTCAGCCTCATATCTCTGCCATGTGTTAGTTCTATCGACTGTTGCTCTGTAATGACGGATTCTACTAAATAGCTATGCCTTAAGAATATCTTATGGTATTCAATTATTTCCATTTATTCTTTTAAAAGTTACGTGCTAAAAAAGGGTCTAAATTCAAAAGTATTCCAGTTACTGTCGGGAAATGCCTAATGTTTTTAGTAAACTCATGATAGCCCTGGGGCGCAGCAGGGTATTTACATCCTGGAGTTAAGGTACCCTTTGCGTTATGTGTTCATTGACATTAAGAAGTATAATAATTATGATGTATTTGGATTTCAGTTGTATTGTTTTGTAAATGTTCAAATAAACTATCTATATATTAAACTCTTTCCATATAAATCTTAGTCATATTCTGGCCAACAATGAATTTATAATACCCTGATTATTTTTTTAAATAAAACTAACTAAAAAATGATTGGTACTCGATATTGCCCACTAGTTCTTGGATTCACTTTCTGTTGATATCATATTCATTTTCCCTAAACGTCTAGATGAATTTCTATGCTAGACTTGATCATAGACAATTAGACTATTCAAACTAGCTATTTGAACGAGAGACTATGTTTATACTTTCTCTATATCATTAATAGGTGAGGCATATCTAATTCAGTAGTAATTAAACGAACCATACTTGGACATACTATGACATTTATTAGACTCCTTCAGTGAAATCCTCTTTTATCTTAAGGAAAGCTTAGAGACCTCTGAAACTTAAATCCTTGGAGTAATTATCTTCAAAGTTCTTAATACTTTTGAATTAAAAAAGAGTAGGGCTATTGTTGGAGTTTTCAGCTTTGCAGCGTTTCATGGCCAATCATCAGCTTACTCTTTCATTGTTATCAGTAATTAAATGCCTGCGGAATTTCTATTATCATTTTTATATATAGGGATTTTTTATACCCTTAAATACGAATAGAACCATGTTCCGAATTTCTCTAATGAAAAAATAATGTTCCGAAAACATACGGAAGTTCATACTTAATAAGGTTACTTCCACTTTTTAAAACGTTTTCTTTTCTCATAAGTGAATAAATTCACTTACGAAGACAGTAATAAGGCCTAGCCTTTCGTTAGAAACACAAAATTGGGAGAAACACCATCTATTGATTCTAAAAAGGCCGTCACAGAAATGTTGTGTAAACTAAAGTGATCTCTAACGTAAAATATTACAATAATCGTCCTAAAGGAAATATCAAGTTCATTAACGGCTGAAATCGGGCCAGAGGGAGGGGGGTTTAGAGGGGGAGAATTTTGAAAATTCGAAATATCTCCGTTACTGAGTCGGATCGAAGAAGTGTATAGAATGAATCTTATTGAAAATTAAATGTACTATAAATATACATTTATTCTGTATCTTGAATATTAACCCAGCTATTTGCATTTTGATTAAGTGTGTGCGGATAACGGACGAGATGAGATCAGCTGGTGCCGGTATAATCGTGATCTTCCGCCGTAAGCTAGTTCGGACGTTTCCGTAACTGGTCGGCTCTCGTAAAATTGGTTTAGAGACTCGTTACTACTACTGTTACAAGTATGTAGATTTCTCTATTGTAAAACTTCCCGTGGAAAATCTGCTTATTTTACGCAGCCCCTACGTGACGGTAATTTCTTTCTTTTACCATTACACACACACACACACACACGCGCGCGCGTACCTCTGGGACGTTTACTCTCTTATACGTTAAGGTTTTGGGATCTTTTAATTTTCAACCTTCAGCAAACTTCGGTTTTTAGTCATCGCACTTTAAAAATAAATATATACATGAATATACATGAAACCTACTCTTCCAAACTTAAATACCCAATAGTGTTTTCATTGAACTTTTGCTGTATGTGGTAAATGCAAATACATTGGGTGATGACATCATCAATTAAGTTTTTATTACTTCTGCTCATCGAAATAGAGAATATATGGTGAGACGAGATCAGTATTGTGTCATAACCGGAACGTGGGAAATCTGTTTAGTTCTAGGCTTTTTACAATAGCAATGAGCTTTCCGGTGCAGGTCAACTCACTCCGTACGAGCCGATTCCTTAAACCAACAGATTGTTAAAGGCCTTAGTCCCACCTGGAGAGGCTTGTCACGCCTGTTTCCAGGCAAATGTAGGTAATTAGCTGCTAGATCTAATTAATTACCTAATGTCTAAGCCCTAATCTCATTGAAAGATTTGATTCTGTCTTCTCACTTTCTCCCACAAGGTGTTTCCCAAGCTTCCCTTAGGGAAATCAGCTGCTTAGGTTATACTCATTACCACTGCTTCTACCTAGTAAATGGTCAAACTAGGGATTTCCCAAATTTTCAACATCCCAATCCCTCTCTCTCTCTCTCTCTCTCTCTTGCTAGATATATATATATATATATATATATATATATATATATATATATATATATATATAACAAAGTAAACAACTTGGTTATGAGCACGTTTATCGAATAACAAATAGACAATGAAATATCGCGAGTTTTTATTTCAGGCCTCCCTCATAACCCCCACTCCCGTTTGGACCTACAAATTTTAATATAGCTTATAATCATGGAAGAATTAATGCTAATTCACATACCGAGTTTTGTTAATTTCGGTTCAATCGTTAGTGCCCAACAAAATTGTTGGCTCCCGCTTTAGTATTTAGTGTTTATCTCGTTTATACTTTGTTATACGACAAAAGTGAATATAACAAAAGTTACTTTAAATAACAAAGTAAACAACTTTTGACATGTGCATATTTGCAGAAAACCCAATAGAAAACGAAATATGACTATTTTTAATTCCAGGCCTCCCTTACAACCCCCACTCCTGCCCGTCTCTAGAAATGTTGGTATGGCTTATTATAATGAAGGTGTTAGTGCTAATACACATACGTTATAGCCCAGGTAGCCTTTAAGTGTATTTAATGCTTATTTAATTAAAACGTCAAAATTATTTGAAGAAACATTTTTCGTATTGTGTAGATATTGTAATCAGATTCGTTAATATAATTTCATGTATTACAGGATTGAAATCCTGGTTGGCACCACTGAGCCTAGGGAGGTGTGGAGTGGGGATTGCTTCATTTGTCCTATCTGTTCTGCCGCTTTTCTGACGATCCCATATCAGTCATGTTTACATGATTATTGATGCTTACACTTTTAGCAATGTAGTGTTATTCTCAGGACTGTGAATTTGTTTAATAATCATAAACAAATAATTTAAAAGGATGAACGCTGGGGAGGTGCACCCGGTTATTTCTGGTATTTATTAACTCTGCTATGTTAATATATGATGAATTTACTGAACACGCTATGTACCAATATGAATATACAGTTTACAATCGAGACTTACAAAAGAGTATTTTTAATGGCGGTTATGACGTACTTAAAACAGCTGTCACTGGTCGGCTTTGTACCGCATCAAGGGAAAATAAATTTTATTCATACATGGTTTGGATGACAGAATAGTTTCTATGATTATGAATTATAAGGTCCATTACGTTATAAAAAGAAATTACATGTATAAGAGACGGTAAATATAAAAATATTGCAGACAGTGAAGCCTCACGGTACAAATAATTTTATTATTAACGAATTCACAGCAACGATCAATCCTAAATACTGGGACGGGGTATGTCAAAATGTTGTATTCCAAAGTAAGGCCTTACAAAAAAAATACCATCTTCATTCAGCCTCAAATGAATTCCCGGGCGAAGCCGGGTACCTTAGCTAGTATATATATATATATATATATATATATATATATATATATATATATATATATATATTGTTACGAAAAATTAATACGTGGAAGATTGGCTGATGGAGAGGGAGCCGTGGGTTTGATCTAATTAGGGCCGATCTAAATAGGGCCAGCGGCAGAATCTAATTAGGGCCTTCCAGGAAGTTCTGGAACTTCTAGTCTAGACCTTTCCTTGGCTAGCCCCTTCTACAGGCATTTATAAGAGACCCTGCCAGTACCTCAGTTCAGTTGACGCTCGTCGGTCCTCGAGGGATGTTCAGCGCTACAGCGCGACTTAGTGCAATGCGGTAAAGTGTTGTGCCGTGAAGAACAGTGTTGTGCCGTGACTGTAAGTAACAGTTTAGTGCCGTGATTAAGACAGTGCAGTGCCGCGAATTAAATGAGTGCCGTCTTTTTGTGAATTTCAGTGACCGTAAGTGAATTATTGGACTGTGAAATCTGAAGAACAGTGACACTATCAGTGTAATACTGTGCGTAGTAATAGTTAACCAAGAGTATTGTGCATTGTGAAATAAATTGTGCAGTGAAAAACTGTGAAACTTGTGTGTGTGTGTGTTCAATTTTGCAATCCAAAAGAACTCTTATTAACAACGTTTATTACTGGTTTTGTAATAAAACGTAACAATATATATATATTTGAACAACCTAATTTTAGTCAGGATAACCTTCATGATGAAAATCCGCTAAATAAAAAAAAAAAGGAAATTTGAAGTAATAGCTTAAATAGTGGTCTTCTCTGAACAGTGTTTGGTTGAACCTTACCTGTCCCCTTGCTGGGAACTACCATACAAAGACAAGAATTGCAAGTTTCTTCTACTTTTAATGAAATGAAGTGTATTCTTTTCTATTAAATGTTAAAAGGCACAGCAGGATACGTGAAATATTTAAATTTACTATTATTAAGTAGTGTTTTTTTTCATATTGTTAAATTGCATAGCATGTAAAAGACATTTAGTAATTGCATGTAATAAATTAACTTTACAAACAGGTTCTATGGTACTAAATATATAACAAGAATTTTACTTCTATACAAGAAGTAGCTGTCTTGGATCAAGTTGTATAGTCCGTGGTGGCTGATATTTGTGAGACGAAAAGTAGGAGCTAAAATATTGTACTTTTCAAAACGTTTACTAAATATAAATATTTTTAGTTTGGAGCATAAGAAGCTATAAATTAATAAATTTAATCTACAAGACCATGTAGGATGGTCATTTTCAGTAAAACAATTAATGCCAGCTTTCATGGTGATGTCTGATCGTTTCAGTTTTAATCAGAGCAACTCAACTGCGAGTTCCCTGATTATGAGGGGGGTTGGATTTCAATAAGCATTAGATATATAAGCTAGAAGTTAACAGAATATAGCAGTTTAATATCTCCGTCCACGGTGGCTTAATTAAAAAAAAAAAACATTTGCTTTGCTTGAACTCAATCATTGGGATGTACCAAAAAATATGCCTCACAGAAATAAAGCCCAGATCAAATATTAAGTTTAATATCCGCTGGATATTGAGCTTTATTTATTGAAGTAAGAATTCACTTCTCAGCTAAATAATGAAATAACCTTCCTGAAGACATATTGGAAGTTTCATGGCTTAAATAAGACAATAAAAGTCCGTCATGTAGGTGCTGAGTTTACTAAGCAGATTTCCCACCGACTGGATTATGATCTCATCTCGCCATCTATATTCTGTTTCTCCCGTAGTATGCCAACGTAAACAGGAATTAAAATGATCGTTGGACTTTGAGATGTTTAGGGGCTCATGTTCTTAAAATGTAAATCATATGAGTGCAAAAGGAGGATTACAAAAGGCTGGATCCAAAAAAAAAAAAAAAAATACAAATAGCTTAGTTCATATTCCAGCCATAGAAATATAGAACTATAGTTGTAGAAAATAATAATTTCCAACAACATTGGTTGCATACAATTTTCGACGCGACTCATTGTAACCGTGATATTTCAAATTTTCAATTATCCCCCCCCCACTCCTCCTCTCAATTATCCTCTTTCCCCACGATTAGGAGTGGGGGTTTTCTGAAGGCTGAAAACTACTATAAGAGTATACTGTTGAAAGGGAAACAAATTCCTCTGGTTGCCTGCTTGTACGTAATGTGTTACTTATCACATGCAGTTGAAATTGGGTATACTTGTTCAGAGTATGTTGGCCCGTTGTTGTATACTTTTTGATAGAGTTCTGATAACTCAAGTGTTTTACTCTGATTAGTAAAGAAGGAATGTCAGATTTATGGTTCAAGGGTTTCTTTAATATCTTGAGAAATAGTATAGATAACATATTGAAATTTTAACGTTTAATGAATTGCAACAGCCAAAAAATATCACATTACAACTTGACTCAAATTAAGATGAACATACCATCCCTATAAATATCAAATAGTTGACTTAAAAAAATAGTTTTATTTTCTCTTCGAAATCCAAAAAACCTATTAAACATGATTCGTATAATTTTTCTCGCGCAGAATACGAATACTTTTTTTATAATGTTTAGAATCGTTAGTGGAGAAGAAAGTAGCTGTTGAACTAGGCATTGTTTGGTTTTTTAAGCTTCCTGATTTATGGAAATGTCAAATGTTCTTATGGAAATTTATGCTTTATTAAAAATGCATTTCTTTCAGATTATAAGTATATGACGAATTTCGAAACTTTAAAATATCTTCGTTGTTATAATTTGGATCGGAAAATGTTGAGTACCAATACTGTTGCAAACTTAATTGTCTATTAATGTTATTAATGGATATTTTAGATTTCAGTCTTCTGTATACCCCCCAATCCTACTTATGTCATATTAAAAATAAGCTGTTATTTTATGAAAAACATTATTCTAAGCTTAAATATCAAATATTGTTTTCAAGAGAATTTTAAGATGCGTGCCATTTCGTTGTTTCATGGGTCATCAATTAAGATTTTACGTTCTAGTCCGGATAATGTTTATTTGATCTATGAGTATAGCACAACATTTAACCATTTGATTCTACCCTAATGATCATAAGCGTTAATCGCTGAAATCGGACCAGGAATAGGTGTATTTAGAGTGGGAGGATTCGAAAATCCAAAATATTTCCCTTATTATGAGTAGGATCGAAAAATGCTATAGAACCCATCTTGTTAAACTAATACCCTATAATTACTAATCTAAAAATGTTTTCGTAACTTATATATCAAGCTAGTTATTCGCTATTTCTTGTTTATAACTTTTATTAACTTCCCACTTTGCTTCTCGGGTTTAGAAATAGAGAGCATACGTTGCGATTAGACCAATATTACGTCTTACCATGGATGGATGAAGCACAAATACATATAGATGTAGCAAAAATACTTATGGATATGGATGTAACAAAAATACATTAGAATGTAAAGTTGATTTGAGGAATCGGAATTATAATTCAATATATTTACCTTACATAGATTCGGAAATTAAGCATCGGTTGAGTTTAACTTTAATTTATTTTTTCTTGTTTTATTCTTATTTTATTTATTTTTTCATTTCATTTATTAATTTTATTTGTAATTATCTTACTTATTTTAATATTTTATTTTATTATTATTTTTTTAATATTAAATTTGAGTAGATAGTTGATTAACGTGTATATATTATAAAATAAGAGTGTATTTAAAGAAAATCATACATTTAATATGCCATGTGGCAATGGTATTCAAATTATTATTATTTATTAACGTCCAATTTTTGCAACTCAGGCTAATTTGGACGGGTTATCTACAGGTTACCATCATTTTCTAGCAAGGGTGGGACTTTAGGATGTTATTTAATGAATTTCGTCACTAAATAATTTCCTTTGCTCAGGCGAGAATCGAACTCGCCACTCTAGGTTTACCATGTGAGATCAAGGTCAACGCTTTAACTCGCATGGCTAACCTGAGCCCCCGGTATTCAAATAAAAAACTCCTAATAGGGTTACTAAGAGGAGAAAAATACGTCTTACCATAACGTGGGAAATCTCCTTAGTTTTGGATCTTGGCGAGGCTACTGTTCGTGGCAGATTGAAAACTTCTATGCTTTGATAAACTTTATAAAGAATGAATGTATAGGACAGAAATATCATATTTTATAATCATGAGGGCTATAGAAATGTTAGATCAGACATGTATAATATGTAACATAGATAAATTATTTTATATCCATATCCAATGGTCTTGAAAAAAATGATTAAAATGAGCATACGTATTATATATAAGACACTCTAAGAGTGGGTAGTTCTTTATATTACAAATTAATTTTGAATTATTAAATAAATTACGTAACTGGGTTATACAAAAGTATTTTTGAACCGTCATATTCGCCTTTATTTACTCATATTCAGTTCTTTTTGATGCCATTAAGATACGATATTCACTAGCACCAATGCCCTTCGCAGGGGGTTTAGGATATACGAGAGTTATAAATTTTTTAATGTTTCAGAGATGGCGAGCATTCATTAAACTGTAAGCTTTAATATGGAATATACGCTGCCTTTTTCTCAAATGAACATATCAAATGTTCTTTGTTTTCATTATCCAGGTAGTCATCATGATTAAAAATTCTGACTTTTCCTAAAACAGTACTTTAGTTATACTTACTAATTATTGCTTTAGATTTTAATGAAGATTTTAAAAATACTGTAATGAAAAATAGCTTTGCTTTTTATAGGAAATGAAAATAAACTGAAATTAACTTTTGATTATTTTGTCGTTCATAAAAGCGTTTGGTTATTTTTAATAGTCATATGAAGTATTTTTAGTGTTTCAAAAGTTCACGGCTACTTCTTATACGTTTCTATACATTTCCCCGCTAATTTTAGAAGAGATATCAACATTTATTAGTTTCAGCCATCAATAAACCCCTACAACTACTCATCTCCAAATTCTCAATAGGCCAGCATATAACGAACCACCTCCTTTCATACTTAATACAACATATTTTAACTGATTTCCCTTAAGGGAAATCTACTATTGAGGGCGTACTCTTGAAGCGATTTTCGAAAAATTTCCTCAAATTTCCATCGATCCTACCTAGTAAATGACGAAAATGAGGTCCGTACAAAATTTTATATATATATATATATATATATATATATATATATATATATATACATATATATTAGACTCGATATAAAAGTATTTCTGCAAAACTAAAGATCAAGTTCTTTAATGGCTGAAATCGGACCTGTGGGAGGGGGGGAGTTAAAGGGGAGGTTATCGAATATTCGAAATATATCCGTTACTATATGTCGGATTAAGAAATTGTATAGTTCCAATCTTATTATAAATTAAATGCACTATATGTATTACACATACATACACAGTTATATACATTTATTCTCTATCTTTAATACGAACCACGATATTTTCATTTTTTAGTTTAGCCTTCAGTAAACCTCGACTCCTAATGTTGTCAGAATATTAATACGCTGTCATACTGTGAACGACTTTATTCTAAGCCTAAATACCGTATATTATTTTCAACGGACCTTTATTATGAGAGATGCATGCAAATTTGTTAATTGGTGACGCCATCAATTAAGATAATACGTTCTATTTTCGAAAATGTTTATTTTAGCTATACCATACTTTACTTTAACCGTTTCAATCAACATAAAGGTTATTATTCTTACAATAATCGCATTTCGTGACTAGGACGTTTTAGAGACGAATCAGTTAAATTCCTATAATCAGCTTATTATATTTACGCAAGTATGCTCATCTCTGCCAATATTTCCAGCATTGTCCTACATTATAATTTGTTGAAAATGTTATGTTTCAAGTAGTGTTACACGCGGTCTATATACTGGCCACGGTCATGTATCAGTCAAAGTATGGTATGGTAGGTCTATTTGAGTCCTTAGATAGTAGTCAGTTAGTATATGTTTTATAGTAAGTTTACAGATACAGTATTGGTAGTAGAGTTCTCCAGTAAGTAAGTAAGTGTGAGTCAGTCGTAAATGGAAAATTCTTAACCACACATAAAGGCGCAACATTTGTTATTGGCAGAAAGGGAACATGGATAGTGGTTGTATTGAGAGGGGGGGGGGGTTATTCCAGCTTTCTTGATTTCAGCATTCTGTAACCCCTCCCCCCACCCGTCGACTTCTTTCTACTCATCGGTTGTTTTACACAGAAATAGGGAATATGTCGTGAGATGAGATCACAAGTGTGTTATATATACCAGCACATGGGGAAATTTGATTAGTTCACGAAGGACCTGCGTGACGGACATTTCTTAATTGAACGAAGAGAACATTGTGGTTATACAAGGCATAAAATAAAACGCCCGTCACGCAGGGGCTGCGTAAACGAAACAGAATTTTCACGCGAAGGTTTATAATAGATAAATATACATACACTACCGTGAATGTTAAGTGAATAAATACAAACGGTAATGAGAAATCTTTCAGTCAATTTAGAATACAAGTTAATAATCTCTACAACGGAAAGCGGCTGAATTGTAAACAAACTGGCCAGCCGACCATGTAGTGCCCCGATAGACAAACAATTAATGAATTATATCTGAATATAACATATTAATTTTCATGAAAACAATTTACTGAAGCTAGTGCTGTAATTTGCAATAATTGAGAATCAGTTGTATCTCAATCGCTCAAATTTTAGTAATCCAAGAAAAAAAGAAGGGGGAAGGGGTCAACAGAACGTATTTGCATATATCTCACATAAGCATCATAATGCGCGTCTCATAATGTTATGTGCACATTTGCCTAAAAACAAATAGAAAATAAAATATCGCGAATTTTTTTATTCAGACCTCCCTTATAAACCCCACTCACGCTCGAACCTAAAAAACATAATATAGCTTATAATCATGGAATAATTAATGCTAATTTACGTATAGAGTTTTGTTAAGTTCGGTTCAATCGTTAGTGCCAAATAAAATTGTTGGCTGCCTCTTTAGGTTTTAGTGTATATCTCGTTTATACTTTGTTAAAAGACAAAAGTGAATATAACAAAAGTTACTCTAAATAACAAAATAAACAACTTTTATTCTGTGTATATTTGCCGAAAAACCAATAGGAAACGAATTATAGCTATTTTTAATTTTAAGCCTCCCTTACCATTCCTGTTCCATCTGCCGGGCTGATTTGTGACGCTAAACTATCCAGGGCGTCACCCAAACGCGTACAACAAAATCATTGAAATCGGTCCAGCCGTTTAGGAGGAGTTCAGTGACATACACACGTACAGTAGAATTTTATGTATATATATATATATATATATATATATATATATATATATATATATATATACACATAAAATTCTACTATATATATATATAAAGATTTCGTCATCTCCTGGGTAGGATCGATGGACAAGTGAAGACATTTTTAGAAAATCGCGACATGAGTACGACTTCAATAGCTGATTTCCCCTAAGGAAAATCTGCTAATAAAAATTGCAAAACCAACCATTGTCTGGTTATGATTCGGAACAAATAATATTACTTAACCAATCGTTTTGAATATTTAATATTCTTTAACTCATTTTTTTCTATAAATGTTTCCTCGTAACTCCTAGTATTGATCGAGGAATTTTCATTTTTACTTTTTTGTAGGACGTTAAGGATGTATGGTAATCGAGAAAATTTTCAGTTTCCGATTTCAACTATACGTTTTGACACTCCCTGAACCCATTTAAACTAGATTTGTCATGAAGTTTGCATGCCATCTTAAAAATGGCCAGCCTTTGAATGTTGAAATTCCTTATTTTCGGATTTTCGTCCCCTCTTTACGAATGATATCAAAAAAGAGGGAGGGGGAAAAATGCAAATTCATCCGCACCTATTATAGATAAAATATATTTGTATAGGATCATTTTAGTTCATTATAAATATCCGTACAAATTAAGTTCAACAACAACGAACGGAGTTATCTATATTACTTTCCAATTAAATAATTCTAAATTAGGCGGAAAACATTATGTAAATTTAGCAGATTTCCCTTAAGCTATTGAGGTCGTACACATGACGCGATTTTCGAAAAATTTCTTCAAATGTCCATCGATCCTACTCAGGAGATGACGAAAATGAGGTCAGTTCAAAACTTTATATATATTTACATTCTTCAAATTTTATGGCAAGAGTCTCCAATAAAAAACATTTTAACAAAATATTATATATATATATATATATATCTGTTAACGCTCTATCGTACACGTTTTATGTAAAAATAAAGATCAAGTTCGTTAACGGACCAGTAGGAGGGGGGGTTTAGAGGGGCGATTTCCGAAAATTAGAAATATCTCCGTTATTGTACGTTAGATCAAAAATTTGTACAAGACAAATCGTATTGTAAATTAAATGTAGTATAAATATTATTATGTCCAATTATTCTCTATCTTGAATATTAACCGAGATATTTGCATTTTTCAGTTTTGAGCCCCACCCCCACTTCTACTCATGTCATATTAACAATAAGCTGTTATATTATGAACCACTTCATTACAAGGTTAAATACCAAATATTGTTTTCATTAAACTTCTTCTTTGTGAGATTTATGCAAATACGTTCTGTTGACCCGATGATGAATCTGATTCATTACAAATTACAGCAATAGCTTTAGTAAAATGTTTTCAATAAAATTAATTTGTTTTATTCAGATGTATTTCATTAATTGTTTGTCTTTCTGGTCTATCTTTTCAGGGCTACGAGGTTGGCCGTCCATTTTGTTTACAATTCAGCCGCTTTCCGGTGTAGAGATTATTAACTTGTATATTGACTGAAAGATTTCTCATTAACTTTTATATTTGTTCACTTAACATTCACGGTAGTGTTACCTGTATTTATATCTATTGTAAATGTTCACGTGGGAAATCTGCTTAGTTTATGCAGCCTGTGCGGGTCGGACGTTCTATAGTAGGGGGTGCATTTTAGAAGATTTTCCTTAAGGGAAATCAGCTATTGAGGTCCTACTCATGACATGACGGAATTTTTGAAATTTTTCTTCAAGTACATACATCTATATATACTAGCTCAGATACCCGGCTTCGCCCGGGCATTCATTTGAGGCTGAATGGTGATGGTATTTTTTTGTCAAGGTTTTACTTTGGACAATATTTTGACATTTACCCGTCCCAGTGTTTAGGGTTTATACCCGTCGTTGCTGTGAATTTGTTAATAATAAAATTAATTTTTTATGTAAGACTTCACTGTCCTCCATGTCATATTTCCCGTTTCATGTGCATTATGCATAGATTTGAGTTATTAAGGACAAAATATTAACATAGATTTGAATTAATTTTTCCAGGTGAGGTACCTGGTAGTTCATATTGGAAAGAATTGTTGAGCATATCAATATTTCTACGCAAATTACTTGGTTCATACATTGTTCCCGAAAAAATGTATAAAACAAAAGTTACTCTAAATAAAAAAGTAAACTACTTTTGTTATATCCACGTTTGTCGAACAACAAATAGACAATGAAATATCGTGAATTTTTATTTCGGGCCTCACTTATAACCCCCACTCACGTTCGAACCTTACATTTTTAATATAGCTTACAATCATGGAAGAATTAATGCTAATTGACATACCGAGTTTTTTTCCATCGTTAGTGCCCAATAAAATAGTTGGCTCCCGCTTTAGTTTATAGTGTACATCTCGTTTATACTTTGTTATACGGCAAAAGTGAATATTACAAAAGTTACTTAAATAAAAAAATTAACTACTTTTATATCATATTTGCATATTTGCAGAAAAACGAATAGAAAACAAGATACCGCTATTTTTAAATTCAGGCCTCCCTTACAACCCCCACTCCTGCCCGTCCCTAGAAATGTTGGTATGGCTTATTAAAATGAAGGCGTTAGTGCTAATACACTTACCGAGTTTTATTTAGTTCGGTTGAGACTTTTGTGCCAAATAAAATTGTTCACTTCCGCTATTGGTTTTAGCGTATATCTCGTTTATAATTCGGTATACGAAAAAAGTGTATATATCAAAAGTTATTCTAAATAAC
Source organism: Riptortus pedestris (assembly GCA_019009955.1). NCBI lineage: Eukaryota > Metazoa > Arthropoda > Insecta > Hemiptera > Alydidae > Riptortus > Riptortus pedestris. The sequence continues at coordinate 33,630,982 of CM032233.1, forward strand.
AAAATAAACAACGTTTGTTATGTTCATATTTGCCGAAAAACCAATAGAAAAAGAAATATCGCTATTTTTAATTTCAGGTTTCCCCTACAACCCCCATTCCTGTTCGTTTCAGAGAATTTTAATATAGCCTAAAGTCTAAGTTGGTAGTAGTAATATACATGCCAAGTTTCATAAAATTCGGTTCAGCCGTTGAACGCGTGAAAAGGTAACAAACAAACAAACATACACGAAAGAAACAAAATGCAGTTATGGTGTCTGTGACGTGTGAAACGAAAAAGTATCGGGAAATTTGAAAAAAAAATATCAATGTACAGACAAAGGTTACAATTTTATATATATATATATATATATATATATATGTCTGGTACCGCGCGAGCGTTTTATTTTTTAGACACACACACACACACACACACACACATATATATATATATATATATATATATATATATATATATATATATATATAAAATTGTAACCTCTGTCTGTACATTGATTTTTTTCGCGAAATTTCACGATAACTTTTCGTTTCACATGTCATAGACACCATAACTGCATTTTGTTTCTTTGGTGTCTGTTTGTTTGTTCATTTGTTTGTTTGTTTGTTTGTTACCTTTTCACGCATAAACGGCTGAACCGAATTTTATGAAACTTGGTATGTATATTACTACTAACCCAACTTAGACTTTAGGCTATATTAATATTCTCTGGGACGAATAGGATTGGGGGTTATAAGGGAAGCCAGAAATTAAAAATAGCTATATTTCGTTTCCTATTGGTTTTTCGGCAAATATGTTCATAACAAAAGTTGTTTATTTTGTTGTTTAGAGTAACATTTGTTATATACACTTTTTTCGTATACCGAATTTTAAACGAGATATACGCTGAAACCTATAGCGGAAGTGAATAATTTTATCTGGGACAAAAGACCTAACCGAAATAAATAAAACTCGGTATATGTATTAGCACTAACGCTTTTATTATAACAAGCCATACCAACATTTCTAGGGACGGGCAGGAGTGGGGGTTATGAGGGAAGCCAGAAATTAAAAATAGCGATATTTCTTTTCCTATTGGGTTTTCGGCAAATATGAACATAACAAAAGTTGTTTATTTTGTAATTTAGAGTAACTTTTGTTATATACACTATCGTCGTATAGTATAAAGGTGTTATACGCTAAAAATTATAGCGGGAGTCAACAATTTTATTTGGCACAAAAGACTCAACCGAACTTAACCAAACTCGGTATGTGAATTAGTACTAACGCCTTCCTTATAATAAGCTATACTAACATTTCTAGGGACGGGCAGGAGTGGGGGTTATAAGGGAGGCCTGAAATTAATAATAGTGATTTCCTATGAAGGTTTCACCAAATATGCACATAAAAGAAGTTGTTTATTTTATTATTTAGAGAAATTTCCTCAACACTTCATTTCAATATGAAGTACCAGGTACCTCACCTTAAAAAATTAATTCAAATGTATGTCAATATTTTCTCCTTAATAATTCAAATCTATGCATAATACACAGGAAACGGGAAATATGACAATATGCAGGACAGTGAAGTCTTACATAAAAAATTAATTTCATTATTAACAAGTCCACAGAAACGACGGGTGTTAACCCTAAACACTGGGACGGCTAAATGTCGTGAAAAGGAAAGCCTTGCCAAAAATATACCATCACCATTCAGCCTCAAGTGAATTCCCGTGCGAAGCCGGGTATCTGAGCTAGTATATATATAAAATTTTTCTATCTGTACATCGATTTTTTTCTTGAAATTTCACGATACTTTTTCGTTTCACATGTTATAGACACCATAACTGCATTTTGTTTCTTTCGTGTATGTTTGTTTGTTTATTTGTTTATATTCTGGTCAAAGACAAAATAAAGGCATTCGATTAGCAATAGGCGCCTTCAGGACCAGCCTATATATATATATATATATATATATATATATATATATATATATATATCTATGTTAACGCTCTTGCGGTCACCATTTTTGTTTGATCGTTACCAAACTCGACATTTAGTCGTCTTATGTAAAAATAAAGATCAAGTTCGTTAACAGCTGAAATCGGACCAGAGAGAGGGGGGTTTAAAGGGGGAGAATTTTGAAAATTGGAAATATCTTCGTTACTATAAATCGGATCGAAAGTGTATGGAATAAATCTTATTGCAAATTAAACGTGCTATAAATTTTTATATACATTTATTCTCTATCTTGAATATTAACCGAGATATTTGCAGTTTTCAGTTTTCAGCCTTGAGTAAACCCCCACTTCTAAAAGTGTTACATAAACAATACTCTGTTATATAATAAACCACATTATTCGAAGCCTAAATACCAAATATTGTTTTTATTGAACGTTTAGTTTGTGAGATATATGCAAATATATCCCCCCCTTCTTCTGTTTTTGGATTATTAAAATTTGAGTGATTGAATTTTAACTTATTCTGTTTCATTACAAATTACTGCACTAGCAGTAAATTGTTTTCAATAAAATTAATATGTTATATTCAGATATTTCCGGTCTATCTATGCAGTGCTATGAGGATGGCTTTTCTGTTTGTTTACAATTCAGCCACTTTTCGTTGTAGAGATTATTAACTTGTATTGTAAATTGACTGAGCATTCACGGTAGTTTGTATATTTATCTATTGTAAACCTCCGCGTGGGAAATCTGATTCGTTTACGCAGCTCCTGCGTGATGGCCTTTTTTTTTTTTTTTTTTTTTTTTTTAGGAAAAGCCTGATGCTCTTTTTCTGTAGATTTAAAAAAAATAATTTATTAACTTGAATAATTGTTTCATTGATAAAGAATCACCTGACTGCTGTCCTACGGGTTTCTTGTTGTTAGTATGTATCAATGTACTTATATTATGCTAGGTTGGGAAAACCATTTCCTGGTTGCAATAACCAATCTTATTGCTAAATAACTTTGTGTAAATTTATTTTATAAACTTTTTCTCTGTGTCGAATATTAACCGCGATAGTTTCATTTTTTAATTTTCAGTCTTCAGTAAACCTCCACTTTTAGTCATTGCATGTTTACAGTAAGTGCGTGTATTCAAGTATGAACGGACCTTTACTACGAGATATACATGGAAATTGTTTTGTGGTGACGTCATTAATTCAGGTTTTAATCTTAACCTAAAAATATTTATTTGATCTACACCATACTTGATATGTAACATTTCATTTAACACGAGTAAATCCCTACTTATAGATAAGATTACTTGTGTGTTATACGAGAATGTGGGAAATTGGCTGAGTAAACGCAGCCCCTGGGAAACGGACGGATGATATATTTCAAATTAAGTTAATTTGCTTTCCAATTTCATTTTTGGCATTATAAAAGAATTTAGACACCTTTCAGTAGGAATGTTCCAATTATGTTTTTTATTGAAGCCTATATTTTTTGTTATTGTATTATGCTTGTAACTTAACTACAAATGAATATAAATTATGCGTTTTTCAATGCGCAGGAAAAGAGAAATATGACCTCATTGAATTTAAATTAGGAGGGAATATTGAATCTCATGGCAAAAAGGTATAAGATTAAATTAAATTTAAATTGTATTTCACCTTTTTAGGGTCTTATCTCCTATATAACTTTGTCACAACTCTTTCTTGTCTCAAGTTATAAAAAAGTGGCATACTTTTACTCTATTAATTAGTACATATTTCGATTTTGGGGATTTTGCTTTATTACTTTCAATCGTGGATGGGCTCAGGTTGGCCATGTGAGTTAACCCTAGAAGTACCAAGGGGGGGGCTCCTTGAGCCCACAACTTTTTGTTTTTGTTCCCTATCACCCAATTTTAATGGGATATTTTTGATATTTTATGTATTCCTCAGAAAAGCATCCTAGAATGAGGGCATAACAACAAAATTAAATAAAAAAATTTCTTTGTTGAGAAAAGTTTTTTTTTGACGTATGGGCTCGAGGAGATCTCCCCCCTTGGTAATGCAAGGGGTAGTTATACACTTAAGTACCAAGGGGGGAGGGCTCCTCGAGCCCACTGATATTTAATACTACTTTTAACTAGTAATTCAAGTGTTATTAATTATATTGCTCAAATAATAATTACTTTGATGTAATTTTAACATACACAAACCTTCTCAAGTTTTTTTTTCTCAATAAAAAAATATATATATTCTCCCCATATAATTTTTTTTCATATAAAAATATATTACTGAGATGGTTATAATTATTGCTCCTGATAGGTACTTTTTTAGAAAAGAGAAGATTTTCTAGGTTGTTCCCAACTAGGGGAAGTTAGTCCATGCTGCATCCTGGACACAACATGGAGAAGAAATAGTGCTGGCCGAAGAAAGTACTTTTTATTTGAACTATCTGAGAGTTTAGTAAAATTGTGTGTTGCTGAAAGGAGTGAAAATCTTGTGGGCATTCCTAGATCTTCAGTGAAGGCCATGGAGCATGTTCTAGGGCGAGAACTGACTTATCCCCAATTGGAGGAACAAGGTTCATCAAGTGGAAGGCTAAGGTGTCACACTTGTGTTAGAGAAGCCAAATCAAAAAAAGAAAAATAACATATCAAAATCTAAGCAGCGTTGCTTCAAATGTAAAAGTTCAGTGTATAACAAACACTCGGAAAAAAAATTATTGTGCAAAAGCACCGATAATTGCAATTACGAATCTGATAATTAGATTTTCTTAAATTATTATTCTATTATAATGTTATAATAACTTAGATATAGATAACTTTTTATTCTAACAATGTTTAGATATGTTCCTCTAGTAGAATAAAATTACATTTAATTTAAAGTCATCCTTTTTTCCCCATCCGCACATTTTTTTTTCATTTTTTTTTATTTTTGTATTTAATTTTTTTTCCACAGGTGTCATAAGAAACGTTCATTAAACATAATCCAATAGAAATAAAATTTTTAAAAAAATTATAGAACCAAAATAAAAGGTTTTTAAGGTTGTGGGCTCAAGGAGCCCCCCCCCCTTGGTAATCCATGCGACCTGGGAGAGGTCGGTAATACTAGGGTTAAGGCGTGGTAGACCTAGAGTGGCGGGTTCGATTCCCGCCGTGGGCAGTAGAAATTTATTTAGTGACGGACTCATTAAATAAACTCTTGGGCCCACCCTGGCTAGAAAAGGGTGGCGACTTGTAGATAATCCGCCCCGATTAGCTATAGTAACATAAAGTGGACGTAAATCAAACCAAACAATCAATCGTGGATATTACACATACTAGTAATCATTACTCAAACTGCGTAGCAAATATGACATGCTATCTTGTACACAAAAATCTCATCCAATGCTTTATCCCAAACAATTAATTAAATGTATTTACTGCAAGAAGAAAGATTAAAACAGGAAGAAAACAATATATATAAAACAATTATTATAATAATAATATATAAAATATACAATAATATATATATATATATATATATATATTATATATTTTATATATTATTACTATATAGTAAATAATTTTCAATAAAGTTAACATGTTGTATTCAGATATATTTAAGTAATTGTGTTTTTTTCCGGTGAAGAATATGTTTATCTATCTGTTCAGCTCCGATTGGCTGGCAGAACTGTTTGATTACAATTCAGAAGCCGTTTCTTTTGGGAGCTTATTAAAATTAACTGACAGTTTTCTCATTACCGTTTGAATTTACTCACGGTGGTGTTAAGTTTTAGCAGTATGCAGATTTCTCTATTGTAAAACGTGGGAAATCTGCTAAGTTTACGCAGCCCCTGCGTGACGGACTTTTATAAGCTGACATTGGTTAATGATTAAGAATATTAACCTCATAATAATAACCTATTTTTAATTCTTTCCCACACATTTGATGGGCTTGTAGAGGTTTTATGGTGCAACTAGTCAGGATGGTATTCATTCTATTTTATAATTATTTAAGCCCTCATGTTCCTATGGATGGTCCAGTGGAGTGCACATGTCTCATATATATAAATATATATATATATATTTATAATGAAGTTTTATAGCTCTGCTCTTCTCTTTCTTTCAGAATAAAAAATATATTTTCGAATAAATAGAAGAGCACAACTTCAAAAAAGCAGTAAAAGGTTTTGTTGACAGAATTATGTCCTAAAGTAAATATTCCTGTCCAAAACATTTACCACACCTTTAAAAAAAAATCTATGTTAATTATTCGCATATAAAATGTTTTATGTTCTACACTGCCCAAGTATAAGTTATTTCCTACGATTATTCACCTTTATATTTTGCTAATAATAAAATATTAACAAAGTTAACTGTTTTTTTTCTTTCCTTTTTTTTCTGTGATGCACCTGAAACGTCTAATTTTCAGGTAAAGTTAATTATCGTGTTAACATGTAGGAGTAAAGGTATCAAATTTTTCAGAACATTTCATACTTTTACTTCTCTTTATTAAGGTCCTGTTGTGCATGTTTCGCGTTCTCGTTGACGCCTTTTCAGAACCACATCTTAAAATAAAAACAGTCCGTCAGGCAGAGACTGCGTAAACTAAGCAGATTTCCCTCGTGAAGTTTAGTAATACATAAATGAACATACTAGTAAGTCAACACCGTCAATATTAAGTGAATAAATACAAACGGAAATAGGAAAAGTTTCAGTCAATTTCAAGAACCTGTCGACGGGAAGCGTTTGAAATATAAACAAACAGGTCTAGCAGCTTCACATCGGAAAGAATAGTTATTTATTATACAAGTGACGAAAGTAGATCATTTTACAACTCGAGTGAAACGTTTACCCACACGAGTGAAGCGAGTGTGGTAATTTCACGAGAGTTGTAAATTCTACTTTCGTCACGAGTGTAATATTAAATTTTTTCTGTAATCGTGTAATACATGATCAGATCTAGCCAGAATATGAACAAAATTAGGATGTTGTGAAGATTAAGGTATGTTGTTGGTAGGTTTTAAGCATGGTTGTGAAAGTTTATAAGCATAGTTATAAAACAACTAGTGATGATTGTGAAGTAGTGCAGTTATAAACAAGTGCAGGTTATAAACAAGGAAGGTAATTATTATTATATTTAAATTTTAAAATATATTGATTATTTCCACCAATAATTCATTCACATTTCAATTTATTTTGTTAAAATAAATTCTTACAATGTAAAGAAACATTTAAAAGCATTTAATTTCCAACTTCAAATTATTTTTTAATTTATATTTATTACTAATTAAGAAGGCAATTCACTTTCTTCACTCTATTGCAAAATGGCTCACTTTCTTCACTCATTTCAGTTTAGTAATGTTACCATTATTCAACGATTACAGAAAAAAACAATTACTGAAATATACCAGAGTATAACATACGCACCACATATTCTCTATTTCTGAGTAAAAAAAACCTATGAGTAGAAGGAGGGGGGTTACCGAAGGCTGAAAACAAGAAAGTACGAATAACTCGCTCAATACTTGAGTTACGAAAAAATGCATAGAACAACAATTGTAGGACGTTAATAGTTCAACAAGATTGTTCCTATAATAGTTCATGAAGCGAGTCATTAGAACGAAAATATTTTGAATTTTCGAAACCCCAACAACAAATATGATCTTTAGTGTTGACAGAAACGGTTAAATATTGAGAATGCTATGGATCAAATAAACTATTTACGAGTTATGAATGTAAAATCTTAAACGTTGTCGTCATCACACAACTTATTTGCATGAATGTCATACATTATAAGTCAAATGATATTAATATGTAGCATTTATACTTAGAATAATTTGGTCCACGATATAACAGCTTATTGTTAATATGATATGAGTAGGAGTCGGGGTTTAAGAAGGCTCAAAACTAAAAAATTCAAATATCTCGGTTAACATTCATGGTAGAAAAATATGTATGTGACCACATATATAAGCAATTAAAGTTTTTATAAGATCTGTTCTATACTAAATTTTTCGATCCGACGTATAACGAAGGTATTTCGAAATTCCTCCCCTTTATACCCCCTCTTGTCCCAGTCATATTCCACCCGTTAACGAACTTAACCTTTAGTTTTACATAAAAGGCTTATATATCGAGTTTAGTAACGATTAAATAAAAATTTCGACAGCTAGAGCGATAACATATATATCTATATATATATATATATATATATATATATATATATATAATTTTGAACACCTCATTTTCGCCATCTCCTGGGTAGGATCGGTGGAAGTTTTTCGAAAATCGCGTCTTGAATACTACTTGAATAGCAGATTACCCTTAGAGAAAATCTGCTTAAAGTAGAGAATGTTAATAAAGTAAAGTGGAAGAGTAAAATCTATTGAAAAATTCGGCCCGTTGCCTCCTAGTTAAGCATATCGACGTTTGTTGTTATCACATTATCGAAAAGTTGATTTATGACGACTTCTTATGAAAACAATAACTACAAATTCGATATTTAAATGTTTCAGATTAAGTGAAAGATCGAGTTCACCAATAGCCGCAATCAAACTAGGAGAATCTTGAGGAAATGGGATTTGTATATCAATGTTATATAATTATAATAGTAATATGACAAGATAATGTCTTATAAATGTTGTTTTGTCCAATTCCGCATTGACTCATTCTATTTTCACTTTGAAGGAAATAAAAATTCATCGGTTTAAATCATTAAAATATATCATAATCAAAATCATAAAAATTATTGGCAAATGCTAATTTAACAAAATGGTTCAGTTTAGTAGCTACTTCATGACCTAGAAGCAATTGGCTTAAAGGCATCATTATAGAAATCATCTATAATACATTTTAAAAGATTTCCCTTCAGCTATTGAGGCTGTACTCATGATGGGATTTTCAAACAATTCCTTCAAATGCCCATCGAACCTGCATAGGAGATGAGGAAAATGAGGTCCATTCAATATCACACACACACACACACACACACACACACACACACACACACACACACACACACACATATATATATATATCTGTTATCGCTATAGCTGTCGTAATTTTTATTTAATCGTTACTAAACTCGATATATAAGCCTTTTATGTAAAACTAAAGGTTAAGTTCGTTAACGGGTGAAATATGACTGGGACAGAGGGGGTATAAAGGGGAGGAATTTCGAAATACCTTCGTTATACGTCGGATCGAAAAATTTAGTATAGAACAGATCATATAAAAACTTTAATTGCTTATATATGTGGTCACATACATATTTTTCTACCATGAATGTTAACCGAGATATTTGAATATATATATATTTTTTCATCTTCGCCATACTCGACATTTTATCGTTTAATGGGAAATTAATGATTATTTTAGGTTATGGCTGAAATCGACCTTGGGGGAGGGGGAGAGGTTTAGATGGGGGAATAATTGAAAACTCAAAGTATCTCGGTCACTATGCATCGGATTGAATTATTTTATGTAACCATTGCTTTTGGAATTTTAATTTTCTACTATTTTATAAAGTTCTTCTCTAACTCAGACCGAGAATTTGTATTTTTTTGGTTTGATTCTTTTTGAAACCCCGATTTTCACTTTATGTATCTCAGACACTAAATATATTATGCCAAGTTCATATTTTAATTCATGGGCAGGAGAAATAATGAATTGATGGTGAGATGAGATAATCAGCATGTCATATTCTTGCAAGTGGGAAATCTGCTTAGTTTATGTTTCCTATCAACCCCTGTTTTAATATATATTTCAATTGCAATTTTTAGTTATATGTATTTAGAGTCTTGGGGGAAACAATTATAAGGAAAGAGAATTAGATCCTATCCTGTTTCACATATGTATTTTCCAGTTATCCATAATTAAACAACCTTTAGCTTTCTTAATTACCATTTGTAAATTGACACCGACATGTAGTGAGAACGGTTGGTAATCCTAAACGCAGTGGAGTGTAGTATTCCTCAATTATTCGAGTAACATTACTCTCAAGATCTTTCAAGCTTGTATTTCTGAGCCCCATCCTGTTTATTTCTTATGAGAGGAATTTCGCAAGTGGAAAACGATGCTAATCTGTTCTTCTGCTCTAAACTTATCATTATTTATGGAATAATAATCAAAGTCTTGTATTTTAAGGATCAAAGTCAGTCTAAGGATACTATTTTAGTATTATTAAAGACAGAACCGTGAAAAGATTTTCGTTCACAGTTGACTCACTTATGAAGCTACCTCAACTTGCGGCTATGATTCATTTAAGAGAGGTAATGGAGTGTGTGTATTTTTGTGATATTGGACATAACAACTATTGGATGGAGGAAAATTAAGCAAGTTAATCACTCAGGTGCAGCATGAACTATGCAGATTTCTGGGGTTCTCGAATGACATGCCGGAAAGCAAAAGAATTACTGAAATATGTTAGAATATAACATATTAATTTTATTGAAAACTATTTGCTATATCTAGTACTGTAATTTATAATGAATCAGAATAATTTTTATCTCAATCAATCAAATTTTAGTAGTCCAAAAATTTAAGACGGGGGGGGCGCAGAACATATTACATAACATAACATGTATCTCGTATAATAAAGGTCTGCTGAAAACAATATTTAGTATTTAACCTTCGAATAATGTGGTTTATTAAATAACAGAGTATTGTTTATGTAACATGAGTAGAAGTGATGATTTAAGATAGAGAATAAACATATATGTATGTATATAACAATATTTATAGTACAACCCATTAGTAGTTGAAGTATAGTAATTTGCAATAAGATTGGTCCTATTCAATTTTTCGATCCGACCTATTGTAATGGAGATATTTTGAATTTTCGAAAATCCCCCTCTAAACTATATATATATATATATATATATATATATATATATATATATATGTGTGGGTGTGTGTGTGTGTGTGTGTGTGTGTCTGTGTGTGTGTGTGTGTGTGAGTATGTATACAATTTCGAACGGACCTCATTTTCGTCATCTCCTGGATAGGATCGATGGAAATGTGAAGAAAATTTTCGAAAATCACATATTGAGTACTATCCAATAGCTCATTTTCCTTGAGAGAAACTTGCTAATTAATTGCAGGAAAATGTATTGGCGAACAATGGTAGAACTTTGAATGATTAACAAGATTGGCTATATAATATGTTGCGATACGACTCAAAATAACGGAGGTATTTCGAATTATTTATTTGACTTCCTCTAAGAAGGTCTTTTTAGAAGTATGATTGGTAACATGACCCTCAGTCCCCACAATAGCGAGATTATGAAATCAACATGGCGACAATTTTGTTAGGTATAAAAATCATATTATATAACGGAAAGCTCTTACGATGGTATATTACAGAAGTTGCAATAAAATCACTCCGATTTTTGTATTACTTTCGAATTAGTTATACAAAATCTATGTGCTGTGTTGAGGCACTCTGAAATTTACCGAATTTTTGTGACATGAGAAGGACTTTCGTTTCAGGGGAAGAATAGGAGGAGGCGAGGGTATGGTAGATGAGATCGGTGGTAGGGTGGGCTGCGGTTATTAGCCCTTTCCTTCATCTTATTAAACTATATGAAATACCTCCTATACGACCGCAACAGATTCCACGAGCTCCCTACAAGTCACATAGTGTCACCCTTACGTGTGTTGGACCATGACTATAATTGCCCATGGAGACGTTATTGTCCAGAATATTCCGAGAAAGGCATGCATTCATCATATGTACTATTAAATAGAAAGCTACAAATAAATATTATTTATTCATATATATATATATATATATATATATATATATAATTGTAACCTCTGTTTGTACATTGATTTTTTCTCGAAACTTCACGATAACTTTTCGTTTCACATGTCATAGACACCATAACTGCATTTGGTTTCTTTGGTGTCTGTTTGTTTGTTACCTCTTCACGCATAAACGGTGAATCGAATTTTATGAAACTTGGCATGCATATTGCTACTAACCCAACTTAGACTTTAGGCTATATTAATATTCTCTGAGACGAACAGGAGTGGGGATTATAAGGGAGGCCAGAAATTAAAAATAGCGATATTTCGTTTCTATTGGGTTTTCGGGATAGCCCCTGAAGAGATGGCAAATAAACCACGAAACATGAAGGACAGGTTCAATAAAATTTGCACCGGAAAAAAAATGTTTTTTATTGGAGACCCTTGCCATCAAATGTGAAGAATATATAAACCTGTTTTAGTTTACTACTATGTGAACATATTGTTGTTGCAAATTTTGCCCGTCTTGGAATGTAAGGAGAAGCTATAAATTGAGTAAGAGATTGAGCTTTGAGATTGAGGACAAATTGGCTGTGGTATGAAGTGACGTCGTGTGAGAAAGAGGGGGCTATAGGGTTTTTCGACGAAGGAGATTACAGGGGGTGAAAGAAAGATAGCCACTAGCTAAACGCTAGAATGGTCAGGCAACTTTCCCATGGAGTAATTGCATCCTCCACCCCTCACCCCTCAACCATCCACGAAGAATGGGGGTATGTGCTCTTCCCGACCTTTAATTTCACAGTACTCTTATAATAAATTAGAAGATTAGGGGATCAGTGTACCCACGTCACGGCACTAAAATTTGAAAGTTAGTTAAAGCGCATAATAGTTACATTGTTTAGCAAATCATTGTTTAAATCTTCTATTTAATTTAAAAAAGTCCGCCACGCAGGGACTGCGTTATCTAAAAAGATTTCCCACGTACTTGTATTTATCTCAAAACTTAAAAGTACTATGAGAACAATATTTGGTATTTAAGCTTCAAATAAAGTGCTTCATAATATAATAGAATATTGTTAGTATGAGATGACTAGGAGTGGGGCTTTACCGAAGACCAAAAACTAAAAAATTCAAATATCTCAGTTAATAATCAAGATACTGACAAAATGTACATAGCATTATTTATAGAGCTTTACATTTTCAATAAGATTGGGTCTATACAATTTTTCGATCCGACGCATAATAACGGAGATATTAAGAATTATCGAAATTCTCTTCATATAAACTCCCCCCCTCTCCCTGGTCTGATTTCAGCCGTTAACGAACTTGATCTTTCTTTTAATAAAACGATCATATATCAAGTTTGGTAACGCTAAAACAAAAATTGCGACCGCTAGAGCGGTAACAGACAAATATATATATACAGTTTTGAACGGACCTCATTTCCATCATCTCCTAAGTAGGATCGATGGACATTTGAAGAAAAATTTCGAAAATCACATTATGAGTACGACCTAAATAGCTGATTTCTCTTAAGGGAAATCTGCTAAAAAGCTATCACACCGGAACTGCGTAAACTAAGCAGATTTATCCCGGTGCTGGTCATCTCACCATATATTTTCCATTTCTAGATCCGACGAGGGGTTTGACCGCATTGTTTAATATTTGAGTAACGAAGAAAATGTCAGAAGCCTGAACAATTATTTTAGAATATGTACAATATTATATGGGATTTTTCATCCCACTGATAATAGTAGACCTGGCCGGATTTTGGCTTTAATTTCTCTCAGATTTCAGCTTTGATCCTTAGTTTTATATAAAATGCTTAAATGTCGAGTTCAGTTAAGATCAAACTAAAATTACGTCCGCTTTATCTGTAACAGATAAATGTATTGTATATATTACCAATGTAAAAAGTTTAATAGTATTGCTATTTGTTTTCAGTAACTAGAGGAAATGAAATAGTTATGATTTTAGAACACTACAGATCATACTCTTTATGATCACATTGTTGGAAGCAGCTATTATATTTCCTTTGAGGTAGCTGGGGCATAATGAGGCTGTGATTGTGAATTTACAACCATCTAGTTAACCTGATTGAGCTTGGGGGAATAATTTTATCCCTGTTTCTGCACACCCTAACTCTAAACTACAAAATTAATTGGGTGAATACAGGTTATAAACCAGACACAATTTCACGTCTGTTACTTGAAGCTAATTAGCAAGTATGATGAAGATAAGTTATTGTCTAATAGAAACGGATGTAGAAATATTGATAATATAAGTTTTTTTATATGTATAAAAAAATTATAAACTTTTTGAGTGGGGAATTATAGAATTATAAAATTCTAGACTTTACTTAATTACCAAGAATGAAAACCAGCATTCTATTGCTTCCTTGATCAAAGAGTCAGTGAAATTCACTAGATAAAGCAGTAGAATATATGTATGAATCTCGAGGGGAAAAAAAGTGATATGCCGAAAAAGGAAAAATCTATAGGTGACATTGGGGTCTAGGAAAATATGGCCAAATGCACAGACATTCATATTTTCCATTTAACCCGAATAAATGGGTGCACTATAAAGAAAATGTGAAGACAATCGCAAGGGTAGTTTTCAGACGGAACTCTACATAGTTAATAAGTGCTTTAAACAAGAATTTCTGAAATTTTAATACTTCAGTAGTCTTTCAGAATTTGGAATAATACATGAGGTATATTTTTGTTTCTGAAATTATATTCAATAGGCGACAGTATGTCAAGCACAACAGACAAATCAATAATTGGCACGGGCTATGGCGACTAGTCCTCTAAATGGATTTTAGCAGATTTCCCTATATATATATATATATATATATATATATATATATATATATATATATATATATGTTACCTCTAGCGGTCGCAATTTTTGTTTGATCGATACCAAACTCGATATTTAATCGTTTCATGTAAAAAGAAAGATCAAGTTCGTTAATGGCTGAAACTTGGCCAGTGGGAGTGAGGAGTTTAGAGGTGGATATTTTCGAAAATTCAAAATATCTCCGTTAGTCTACGTCGGATAGAAAAATGTTATAGACCCGATCTTATTGCAAATTATTATATTATTATTATTATTTATTAACGTCCACTTTTTGCAACTTAGGCTAATCGGGACGGGTTATCCTACAGGTTATCACCCTTTTCTAGCCAGGGTGGGATTTTAGGATGTTATTTAATGAATTTCGTCACTAAATAATTTCCTTTGCCCAGGCGAGAATCGAACTCGCCACTCTAGGTTTACCATGTGAGATAAAGGTCAACGCTTTAACTCTCATGGCTAACCTGAGTCCCTTATTGCAAATTAAATATACTATAAATATTGTTACATTTATTCTCTACCTTGAATATTAATCGTGATATTTGCATTCTTCAGTTTTCAGTCATCTGCAAATCCCCACTTCTTCTCATGTTGCATAAACAATACTCTGTTATGTAATAAACCACATTATTCGATTAAATACCAGATATTGTGTTCAAAAGACCTTTATTATACGAGATACATGTAAATATGTTCTGGTGCCCCCCTCCGTCTTATGTTCTTGGATTATTAAAATTTGATTGATTGAGATAGGAATTATTCTGATTCATTATAAATTACAGTACTAGATATAGTAAATAGTTTTCAATAAAATTAATGTGTTATATTCTAATATATATATATATATATATATATATATATATATATATCAGTAATTGTTTTTCTATCCGGTAAGAGGTTGGCAGACCTGTTTGTCCACGTTTCAGACGCTTCCCGTTGGGAGGTTTCTTATTATCGTTTGTATTTATTCACTTAATATGCTGTTGTGTTACCAGTATGTAGATTTATCTATTGTTAAACTGTAGGAGGGTAATATGCTCAATTTACGCAGCCCCTGTGTGACGGACTTTTTCATAAAAGCTGTAGAGTGTCATTTCTGACGATATGCAGGAAGTGCTTTGCCCATTGTACTAACTAGTATACATTGGTTGTCTCATCTTTATTCATGACAAGTATGCCGGTATGGAATTCCAATAATTCCGGGACAACGATTGGTCAACGTGACCAATCGTGTTGACTTTACTATGAAATTCCCTCATGAGGGCAAGACTGTTCTGATAGAGACATGGCACTGGGCAGATTCATCATAGTCGTGCTGTTTTTAAAACAGAGACATTCAAAATTAAACCAATTATGGTCTGAAGAATGCAGCTCTGGTCATAAAACTAGGAGACCTTTCAAAAATGTATAACTGGATATATATAGGGTTATATAAATAATAACAAGAAAATACATTTCTTGAACTTGCAGGTTTATAGATGGCGTAACTTACACATTTTACCCTAGAAATTGTTTAAAAATGAATAAAATAATTAAGTGAATAAAAATGAAGTATACAAATGAGTTGAAATAAAAGTCCATCACGTAGGGGCTGCGTAAACTAAGGAGATTTCCCACGTGAAGTTTTACAATAGAGAAATTTCACGAGAGCCGAGCAGTCAAGGAAACGGCCGAACTAGATTTTGGCGGGAAAGTCACTCTCTTTCGTTAGCCACCCAGATTTAATAAATATTCAAATATCTCGGTTAATATTCAAGATAGAGAATAAATGTATATAACAATATTTATATTAAATTTAATTTGAAATAAGATTGATTCTGTACACTTTTTCGATCCGACTTATAGTAACGGAGATATTTCGAATTTCTAGCCCTCTAACGCCCCCCCCCCTGTCCGATTTCCACCTTTAACGAACTTGATTGTTCTTTTTGCATAAAATGACTAAATATCGAGTTTGGTAACGATCAAACAATAATTGCGACCGCTATAACGGTAACAGACAAATACATACATATATATATATATATATATATATATATATATATATATATATATATATATACATAAATATATATATATATACATATATATATATACATATATAATGTATAATTTTGAAGGGACCTCATTTTCCTCATCTATTAAGTAAGATCGATGGACATTTTAAGACGTTTTTGGTTATCACGATATGAGTAAGGGTACCTGCTAAAAAGAATGATTTGCACTGCTCGAAGGGTTTCTCATTCTGCAATTTGTAAAGTGGAGTTTTTCATACTGTAAATAAATTTTAACTTTAAATTCATCTCTTGAGAGTCTCATAGTGTTCAGATATCGAATGGTGTTATCATTTTACATTTTATCTTTTATGAAGCATTGACTTATTCAAGCTCAGAGGAACGTGATTGTATAAGTTTGCACTGAGTTCACGGGCATTGGACCGGTAGTATCTAAAATATGGATCGTGAAACTCTCCGCCCTTATAATTGATTACGTATAAATTAGTTTGTTTGTCCTTTAGACTTAGGCTTAAATTGACAAGAGTGTGCAATCAAACACCAAGGACCATCAGCTTTGCTGAGCGTAAATAATATCACTATTCTCTGAGAATGCAATTTTCGTTTTATACATATCTACTTATTTCACCATGAGACAGTTTATGACCTTAAAGTAATTTAATATTATGATTTCATTAGTTACATAATCCTTATTACAAATATTAAAAATAAACCACTTTTAGTGGTATGTTGGGCAAGTTATGATTTATTTCTTGAAATATATCATTTTTATGCTGTAAAATAAAGCTAGGGTAAATATGTATTGCTAAATTTTAAGATTAATGTAATACGGTGAAAAATGAAAATATCTTTGTAAGGATAATTGTAATGATTCAAAATGAATGAATGTGAATAATCTATCTATTTGGGAAAATAAAAGATAATAGACAGATAATTTACACTTGCAACACTCACATCCTGGTTATTCAGACCTGGGGCTTCTCTAGACTTAGGAACAACTGTGATTATTCATTCCTACCACGTGTTAAAATTTGCTTATAATAGATTCTTAACAGCGAAATCACTTTCATGATTGATACATTCAAGGATATATAATTCAATGGAACTTTCATTTTTATTTTCGTGTAAAAAAAAATTATATTGAAACTTTTGCTACAAAAGTAAATTTTTTCCATTATTTTTAATTTTTAAACTTACAATAAAAATGTTCTAATAACTGTTTTGCAAAATATTTTTTATTTAAACCGGTATATAAAACATTGGTTGGTAGGATTCATATTAAAGTAATAAAAGTCCTGTACAAATAGGTTCAACAAATTGTGAGCAACCAGTGTTGGGGTCTAATAGGAGGAGAGTTTTATAGTTTTTGGGTAACTTAGAAGCCAAAACTTTAAGCCGATATTACCGATAAATACAAATAGACATTGTAATAAGAAAACCAAAATGCATTTTGAACGATATGGATTATATTTTCAGGGGTCACACCTACGTATTTTCTTGTTCTCTGAAGTAAGATAATCTTTATCAACTTTATACGATGGATCAATTTCTGTTCTAAGTTTGAATTTAGTGTCAGAAAACCTATTGGCATGTATTATTATTCCGGTCAAGTGGTTGTGTAGAAAATAAAACAAATAAACCGTTGTTCTCATGTTGTCTTAGGGAGAATAAATATTTCATTTTTAACAAAATTAATTTTTTTATTTATTCCAAAAAATAGAGCTGAAGTATTTCTTACAAACAAATAAACTAAAATTCGAAATCCCTCCAAAAAATACAAATGCTAATAGGAAATTTGTTGAGTACGCTGGTTCTCTGTGAAGAGAAACTATTTGCAATATAATATTGTATGATGTCATTATAATTGTATATGTAACATTTATTTTATACCTTTTGAAAAATAAATATTGTTTTAAATGAAATAAGGTTTTTGGGTAAATACGACTTATTAAATACAAATGAAACTAAAGTTTTGATTGAAATAAATATTAATAATATAGAACTTCTTGAAAAAATGATATGTGACGAATGTTACAAAAACATTTGCGTTCATCCATTGTCGTGAACGAGTAGAACCCTAAATAGACTTAAATACTTAACGATACATCCTGAGGGAGAAAGTTTTACCGTAATTTGACCTGTACTGTCTAGCCCCCTGTATTATACTTTATGTGGGAATGATGATTTAAACTTACAGTGTGAACAAACGTTTGTACTAATTTACAAAACTTATTCGCTAACGCCTCCACCATTTCGCCCAAATGCGATTAGACGTAACAAAGTTTAAAACGTTGATAACTTTATTTTGTAGCACTCATTCCATTGAGTCACTAAATTTGCATGTCATAGGGTGGCAATTAGTGTATGAAGCTTTGAGATATTGCTAGGTTAATTGGACGCCATGAAAATATTCATAGAACGTGAAAAAAAGAATCACATTGACTACATATTCAAGAATATGTATGCCTGTATTTGTGCATGAAACTCAGATTTTTTGTTTTCATTATTTCTTTGAAAATATTTTTAATTCACTTCAATGTTGTTCTTAAACCAATTAGAGGCATCTATTTAATTGCCTTAGGAGATACTACGTTTTATTTTTCTTTGTTTAAAAAAATAATTTTACATTTAAACATCATTACATGTTATGCAGGGTGCACCTAAGATTTGATCGGTGGAATAAATAGTTTAGGAGCTAAGGTTCGCCTGTGCGTTAAGACATTATTCTTAATATTTTTCAAAATTTAAGTGCCTCCGTCTGCACATTGATTTCTTTTTTTCGTAATTTCACAATACTTTTTCGTTTGTCATGCCATTGACACGATATCTGCAATTTGTGGCTTCGATGTCTGTTTGTTCGTTACCTTTTCACGCTGAAACTAATGAACCGAAATTTATTAAATCTAGTACCTGCATTACCACTTACCCGCCTTAGACTTGTGCCAAAAAGTGTTTTTCTAGAAATTTTTAAGTGCGTCTTCTGGATTGAACAGACAATGATTAAGAAGTGCTAAAATACAGGAAGAAGGTACTTATGCAGTACATTTTAATCTTATAAAATCACCTTTCTGTTTGTAAGGAATTTTGGCTACTTCATCACTAATACCTCGAAATTCCAGGACCATTGTCATTTCTTCTAAAACTGATTTTTTTCTAATAATGAATGAATATACAATACATAAAGCTTAATATTCGATTATTCGTTTAAATATAGATAAAAATGTTCCAATTTTTCCAGATTTTAGAATAGAAACAGTTGAAATATCCAGTTACCAATGCGATTAGTGACATTTTTGTGACTTCTTATCTCCAAGCTTGTAACATGGCCGTTTTATTGTAATTATTAATGCAGTTATTCCCCGGCATGAATGGGCTGACTACATGGAATACTAATTTTCAAAGAAAAATAAAATAAACGCCATTTCATATGTTATTAAGGAATTACTTTCTTTGAAAAACCGGTATAGGTTTATTTTAATTTTACAGTATGGCCAGTACCATAGATAAAATAATCTCCGCGACAAAATGTAGAAATTAGGATGGAAATGGGACTTTTTTTTTTTTTATGAAATTGGAAACTCCCGTTTGGTTGCCGGGACCCCAGCTGAGCTCAAGAAATTTCTATTTAGTGAAGCAATATAGTTTAACATCTCTTCCAACTAATAAAGATCCACGTTTTAAAACATTCACTGGTCTCTGCAGAAGAATGAAATGATATTTGAGGGAATATTAGATTTTTTAATACATGTTAGGCGGAAGCGATACCCTAAAATATGGAAATTAGTTGTCTAAAAATACACTCTTTGAACCGAAGATCTAATTAACCAATGATTATATCCAAAAAATATATTTCCCTGCTGCTCATGTTACATAGAAAATATTTTTTTTTTTGTCTTGTTCGTGTAAATAGGTATGCACTTTATTTAATTCTTTCTCATTGCCATTAAAAATACATAATGCGTCATCTTATAGTACCAAAAAACAATTTTTTCTCTTACTTGATTTTTATTGGAGATGAAGCAACTCTCTAATCAGAACATGAAAATTTCAGCACCCAATGTTCTACTCAAATTTCCGATTACAATTCTATAGATGATAATTATTATGAAATATAGTTTTAAAATTATGTTTTTTTAAATTTAATTAATAGAAATTGTATGACAACACGGCATAGAATTTAAGTGGGAATTCAAAGATGAATGGTACAATTTTTACCGCTGACTTGATGACTATAAGACAAACTATTAACGATATACAACAAATGCAACAAGAATCGATACGGGCTCATATAGCTCTCTCCAAAGTCTTGCCAACCCGAAGTCACGATGTTACCTCACAGACCTAGTAAAAGGTCAAATACAAATCTCAGAAAAAAACTTATCACTCGCTTGGGTTCCCTCACATTTTGGTTTGGAGGGCAATGAAATGACGGATTTGGAAGCTCATAGTGCTCGAGAAGATGGACTACAGTAACCTTCATTTCCCCGGATGATTGGAAACGAGAGTTTCAAAAGCTTATATTTCGAAGGTGGGAGTCAGACTTGTCGAACAAAAACGACAATAAACTGCGACAAATCAAAGAAATTACTGAGCGTTGGAATACTTCAAGTAGAAATAACCGAAAAGAGGAGGTTGTTCTTGCCTGTGTCCGAATTGGACACACAAAATGAACACATACTTATTTATTGAAAGGCCTATTCCCACCAACCTGCGATTATTGTAATGTTCAGCTTACTGTCTCACATATACTCCTTAATTGTTAAAAATACGATCTTCCAAGAAGGTCTTTGAACCTCAAATCGAACTTAAGAGAACTCCTTAAAGACGATGGAGAAGACATAAAAAGGCTTTTTCCAATTTTAACCGTAACTTGTTTGTTCCAAAAGATATAGATCCATCTACCGCTAATGGCAACAGAAGATGTGGTATATTGTAATAAAAAAAAATGATACAAACTTATTTAACTTATTTATTGATTGATCATAGGCTACAACGGACCCCATAAAAAATATTTATTGTTTTATATATTTATATATATATATATATATATATATATATATATATATATATATTAAATTACTAGGATTAATTTTTTAGGACCCGTTGTTTTATTTAAGAGTCACTAATTAGGATTTAATTACACGATTTCCAACACTCAATTTCATAGTATACAATAGTGGGTTGTATTATAATTAGGAAATCCTCTTTGATTGGAAATTAAAGCAGATTAGTTTCTTGTCTACATAAAGAGTCGATTCCAATTTTACTTTTTTC
The DNA here is from genome assembly GCA_019009955.1 of Riptortus pedestris. Taxonomy (NCBI): domain Eukaryota; kingdom Metazoa; phylum Arthropoda; class Insecta; order Hemiptera; family Alydidae; genus Riptortus; species Riptortus pedestris. Next base: position 33,652,770 of record CM032233.1, read on the forward strand.
CATTGTGCTTAGGTTCTTTTCAATCCTACTTAACTCTTTTTGCCTACAATGAAAGCTCTTGATGCTAGTTTTCACTTAATGAAAAATCTAGACTTGGAATTTGTTATTAGTTAGCTATTAGACATTTCGCTTAATGTAAATGAAATATTGATGAATGACATAACAATTAAAGCTAAAATGGCATTCATGGTTATAAATGAAGCAAACCTTACTAATAAATCTTAAAAAAACTTCAAAAGTAAATTTTACTGAAACTTCTTTATTTAAAATGTAAATGAATTTCATCATTCTCGGTTCGTACAGTTTCTCTCCCCTCCCTTATATATATATACACACACACATACACACACACACACGCACTCACACACACACACACAAATATATTTAATCCCCTCCTTAGTGAGTGTTATTTGTGAGCATCGTTTATATTTCATTCAGTTATTTAAAATTTATTATTGCTTTTATTGGTTCGATTATTTTTCTGTAAACAGTCTTTTAATATTTAACCCCACATTCTTTCATTTTCCTTGTTCAATGTTATACTTTAATAAAAACATACAACTCTAATTTGTTTTTCATGTTGACTTTACATTCGTACTTCCCTTCATTCAATATTTTATTCAATATCATATAATTATGGCTAGCATGATTCCTATGATTTTCAGTGATTTTCTTTCTTTCTTGAATATCAGTTATTAAATGATAAATATATTTCATTAGTGCAAATTATTTTTAACTCGCTCTGGCGCATTAACTCAGTCTCGGCAAAGACATATGTACTATAATAACAAATACTCACATTGCTGAAAACCAACGTACTCAGAGAATTATTTCTATTTGTTCAATTTTTGTTAGGAAAATTCGTAAATATCAATGAAATCTGTCTATTTTGAACTCAATTTAATTAATTGTAATGTAAAGACAACTTGAAATTTGTATTGTTAAACATTCGATGATTAGTGATAAGATTGCTTTAATTGAAAATCACAAGACTATGAGTTGGGGGTAATTGAAACCACCCAAATTATGGTGGTAATTAACCATACAAATAAATTGGTTAATATTCGAGTTAGTGATTAATTTGTAGTAAAAGAATAGAGAACAATTGCAGTAAATTACGTATTTAATAAATTTGCTTATTGACAATTATGCATAGTAACGGAAATCGACAACGAGCCAATACTTCAGTTGAGTTGCCCAATAAAATCTTATTCAGCGCTTAGAAGAGAAGATGTTAAGAAGTTTCGATAGTACAAGACCGACGGTAGGAAAATGCTCTGCACTTATCATTCTGGATTTGGGAACAGTGCTCTTCAATTTATAAAAACTGAAAGAAAAAACGACATATAAAAAGCTGAAACCACCAACAAGCCAAAGGAATATCGTCATAGGCTATCCTTTTACAACCGCTGACTTTTTGTGAGTGCCCATAAGTTCCGAATTACATTACTAGATTTGGGAAACACTTTTCACAATTTTTCTTAAGCATGGCCTATTTCTTTGGCACCTAGCTCCAGGAATCATGAGCTCGCAAGTATTTTTGAATTTCGTCCTTTTCTGCTTATTAGCAGAGATTGTACTTATGAGGCGTTTTTCGAACATTTTCTTCGAATGTCCATCCACAGAAGATGAGAAAGTTTAAAACTATTAACCTATAGTACACCAGGGTGTCCCAAGTTCCCGTGCCAACCCCCTTATAATCGTCAATTGTATTAATAAAAGGCTGAGACTTGTTGTGGTTGGTGTGGTAATTGTGATAACTGAATAATGTTTTCAGTCCATATTCAATCTCGTAACCTTTTCCAGTACTTCTCCAGGTCCCATAACTTTGAAATTCCCAATGGAATGCCGACGGATTATTATAGAAAATCAAATTCTATAACGAGTTTATATCTGTGAATTTTTCGATTTGACTCATCCTTTAGCCTTCAAATGCACAAATCTTTATTTCAGAAACGGCACATTTTATTGAAAAATGCATCATCATACACATTTCTTCAATTAAATATTAAATGGTAGTCTTCAACCGCTTCCTAATTGAAGAGTTAAATTAAATAGAAGACATAGCCCTGATGCAAAGAAATGAAAAGTGGCTGCAGTTTGACAGATTTCCTTCTCACTGCTCGATCAACAATAGGATAAATCTTTACCCAACTCAGAGTCCATCGCAGCTACACATTGGCCACGCAGGTCACCTGATCTATCAGAAATGGTTTATTTTCCATGGGGGAGGGTCAAAGGCATCTCTACCAGAACAGGTTGCAGAATACTGAAGACATGAAAAATAAATTCAGATTGGCGATAAATTCAATTTCATTAGAAGAAATCTACAAAAGGGATTTCAGACACCGTTTTTTGAAGTGCACAAATGAGGAAGGACCCATTTTTGAAAATTTGTAAATAGTAGCTGTAAGTATTTTAGTGCGAAGAAAAAAACTGGTTTCTGTTTTTTTTTTTGTTTTTTTTTTTACATGAAGCTATACAGGTAGAAAAATGTATTCCTTTTACAAAATAATTACTGCCTAATCAGTTTAAAATAAATTAATTCTAAGAACGTTTTTTGTTATGTTGATTTTCTTTGTAGTAAACATTTCTTGGATTTATTCAAGAGTACATTTGAGTTTTGTTGTTTTAAATACTTTTTTTTCTAAATTTCAGAATACATTTCTTTTCCGGTAGACTTTTTCAAAGATAATTTTGTTGGCTATAACTTTTATGTCGCAGCATTTTTCACTAAAATTTGCCGTTTCTGAAATAAATATTTGTGTATTTTACGGCTAACGGATGTGTCAAATCGAAAAATTCACCGATGTAAACTTTGTTTTAGAATTTAATTTTCTACTAGAATCCGCCACAAAAAGTATGGGATTCCATTGGAAATTCCTAAGTTATGGTTGCAGGAGAAGTACTGGAGAAGGTTATGATGTCGAATATAGACTGGAAAGGTTTTTCAGGAGTCGCAATTATTGCACGCCAAGTCTCAACCATTAATACAATTGGCGATTTTAAGGCAGGGTGGCACGGGAACTTGGGACACCCTGCATATTAGCATATATTTGTCTGTTAACGCTCTAGTGGTCGCAATTTTTATTTGATCGTTACCAATCTCGATATTAAAACGTTTTATGTAAGAATAAACATGAAGTTCGTTAATGGCTGAAATCGGACCACAAAGGGGCGGGGGTCGAAAATACTCCGTCATTATACATCGGATCGAAAAATTCTATTAAATCAATCTTATTGTAAATTGAATGTCTTATAAATAGTATATATAGGTGTTTTCTTTATCTTGAATATTAACCCAAAATGTTTGAATTTTTTTGTTTTTAGCGTATAGTAAACCACCCCCCACTCCTACTCAAGTCATATTAACAATAAGCTTAACGAAAATCTACTAAAAAATTAAAATTATTTATGGTATTCTATTACTGTGATATTATTGCCAATGAGAGCATCCCCAACCCGAAAAAAATGTGATTTCTTTGAGTTTTACCATTATTTCCTGCAGATAGCTATATTTAAACACTACTAATGTGTTATGATTTCTCCATCAATTTATTTTAATTGGTTGAAGCAAAAAGGAGCAGGTAATCAGTATGAGCCCACATACTCCCACTCGGAGGAGGGCAATGAGATGGAGGCAGAGAGGTATTTGCTTTTTCCTCGATGCCTCCTTGATTGCCTTCCTGATGAACTAATTTACCTTCTTCTCATCTCAACTCTTGACTAGCCTACACCACCGCGTGAGAGAAGGCGAATTAATGTTAGTTTAAAAGGAAATGTTTAAATTTATGGTGGGAAAAGTGGATGAAACGAGGTAGTTGCTTATGATGATCTGAATAGCTGATCCCAATTATGATGTAATACAAGCTGGCAATGATAACATGAAGATTACAATAAGTCCGTCACGCAGAGGCTGCGTAAACTAAGCAGATTTCCCACGTGAAATATTACAATAGAGAAATCTGCCTACTAATAACAGTAGTAGTAAAGAGTCTCTAACCCAATTTCACAAGAGCCGAACATTTACGGAAACGGCCGAACCGACTTCAGCCGATTTCATCTCATCTGTTATCACACTTAATAAAAATGCCAATATTTCGGTTAATATTCACGTTAGTGAATAAATGCATATAACAATATTTATAGTAAATATAATTTGCAATAAGATTGGTTCTGTACAATTTTTCGATCCGACGTATAGTAACGGAGATATTTTGGATTTTCTAAATCCCCCTCCTCCCATTGGTCTGATTTTAGCCATTAACGGACTTGATCTTTCTTTTTACATAAAATGATTAAAAATTGTAACGATCAAACAACAATTGCTACCGCTAGAGCGTTAACAGCAAATATATATATATAATTTTGAACGGACCTCATTTTCCTCATCTCCCGGGTAGGATCGATGGGCATTTGAAGACATTTTTCGAAAATCGCGTCATGAGTACGACCTCAGTAGCTGATTTCCCTCAAGGGAAATCTACTAAAAGATTTAAGATTTTTCCTCCTTACGCAATCACGCAGTAACACGATCAACCCATGACCAAGGCGAGTAGCAATGTGCCACTCATTCAAATATTCAGTTCTTGGAAATGTTGGAAGACATGTGATATTTTTTGATAAATTAGATCATTGTGTAGTATTAAAGCCAAAACAATACAAGTAACTGTTCATGTTCGAGTTATGGAGAAATTTTGATATTAGAAGTATTATAGGAGAGATCTTCTTAAGTGAAATTTTCAACTTATCATTTCGATGTAGTGTACATTAATGGAGATGTAATAAGAATAATTTTTATTGGTTCTTGGTAATAGTTCCGATTCAAATTGAGTGTAAACACGCATATGCATAAAGAGATCCATCACGCCCTTCATTTTCACAAATAATTTTGAAACTCATTAAAACACATTTATTTTTATTTTTTTTTCTCATGGGAACCCTATTTATTTGAATAAATGTTCCATTGCCACATGGCATATTAGATGTATGATTATGTTTAAGTACATTTTTATTAGCAGATTTCCCTTAAGGGAAATCAGCTATTGAGGTCGTACTCATGACGCAATTTTCTTCAAATGTCCATCGATCCTACCCAGGAGATGACGAAAATGAGGTCCGTTCAAAATTATATATATATATATATATATATATATACATAAATTTGTCTGTTAACGCTCTAGCGGTCGCAATTTTTGTTTGATCGTTACGAAACTCTATATTTAACCGTTTTATGTAAAAAGACAGATCAAGTTCGTTAATGGCTGAAATCGGACCAGAGGGAGGGGGGGGTTTAGAGGGGGGATTTTCGAAAATTCAAAATATCTCCGTTATTATGCATCGGATCGAAACATTGTATAGAACCAATCTTATTGCAAATTAAATGTACTATAAATATTGTTATATACATTTATTCTCTATCTTGAATATTAACCGAGATATTTGCATTTTTTATCTTCTAACCTTACCTTACCTTCCTTACTTTGTTAGATTTATGCAAATACGTTCTGTTCATCCGCCCCCCCCCCTTCTTTAGTTCTTGAACTACTAAAATTTGAGTTATTAAAATATAAATTATTCTTACAATTCAGAAGCCGTTTCAGTTGGGAATTTATTTTAATTAACTGAAAGATTTCTCATTACCGTTTGTATTTAATCACGGCGGTATTGTGTTACCGGTATGTAGATTTATCTATTGCTTAACTTCACGTGGGAAATATGCTTAGTTTACGCAGCCCCTGCGTGACGGACTTTTTATTTTACAATATATACACGTTAATAAACTATCTACTCAAATATAATATAATAAAATAAGTAAGATAGTTACAAATAAAATTAATAAATGAAATGGAAAAATAAATAAAATAAGAACAAGAAAAAGCAAAAACAAATCAATTAATGTTAAACTCAACTATTGTTTAATTTGCGAGTCTATGTAAGGTAAATATATTGAATTATAATTCCCATTCCTCACAATCAACTTTACATTCTAATGCACTTAAAAAATCTTAAACTAAATATAATTTAATTTAATAGAGATATAATATCATTATCGTTTTAGAGATGATAATTAGATGTTATAGAGATTTAATATATTTTAATGTTATGGAGATTAGCTATGAGCACTAGAAGTGGTGTATTTTCTTGACATCCATGTTATATATATATATATATATATATATATATATATATATATATATATATATATATATATATATATATATATTTGGCGCATTTAAAGATGCTAACTGTCAAATCCATGAAAAAAATTCATAAAATACTAATACGGTCGAGCTACTCAGACCGTATGAGAATTTTATGAAATTTTGCTGACTATGGATTTGAGTTAAGAGGTTTATCTGTGAGTAAGAAAGTTTCTACTGAAGATGATGTTGAGGCCTATGGGCTGGGTTATATAAAGTTTTGTATTTTGGACAGAATGTCGATTGTGTCATATTTTCCATGTCTTTCTTGCAACGATTTCCTTTGTTTGACAATGCTAAGATTTTTGCGAATTTTCCAGAGATGTAATTAGTTCTTTTAAATGAAATGATTGTATGTTTTCCTGGAGGATCCATTATGTTAACGGAGATGTTACTCCCCTTCGAGTGGTGGACACCAATTACAGTTATTCATAGGCTAGACCATAGGCTTAGATTGAATAATAAATCAGGCACCTTGACAAAGCTCACTCATGTGCCCTAGCCCTAATAGAAACAATAAAGTCGACCTAATCGATACTGTAACATACTTCGATCACAATTAGGAAACGTAATTAACAGGCTTTGATTTCAGCTGCTGTCACTTATGTCTGGATTAGGACTTCCTCTAGTTTTTTTATTTATTTTTTCTCCTCCTAGCCCCCTTGATTAGGCTTCAGGATCAAGTAACACAATTTGAGAGGTATCATCAATCTTCCTCTTTTTAGATTGAATAAATTTCTATATCTCCATAATACGTTGTTTTGCATCTAACACATTATATTATTTCATAGCCTCCCTATGTATATTTCTTCCATAAAAAATGTTTTTTATGTTTAATGATTACTGAGAATTAATAAAAGAAAACTCTTTTTTGCCCATTGTTGCTTGTATTACTCGAAAGAAATCTTCCTCTTACTCGAGGTTTGGATCAAAGAAGCAATGTGAAGGCACATTGCTAATGTCCTAAGTTGCACTCTCTGCGATCCACTATTTTACCTGCCCTCCAAGAACCAAACCACAAATATCCACTATTTCATTGTGCAGTGCCGTGCACTTGAAGTTAGTATATTCCGGTAAAAATATATCATTAAAAATAAAAAGTCCGTTTAGGAGCTGCGTAAACTAAGCAGATTTACCAAGTGCTGTTATACCACACTTGTGACCTCATCTCACCACATATTCCCTATTTATATGTAAAAACCGATGAGTAGAAGGGGGGGGGTTACTTAAGGCAGAAAACAAGAATATACGAATAGCTCGCTTAATACTAGACTTAACAAAATATGTATAGAACAACAATTATACAATTTTAATAGTTTAAAAAGATTGACTCTATAACATTTTATGATTCAGCTCATAATAACTGAGGCATTGTGAATTTTCTAATTTCTCCTAAAAAATCGACTTTGGTAACTATCAAACAAAAATTGCTACCTCTAGAGCGTTAACAGACAAATACACACACACACACACACACACAGATATATATATATATATATATATATATATATGTATATGTATGTATGTAAGATGTTTTGACATTTGAAGAATTTTTCGAAAATCGCGTTATCAGTACGACCTCAATAGATTATTTCCCTTAAGGAAAATCTGCTAAAATCGAATAATGCCCTTCCTCCCTTCGTAAGACAAAACGGCACTATGTGCAATTAACATTTTAATGCTTTTATAAAATTCTAATGAAAGAAATGTTTGTAAATCCTTATACGTTCAAAATAGAAAATAATTAAAATAAGTACTAGTTTTACTTTTTTTTTTTCTGAATTGACCTACCTTTTACTTTTTTTTTCTGAATCTAATTCCTAATAGTCTTCTAATGCTCAATGCAAATAGTTTAGGTTCTATAGGTAAAGAAAATTGAAGTTTAAATTAATTTAAACATGTAAAATAATTAGAGGATTAAGAGTGTAGTGAAGAGAAATAATACTAATAGGAAGTGAGGTTAGAGAGCAGGTTTCTTGGTCATTGCTTCATTTTCTTTTATTACAAATACTGCCACCGCCCAACTATTCAAACAGCCGCTCTTCATTAAGAAAGAGTTTTACTCCAGCCTTCTAGAACAATGGTTAATAATATTGACTAAGATTAGATGAGCACTTGCTTATTGCGGCTTACGTAGAAATGAAACTTTATTTAGAGAAAAGTTGTATCTGCTGTTTGATAAATGATAATGTCTGGCAAAAGTATACGTTTCAGTTGCGTTGCGTTGTGGTTTGCTATTGAGGTTGTACTCATGACGGAATTTTCGAAATTTTTCTTCCAATGTTCATCGATCCTACCTAGTAGATGAGGAAAATGAGCTCCGTTCAAAACTGTATATATATATATATATATATATTTGTCTGTTACCGCTCTAGCGGTCGCAATTTTTATTTGATCGTTACCAAACTCGATATTTAGTCGTTTTATGTAAAAAGAAAGATCAAGTTCGTTAACAGCTGAAATCGGACCAGGGGCAGGGGGGGGGTTTAGAGGGGAGGATTTTCGAAAATTCGAAATATCTCCGTAACTATACGTCGGATCGAAAATCTGTACAGAATCAATCTTATTGCAAATTACATTTACTATAAATATTGTTATATACATTTATTCTCAACCTTGAATATTAACCGAGATATTTGCAGTTTTATTAAATTTGGGCCAATAACGTATTTTTGAATTTCCCGCCAAAAGCTAGTTCGGCCCTTGGCCGTAACTGTTCGGTTCTCGTACGGAGATTTGTTCTCTATTGTATAACTTCACGTGGGAAATCGCCCCTCCGTGACGGACTTTTATATTAAACAAGTGAGATAAACGCTAACTAAAATGAAATATGAAGTGTTAACTAACTTAGCTTGTTACAAAATCTGAGTCATTTTAAAAACACGATAGCCAACCACGTTACCATCATTAATTAATTTTATTCTTTCTCCATAATTATTAACTTATTAATAATCTTAACTCTCAGATCTCAGATTTTCTTTTAGCAGATTTTCCTGCTCAGGGATATTTATATATTTCTACTTTTGCCTTCCTAAAGAGACTCATAGATTGCCTTTACCATCGATTTATTATACCCACTATATTATTCTTGATATCGATTGTAATTTAATTTCCTAAAGAATCACTTGTCTCAAATATATATAATCTTCGACAGTCGGCCCTTTATAAGGGACTCGGGAAAAAAAGAATCATTTGTAAGGCAGGTCTATTTACTCTCCAATTTAAATTCTCTCTTACACGAGATAACGTCTCAACTTTACTCTGATTACCCAGAACTCTTATGGCCCGTTTAGCTAAAAACGTTTCTGCCTTTGTTTTGTTTACACTTAAGGTGAATTCATGCTCCAACATTGAATTATCTATAAATGTCTTTAAATTTTTTTTATTGATATAAAGATATCTGTTATTTAATGAATTAATTTTATCTTACTGGCCTTAATTTAACTATTAAAAAAAATTCTAAATAAAGTGAGTTTAGAGATGTTTTAAAATAAGCAAATGAATACAAACAAATTTAAAATGTATATAGAAGGAGCAAATGCTACCTAACGTATTGCTATGAATATAATTACAACAGTAAATTCTCTTGAAACCGATTCTTAAGTAACTTTGATATTCTGAGTAATGTCTGGCGTACACATACAAAAACACACACACCTCTTATTAAAATAACAAATAGAAATGGAAAAAAATATATATATAAACTAAAATATTCACGAACAACTGTTACCCAAAAGGCTCAATACAAACGCATTCATAAGTATAAATTTGGGATTTCCAGTGTATGCCGTGATATTAGACAACTTGTTTATCTTTGACACACTATTAGAAACATCTAGTGGTCGCAATTTTTGGTTAATAGTTACCAAACTCGATGTATAAGCATTTTATGTAAAACTAAAGCTAAAGTTCGTTAACAACTGAAATCGGACCGGATGAAGGGGGTAGGGGGGAAAATTTCGGAAATTCGAAATATATCCGTTCTGATAAGTCAGATCCAAAAATTGAATAGAATCAATCTAATTGAAAATGTAATTTTCTTTAAATGTTGTTATATACATATTTCCTCCTACTCATGCCGTATTAGCAATAGGCTGTTATGCCCTGAACCAATTTATTCGAAGCTTAAGTTCCAAATATTGTTTTTATTGAACTTTTCTATACTAGAAAATGTTTATTTATACTACACTCGATATTTAACTGTTTCATTCAACACTAAAGATGATATTAGTAAATGGCTGACACCGGATTAGGTGGAATAGGGGGTTAGAGAGGGCGAATTCGAAAAACCATATTATCTCTGTTATTATAAATCGTGTCGAAAATGTTATAGAATCAATCTTGTTAAACTATTGATGTTCTACAACTGTTGTTTTTTTTTTCGTAATTCAAACATTAAGCGACTTATTACTTTCTTCTTTTCAGCCATCAGTAAACCCCCACTTCTACTCATTGGATTTTTACTTAGAAATATATAATACATGGTGAGATGAGATAAATAGGGCGGGGAATAACCGCAAGTGGGGAATCTGCTTTGTTTACGCAACCCAGGCGCGACGGACTTTCTATATTTCTCCTAAATTCCGAAATCTGTCGTTTATTTCTAGTTTTTACTATAATGAATTACATGAAAATGTCAAATGGGATTTTAAAATGATGAGACACTTGGAAGTTGCTAAAATAATATAATAATAATATACACTAATAAAAAAGAGTATCTCGTAGCAGATTTTTCCGGCTTATATATCTTTTGTAGCTAGTTCTGCCATAATCCGTGGGGAAACGTCGGACGAGACCATACATTTTTATTGAAGACATTACTAAAGAATTTTTATCTCATAAGAAAGGAATGTACATTTCAACTCTGAGTGGTTTATGGATATGTCTTCTCGTAGGCAATAAAAACTTTCTGAACTATTTATGATTGTTGATAGACCAATATACTCGTCTAATCCATATCACATTCAGCAATATTTATCATTCTGCATGAGCCAATGATAATATTTTTAAAAAAAGTGTGAAATATATTATAACACTCTCAGATCATTTCAGATATTCTTTTTGGCTCCTCAAGGAGTTATTCTAACAATGCAATTAACATAATTCCTTGTTTAACAATACTATTTACATTTTAAGTAAATTTTTATAGTATTATAATTGATCTTACATGCTATAAAAACTTCAAGATTACTAAGTGATTACTTTTTAGTTTACAAATAGAATAATCGGTATAGTAGTGAGTAGTATTTACTGTAGTTTTTAAAATATGTTAATGAATTATCTTTAAATAATTCCATTCCCACTTTAAGTAAATGTTGTAATTAGACAACTTGAGAATGAATCCATGAAACGGAGACAAGAAGAATGGTTTGAAATACGATCGGGAAAATAAAGAAGTTTTATACACCCCTATGTTAAAAGTCCGTCAAGGGGCTGCGAAAACTAAACAGATTTCACACGTGTTCATACAATAGAGAAATCTCCATACGAGAGCCGAACAGTTATGGAAACGGTCGAACTAGCTTTCGGCGAAAACGAATAGAGCTGACTTCAGCCGATTTCATCTCGTCTGTTATCCGCACACGCTTAATAAAGCTGCAAATATCTCGGTTAATATTCAAGATTGAGAATAAATGTATATAACAATATTTATAGTAAATTTAATTTGACATAAGTTTGGTTTTATACAATTTTTTGATCATTAGTATAGTAACGAAGATATTTCGAAATTTCCCCCTCTAACCACCCCCTCCCACTGGTTCGATTTCAGCCGTTAACGAACTTGATCTTTATTTTTACATAAATCGATTAAATACCTAGTTTGGTAACGATTAAACAAAAAAAAGTCCGTCACGCAGGGGCTGCGTAAACTAAGCAGATTTCCCACGTGAAGTTTTACAATAGAGAAATTTCACGAGAGCCGAGCAGTCAAGGAAACGGCCGAACGAGCTTTTGGCGGGAAAGTCACTCTCGTCCGTTAGCCGCCCAGATTTAATAAAAATATTCAAGATAGAGAATAAATGTATAAAACAATATTTATAGTACAATTAATTTTCAATAAGATTGATTGTGTACACTTTTTCGTTCCGACGTATAGTAACGGAGATATTTCGAATTTTCGAAAATCCTCCCCTCCTAATCCCCCCCTCCCACTGCTCCGATTTCAGCCGTTAACGAACTTAAACTTTCTTTTTACATAAAACGACTAAATATCGAGTTTGGTTACGATCAAACAAAAATTGCGACCGCTAGAGCGGTAACAGACAAATATAGAGATAGATAGATATATCTATATGTATATATATATATATATATATATATATATATATACAGTTTTGAACAGACCTCATTTTCGTCATCTATTAGGTAGGATCGATGGACATTTGAAGAAAAATTTCGAAATTTTCGTCATGAGTACGACCTCAATAGCTGATTTCCCTTAAGGGAAATCTGCTAAAATTGCGACCGCTAGAGTGGTAAGAGACAAATATATATAGTTTTGAATGGACCTCATTTTCGCCATCTCCTGGGTAGGATCGATGGACATTTGAGGAAATTTTTCGACATGAATACGACCTCAATAGCTGATTTCACTTAAGGGAAATCTGCTAAAAAGGTTATTTGTTATCCAGTAACACTGTTGGCACAGTGGCTCTCACTTAGCATTATAACAACAATACGGGTATATTTTTATCTGAGTATACTTACTAGAAATATCTGGAATTGCAGAAGGTGTACTAACCTGAAACAAAAAAATAATAACATTAAGTTAATTTTAACAAATGTGGTTTATTGTATTAAGTTAAAAAAGTCCGTCAAGCAAGGGCTGCGTTAACTAAGCAGATTTCCCACGTGAACATTTACAATAGATAAATATACTGGTAATACCACCGCAAATATTAAGTGAATAAATACAAACGGTAATGAGAAATCTTTCAGTTACAAGTTAATAACTCTACAACGGAAAGCGTCTAAATTGTACAATATACAACCAGGCCAGCCAATCTGGGTTCTAGACCGGAAAGGCAAACAACTAATGAAATACAAATAAAGGGTTAGAACCACCAATATAAATGATACTATTGTCATACCTCTCGGTGGTGACCGTCGTCACTGGCTGATGGTTGAGTACCGCTGGCAAGCGCTTTCGATGACCTGAACATCAACATCCCTCATTTGACAGATCTTAGTGGTAAGTAAAGAGATCAGGACTAAACGTAAACACTAATACGGTGAACAGAGCATAAAACCCACTGACTGACGGACAACCAACTCAGTACAACTATTAGCAGGCTTGAAGATGATGCCATCGCATCGAAAGCGCTTGCCAGCGGTACTCAACCATCAGCCAGTGACGACGGTCTCCACCGAGAGGTATGACAATAACTAATAAAATATATGTGAATATAGTTCATTAATTTTATTGAAAACAATTTACTAAAGCCAGTGCTCTAATTTGTAATGAATCAGAATCAGAGGGGGTTTAGAGGGCAGGATTTTGGAAATATCTCCTTTACTATGCATCAGATCGAAAAATTGTATAGAACCAATCTTATTGCAAGTTAAATGATCTATGAATATTGTTTTATACGTGTTTTCTGTATCATGAATATTAACCGAGTTATTTGGGTTTTATAGTTTTTCGCTTTCAGTAAACCCCCCCAGTATTAATAATAACCTGTTATATCATGCACCACTTCATTACAAGGTTAAATACCAAATATTGTTTTCAACAAAGCTTTATTTTACGAGATACAAAGAAATACGTTCTGTTGAAATTATTCTGATTTATTTAAAATTACTCCACTAACTATTGTAAATAGTTTTCAATGAAATTAATATGTTATATTCAGATATATTTCTTTAATTGTTTATCTTTCCAGTCTATCTATCTATTCAGGGCTCCGAGGTTGGCTGGTCTGTTTGTTTACAATTCAGCCGCTTTCCGTTGTAGAGATTATTAACTTATAATAAGGTGTTATATCATGAAAGACTTCATTACAAGGTTAAATATGGAATATTGTTTTCATTGAACTTTTTCTTTGTGAGATATATGCAAATACGTTCTGTTGACTCCCCCCCCCCCTTCTTTTGTTTTTGGATTACTTAAATTTAACTAATTCAGATTAAAATTATTCTAATTCGTTACAAATTACATCACTAGCTATAGTAAATAGTTTTCAATAAAATTAATGTGTTATATTCAGATATATTTCATTAATAGTTTTTCTTTCCGGTCTAGAATTCAGGTTGGCTGGCCTGTTTGTTTACAATTCAGACGCTTTCCGTTGTAGAGTTATTAACTTGTAACTGAAAGATTTCTCATTACCATTTGAATTTATTCACTTAATATTTGCATTGGTGTTACCAGTATGTATATTTACCTATTGTAAACCTTCGCTTGGGAAATCTGCTTAGATTACTCAGCCCCTGCGTGAAGGACGTTTTTAATTCTTTTTTACATAGGCTTCCTATAGAAATAGACACCAGATGGCGAGATGAAATCATCAGGGTATCATATTCTAGTGCGTGGGAAATCTCCTTAGTTTAAGAAGCACCTACGGGATGGACTTTTTCATCATCTTTTGGGCAGGATCGATGGAATATACATTTTTCGAAAATCATGTCGTGAGTACAACCTCAATAGCTGATTTGCTTCAAGGGAAAGCTGCTAAAAAAAGTAGAATTGGCAAATTAAAAGTTGTGGAGTAGCAGCTCTCTCGGTAAAGTACACAAATGAGTAAGTCATAGTAAACAATTTATCATTTGGCTTTATTTACTAATTGCAGATTATAAACCAATCACTTGATAAACTGAGTTGCAGAGAATAGTCCTTGTGCTGAATACTAATGATATATTAGGATGAATAGTTGGTAGCCTTATTATCGGCGTGAACTGAGCCCTTGTTAGGGCCGTAAATCATACTCGTGCTATTTATTACCCTTTCTCTTCTTCTTGGATCCCTCTATTTTCTCTCCAATTCGACATATTCCTGATGGAGGAATTTGTTTTGAAGTAGTTTTAGCAGATTTTCCTTAAGGGAAAACAGCTATTGAGGCCATACTCATAACGTGATTTTCGAAATTTTTCTGAGATGACGAAAATGAAGTCCGTTCAAAACTGTATATATATATATATATATATATATATATATATATATATATATATATATATATATATTTGTCTGTTACCGCTCTGACGGTGGCAATTATTGTTTAATTGTTACCAAACTTGATATTTAGTCGTTTTATGTAAAAAAAAGTCCGTCACGCAGGGGCTGCGTAAACTAAGCAGATTTCCCATGAGAAGTTTTACGATAGAGAAATCTGCATACTGGTATCACAATACCACCATGATTAAATACAAACGGAAATGAGAAATCTTTCAGTTAATTAAAATAAATTCCCAACTGACACGGCTTCTGAATTGTAAGAATAATTTATATTTTAATAACTCAAATTTTAGTAGTCCAAGAACTAAAGAAGGGGGGGGGGGTGAACAGAACGTATTTGCATAAATTTCACAAAGTAACGAAGATAAGGTAAGGTTAGAAAACACAGGTAAGGTTAGAAGAAGCTTAAAAGTGAGCGGAGTATTGGCGGAAATGGCCGACCTAATCCGAACTATACCCGACCACAGACTTCATAAAAATGCAAATATATCGGAAGCCATTTCTTCTGAATTGTAAGAATAATTTATATTTTAATTACTCAAATTTTAGTAGTCCAAGCTAAAGAAGGGGGGGGCGGATGAAAAGAACGTATTTGCATAAATCTCACAAAGTAACGAAGATAAGAAACGACAGGTAAGGTTAGAAGAAGCTTCCACCTGAGCCGAGTAGTGACGGAAATGGCTGACCTAATCCGAACTATACCCGACCATAGACTTCATAAAAAGACAAATATCTCGGTTAATATTCCAGATAGAGAATAAATGTATATAACAATATTTATAGTAGATTTAATTTGCAATAAGATTGATTCTATACAATTTTTCGATTCGATGCATAATAACGGAGATATTTTTAATTTTCAAAAATCCCCCCCCTCTAAACCCCTCCTCCCTCTTGTCCGATTTCAGCCATTAACAAACTTGGTTTGTCTTTTTACATAAAACGGTTAAATATCGAGTTTCGTAACGATCTAACAAAAATTGCGGCCACTAGAGAGTTAACAGACAAATATATATATATATATATATATATCTATATATATATATATTTATATAGATATGTTTGTCTGTTAACTCTCTAGTGGCCGCAATTTTTGTATATATATATATATATATATATATATATATATATTATTTTGAACGGACCTCATTTTCGTCATCTCCTGGGTAGGATCGATGGGCATTTGAAGAAATTTTTCGAAAATCGCGTCCGAAAATGAGTACGACCTCAATAGCTGAGTTCCCTTAAGGGAAATCTGCTAAAAACGGCTGAACTCGGACAAGGGGGAGGGAGGTTTAAAAGGGAGGAATTTCGAAAATTAGAAATATCTCCGTTACTATACGTCGGATCGAAAAATTGTATCAAAACAATCTTATTGCAAATTAAATGTACCATAAATATTGTTCTATACATATTTTCCGTATAATGAGTATTAACCGAGATATTTGCATTTTATAGTTTTCTGCTTTCACTAAACCCTCACTCCTACTAGTATCATATAATAAGCTGTTATATCATGAACCACTTCATTATATGGTTAAATACCAAATATTGTTTACAACAAAGCTTTATTTTACGAGATACAAACAAATACGTTCTGTTGAAATTATTCTGATTCATTTAAAATCACTCCAATAACTATTGTAAATAGTTTTCACAAAAATTAATATGTTATATTCAGATATATTTCTTTAATTGTTTATCTTTCCGGTCTATCTATCTATTCAGGGCTCCGAGGTTGGCTGGTCTGTTTGTTTACAATTCAGCCGCTTTCCGTTGTAGGGACTGTTAACTTGTATTGCAAATTGACTGAAAGATTTCTCATTACCGTTTGCATTTATCCACTTAACATTCACGGTAGTGTTACCTGTATGTATATTTATCTATTGTAAACCGTCGCATGGGAAATCTGTTTAGTTTACGCAGCCCCTGCGTGACGGACTTTTTTGTTTAGGAAATTCTATTCTTAAAATGCAACAAAGCCTTCCAAAGGAAAAGGAATTTAATAAGCATATAAGTATGGATACCAAAAAAAAAAAAAAAAAAAAAAAAATGCTACTTCTTACGTTTGGGGTGTACTGTTTTACGGGAGCAAAAGTAGGACTCTTCACAAAAGAGAATACAGAAATTATGTAGTATTTATAGTGTAGTGTTATGTAGTGTTTATTAGTAAAATTATGATAGCATAATTCCATTCTGATGTAGCGTCTCACAAATAACCAATGAATTTAAATAATCTATATCTTTATATACATACAGTAAATCGTCATGGAAATGTAATTTGTGAAAACTTAAAGTGACCCATACAAAGCAATGAGTAAATTGCAGCTGTATTTATAGTAATTACATCGTGGGTGGTTGTAGCACCATTGGAAATGCAATTAGTAAATTGCTCTTGAAAAGAAAGAGAGGTTCTTGTCCAGATTCATTTTCTTCTCTGAATCACCCTTAACTTAAGTGCGAAGGAAATTTGACTAACACCTTGTTGCAAATGTACCTTCCCACGATTCTTGCAATGATCTTTGTTTCATTTTTTGACGTGCATTCTTCATTTCTGGCCTATATTGCAATTAACATAGATATTTCACTAAGCTTAAACTCTTTTATTTATACTGCTGGCTAGTTAATACGTACACAATTATGAGTCTTTTATAAATTTCGACCTAGGCTGAATGGGGGTGGGGATTGTCATTTCTGGAGATAGTGCTAAAATGATTTTACTTTAACCAACCTATGGCGGAAGGTCAACAAAATAATGAATACTTCAAATGATTAATTCATAAATCATTTTTATTTCTCTACTAGTTTCGTGGTCATGTGATGCCTCCTGCCAGTGGAAGGTACTATAGAAAGATGTCGTTAGTTTAGTTGCCTTTTTGTATTAGAATTGCTCCTGATGAAGCGTCATATGGACACGAAACTAGTAGAGAAATAAAAAGTCCGTCACGCAGGGGCTGCGTAAACTAAGCAGATTTCCCACGTGAAGTTTTACAATAGAGAAATCTGCATACTGGTAACGCAACACCACCCTGATTAAGTACAAAGGGTAAAGAGAAATCTTTCAGTTAATTAAAATAAATTCCCAACTGAAATGGCTTCTGAATTGTAAGAATAATTTATATTTTAATAACTGAAACTTACTAGTCCAAGAACTAAAGAAGGGGGGGGGCGGATGAACAGAACGTATTTGCAAGGTTAAAGAAGCTTCCACCTAAGCCGAGCAATGACGGAAATGGCCGACCTAATCCGAAATATACCCGTCCACAGACTTCATAAAAATGCAAATATCTCTGTTAATATTCAAGATAGAGAATAAATGTATATGACAATATTTATAGTAAATTTAATTTGCAATAAGATTGGTTCCATACTAGTTTTCGATCCGAGGCATAATAACGGAGATATTTTGAATTTTCGAAAATCCCCCCCTCTGAACCCCCCTCCCTGTGGTCCGAATTCAGCCATTAACGAACTTGATCTTTTTACATAAAACGGTTAAATATTGAGTTTCGTAACGATCAAACAAAAATTGCGACCACTAGAGCGTTAACAGACACACACACACACACACACACACACACACACACACACACACACACACACACATATATATATATATATATATATATATATATATATATAATTTTGAACGGACCTCATTTTCGTCATCTTCTGGGTAGGATCGATGGACATTTGAAGAAATGTTTCGAAAATCGCGTCATGAGTACGACCTCAATAGCTGATTTCCCTTAAAAGAAATCTGCTAAAATGATTTTTAAACTAATCATATGAAGTATTCATTATTTTGTTGACCTTCCACCATAGGTTAGTCAAAGTGAATTTAAATAGTATATTTTCACGATAAAATGATTTTATTTTTGCTCCTGAGTAGGGGTCTTTTGGACGCAAAATGGGTAGAACAGTTTTAATAAATGAGTCATAACCTAATTAACTGGTTTTCTTAGTACTTTACAGCAAATTTTGAAGTTAATTAATATTAATTTTACTTTGGAATCTGTTAATCAAATGATAAGAAAACTCATATATTCTAAGATAGAGGTAACCTAATCCCCGTTTGAAAAAACAAAAAAAAACAAGGTAGGGCTGGACTTACACCTCTCGAGACTTATTCCCATAATATGATCGATGGCCTAATTCACTCGAGGTCCAGGAGAGTCTCATGCTGTCCCCAACAAATACAGTTTCCATATACCTACAAAAATGAACTTTTCCTATGAAGTAAATTATCTCCTTCTTTTTTCTAAATATTTGCTCAGTAGTCATTATATGTGCATTATAGCAAGATAAAATTTAGTTCAATGAAAATAAATTTAGATTTTATTTTTTCCCATTGTATATATTTCGTTTCCAATGATTTTCAATATCTTTTTTAGCTAATACAATTTCAGGGCTAAACCGTATTTCATTCCAAATCTCCCAAAACTGAATACATAATTTTTCCCTTGAATATTTACATCACATCACAGATTATACTATTTTAATGTGCCCTGCGATGCATTCGTGAGTAATATAATTCAATCACTTTGTTTTAGATGACAGGTGGCTCCATGTTATCTTGTCTATGAAATTTGCTATTTTTTTCTTATACCTCCTATATCGTCTTTTAATTAAACGATTAGTTAATAAATATATGAATTTTTGCCTAATCTGGTTTGTTTTTAGTGTTTTATAAACGCTTCTGCATGAAAACTGTTTCCCAGAGATTCATCTCATCACGTACAATATTATTATTTTAATAATCATTAACCAAACATTTTAAAAAAAGTTTTCCATTTTAAAAATGAAAAACAAATTCCTAGTACATTAACACTTTATTTGAGTGCAACTACCCTTAAAATTTTAGCATGCTTTTGAAATTCGGGGATAATTTAAAAAAAAAGCAAATTACCATAATAACGCCTTATCTTCGTGAAAGGCAGAACTTTCACAAAACCTACATTAGATATGATTGCGCATCACTAGTGATCGAGATCGGAAGAGAGATGACGTCAGTCTGGGCAACTCATAACCGATCATTAACATTATATTCGCAATTGAATTAAAAGTAGTTCCTCTTTTGGAATGTAATTCTTTATTTGACATATAAGTTACTTCCAATTTAACTATACAGTATTTTTGAAAAAAATATAATTATCTGTGAAAATGTGGTAAAACCAATTGAAGAGAGAGTTTTTAAAAATTCTGAATAACTAAACAAAATATAGTAATCATAAGATCTTGTGATGTTCAAAAAATGATCTCTAAGAAGAACAACGATTGGAGAGGGGGAGGGGGCGAGAAGTTGCCAAATTCAGCTGTCCATATGTTAGTACTATTTCTTTTAATTTAAAAAATCATTTTTAAATATTGGACAAAGAGTGGTTTCCAATGATGTATTGCAATAAGGGCGATACGTTTACACTACCTATTAATAACATTGAAGAATTGTAATATATAAATGTATATCAAATTTCGTGAATTTATCTCAGCTTGTTAACGTGTGTGTGTGTGTGTGTGGAGTGTGGAGGACGACAGACACATTGGAAAAAACTACATAAAATAAAACTAATGACAATACTGAACTATTGTAACATCGTATTCTTGGCGAATTCAATAATACATATTATTTCTGAGTGTGATTTCTCCCTCCCACTAAAACCTCTCTATACTTGGTCCAATATCAACTATTAAAGGATATGATCTAAGAGTGATGGCTGATACGCTTAAATATCAAGTATGATATAGATCAAATAAGCAACGTAAGGAACGTAAAACATTGTTTACTGACGTCTTTACATAACGGATTTATGATATATTGGCTTATATTTAAAGTGCGATGGCTAAATGAAGGAGAGGGGGGGAGGGGTTTACGAAAGACTGACATTTGAAAAAGTCCGTCACGCAGGGGCTGCGTAAACTAAGCAGATTTCCCACGTGAAGTTTTATAATAGAGAAATTTCAGAATAGAGAGTCAAAAAGTTACGGGAAGGGCCCGAACTAGCTCTTGACGGAAACTCACGACTAGACCCGAAGTTAACCGATCTCATCTCAGAAGCTGAAAACAGAAAAATGCAAATATCTCGGTTAATATTCAAGATACAGAATAAATGTATATAACGTTATTTATAGTAAATTTAATTTGAAATAAGATTGCTTCTATATAATTTTTCGATCCGACGTATAGTAATGGAGGTATTTCGAATTTTCGAAAAACCTCCCCTCTAACCCCCCCCCCCTCCCACTGGTCCGATTTCAGCCATTAACGAACTTGATCTTTATTTTTGCATAAAACGTTTAAATATCGAGTTTGGTAACTATCAAAAGAAAATTGCGACCGCTAGAGCTTTAACAGACATATGTGTGTATATATATATATATATATATATATATATATATATATAATTTTGAACGGACCTCATTTTCATCATCTCCTGGGTAGGATCGATGGACATTTGAAGGATTTTTCGAAACTCGCGTCATGAGTACGACCTCAATAGCTGATTTCCCTTAAGGGAAATCTGCTAAAATGCATATATGTATCTCGGTTTATAATCAAGATAGAGAAAAGGTGTACTGAAACACTTACAGCAATTTGAACCAAGATTGGTTATCTTCTAATTTTTAATCCGAGTCGTAATAACGGTGAAATTTCGAATTTTCATTGGAACCTCCATTAACGAACTTGATCTTTAAGTTTTACCTGAAATGCCTATATACTTTATATTTATATTTGGCTTGATAACGATCAAACAAAATTATAAACGCTAGGGTTGAAATAGAAAAGTGTGTATAAATTTGAACGGAGCTCATTTTCGTCATATCCTAGATAGAATCGATGGACATTTGAGTTATTTTTTCGGAAATTGTGCCATGAGTACAACCTCAATAGCTGATTTCCCTTAGGATAAATCTGTAAAAAGAATTTAAAACTAACAATCCAGATTTCTAAATAGGCAAAAACTCATGAATAACTACAAATAAATCAGTCTGACAGAAAAAAATATTGGAGTTTTACTTATGAAGATAAAACAAATGTAAAAAGGTTTGGAAAGAGGAATAAAAGCGATAAGGGAAAGAAAGAAGTTAATAGCCTGCTTAGCGACATTTTGGAGGTGGAATCACCATTGCCATCCGGAAATTTATGACTCAATCCTTCCTGCCCTTATGTTTTGCCCCTGAAATTGTCCTTTAGCCACTTCCCCTAGGCAAGGGAGGTCATATTTTCAAAGTTCGATCATCCATATTTACTAGCATAACGCGAGTCAAATCGTGTAGTTTGTTAAGAAAAAAAAAGGACCGTTCCACTTTAAGCGGGCTATTAATGTAATTTATACGGGTTCGGAGAAACAATCAAATTTCTGAAGGCTTTCTCTCGAATATCCATAAATCCACAGAAAAATAATCAAGATCTCCATAACCACCATTTATATGAATGTTTTCTCACAGATATAATTGTTTATTTGAATAAATTCGTTTGTTATTTTAACCTCAGGAACTCTCATGCATCAGAATGATATTAAAAGGCCATCATCCTCCAAACAAGTTTATTCGACCAGCGACATGGCAGTCAGCGCCTCTTCAACGCGCGAAATATTTGTTTGCTATTTATTACAGCCCAATTTATTCCACGACGGCTAATATGTATGGGATATCGACAGGTTACCACTCTTTTCTAGCCAGGGTGGGTCTAATGGATTTTATTTATTTCTATTGCCCAGGTGGGGAGCGAACTCATGACTCTAAGTTTACCAAGTGATTTATGACCAACTCACATGGTTAACCTTAGTCCCAGACACGAAATACGAAAAATCTTGGTCTCTCTCCAAAACGCACACAAGAAATACGTTTATCATATACACAAGACCAAGGAACGAAAAGACAAAAGAACATGATAAAACTCAATAATTAAAAGAACATATTTTCGGAGTACCGGATCATTCCTGGTCAATTCCTCCAAAATGAACAATAATTAAAAATAACTTATTATATATATATATATATATATATATATATATATATATATATATATATATATGTATATATATATTAAATTCTACATATTAATGTAACTTAATACAAATTTAAACCAAGCAACCTCCAGTAATAAATCAATTACAAGAACCATAATATAATATAATATATACACAATTTTCGGAAAAAAAATTCGAGAATTTGCAGGAACGTGAGGTGTATTGACCAATTACACAAAAATACTACTCGCAATCGAATTTAATACATTTAAGTTTAATTCATTCATTTAAAGTTTATGAAGAAAACATATTCTCTTAAACTGTTTAACAGGTTGTCAATAATTATTATTTTAGGATATAATAAGTTACCTTAAAAATATGTGTTTTAACATTTAATCGTTTAAATGTTTTTCCATGTCTTCAGGTTGATATACTTTTAGCAGATTTCCCGTAAGGGAAATCAGCTATTGAGGTTGTACTCATGGCGAAATTTTCGAAATTTTTCTGCAAATGTCCATCGATCCTACCTAGTAGATGACGAAAATGAAGTCCGTTCAAAACTGTATCTATCTATCTATCTATCTATCTATCTATCTATCTATATATATATATATATATATATATATATATATATATATATATATATATTTGTCTGTTGGTCACAATATGGTGGATATGGTGTCTAGCGGTCGCAATTTTTGTTTGATCGGTACCAAACTCGATATTTAGTCGTTTTATGTAAAAAGAAAGGTCAAGTTCGTTAACGGCTGAAATCGAACCAGTGGGAGGGGGGGGGGAGGATTTTCGAAAATTCGAAATATCTTCGTTACTATACGTCGGATCGAAAAATTGTACAGAATCAATCTTATTGCAAATTAAATTTACTATAAAGATTGTTATATACATTTATTCTCTATCTTGAATATTAACCGATATATTTGCATTTTTATGAAGTCTGTGGTCGGGTATAGTTCGGATTAGGTCGGCCATTTCCGCCAATACTCCGCTCACTTTTAAGCTTCTTCTAACCTTACCTGTGTTTTCTAACCTTACCTTATCTTCGTTACTTTGTGAGATTTATGCAAATACGTTCTGTTCACCCCCCCCCCTTCTTTAGTTCTTGGACTACTAAAATTTGAGTTATTAAAATATAAATTATTCTTACAATTCAGAAGCCGTGTCAGTTGGGAATTTATTTTAATTGACTGAAAGATTTCTCATTACCGATTGTATTTAATCACGGTGGTATTGTGTTACCAGTATGCAGATTTCTCTATTGTAAAACTTCACATGGGAAATCTGCTTAGTTTACGCAGCCCCTGCGTGACTGACTTTTTTTAGTCTGGGTAGGTCGAGGAAATTTATTTAGTAAGGCCATAAATACTAAATTTGTTGAGAGGTAAAGTGGCGGGAGGCCATAACATGAAAAAAGTCCATTACGCAGGGGCTGCGTCAATTGAGCAGATTTCCCACGTGCTGGCATAACACACTAATGTCACCATATATACTCTATTTCCATATAAAATATCCGGTCAGTTCTGGTTGGTCAACAAAATCTTAATTGGTGGCATCATCACACAACGTATTTGCATGCATCTCTTTTAGTAAAGTTTAGTTAGAAACAATGTTAATTATTTAGGCTAGGAATAAGACGTTTCATAGTTTATTCTATTATTGTTAATGTGCAACGATTTAAAGTAGGGGTTTACTAAAGGCTGAAAATGAAAAACAAATCCAGTTTTGGCTAAAATTGAAAATAAAGAAAAAAATGTATAAAGCAATATTTATAGAAAATTAAATTTATAAAAAGACTGGATATATGTAATTTTTCGATCTGACTTACAGTAACGGAGATATTTTTAAATCCATATTTTCTTCCCCTCCGCCAGTCGAATTTCAGTCATTAACGAGCTTGTTCTTAACTATTTCATGTAACGCTTATATATTGTTAGCTAACGATCAAACTAAAATTCTGACGGCTGTGTGTGTATATAAGTGTGTGTGTGTGTGTGTGTGTGTGTGTGTGTGTGTGTGTGTGTGTGTGTGTGTGTGTGTGTGTGTATGTATGTGTATATATATATATATTTCGAAAATCGCGCCATGCGTGCAACCTCATTAGCTGATTTCCCTTAACACGTTAATTGTCACGATAATATCAGAAAATGTTTCACAACAATTATTTTTCAAAACATTTTTTTCAACTGAAACAATATACCATTATATAACTATGTTTATTTCATTTTATTGTTGTAGCAAGAAATTTTCAAGTTTTGTTCCTGATAGGCCAAGCTTTCGAAACATAATGCAAATTTATCGTTTGCGTTGGATATCTCTGATTGACGTGGCCTTCTACCAAATCGCGCAAGTCAGACATATATGTCCGACATGGCTCATGTAGAACCTCTTAGCGTCAGACACATATGCCCGACATGGCGATTAACGAGTTAAGGGACATGTGCTAAAACAACGAAATGACTTTCACTTACTAATTCTATAATAAATTTCTTTCATCCAGTCAGGAATCAAATCCACGATCCAAAGACGACTTATCACACATGGCCTACCCGAGTCCCTCTAAACGGAAAGTAATTGTCATTTTTATATTACTATAAGAACTTCTACATCACATGATGTAGTCAATTTCACTAATTAGTAAGAAAATATACATCACGGAATAAACAATACTTAGTTATAAAACAATTTTTTCTCTCACTAAGAATTAAGAATTTTGCTGGAGAATTAAGGAAGTTGGAAAATGTTTCACGGAAGAACAGACATTGGAGACTTGAGATATTCATTGTATGAGTTAAGGATAAGATTTCAATTTCTGCTTACTGGAGTGAATGAAAAGAAAGTAACAAGAAAGTGTGAAGAAAGCAAGGAAAAAAACTTTGGTGAAAAAGATACCACTCAGGAGAAGAATTTTAACTAACGGCTTTGAAATTAGGGCAAGCTATCCTGGCCACTGTAGCTAGATAACTAGTTTCCATTATCAATAATCGGCATGATACAGAAATTTTCATTCGTCTTGAATTTGGTTTGTTTTAGCCCGTTCGACCATGGCAGAGATAAGAAAGTTTCACAGAGCCACTCTAAGAATATGATTCCAGAATCATTTTATCTGTGCAACTCTTCCGATTTTCTGTTACTACTGGACGTAGTGAATTTTATATTTTTGTTTTCCTAATAATGTACATTTATTGATTAATTTAGGAGATAACACTGAAAGGCCAATATTTTAATCGGTATGATTAAAGGAATAGAAATGATTTATGAATTACATAAAGCAAAGGGACAATGTCTTGAGTAGAGGTAATGATTTTATTACTTTAGTTTTTCTTTCAGAATCAGAAATCGGCTATTGAGGTCGTACTCATGACGCGATTTGCGAAAAAATTCTCCAAATGTCCATCGATCCTACCCAGGAGATGACGAAAATGAGGTCCGTTCAAAATTATATAATTATTATTATTAAATATATATATATATATATATATATATATATATATATATATCGTGGTATTGCGTTTTATTTTTTATGCAAAAAGAAAGAACAAGTTCGTTAACGGGTGTAATCGGACCAGGGGGACGTGGGTTGGGGGTTAGAGGGGGAGAAATTTGAAAATTCGAACTATCTCCGTTACTAGAAGTCCGATCGAAAAAGTGTATAGAATGCCTTATTGCAAATTAAATTCACTATAAATATTATCATATACATATCAAATAATGTTTTCCAGAGACCTTTATTATATGAGATAGATGCAAATATGTTCTCGTGCCCCCCCCCCCTCCTCCGTCTTAAATTCGGGGACTACTAAAATTTGATTGTTTGAGATAAAAATTATTCTGATTCAGTATAAATTACAGTGCTAGGTATAGTACATAGTTTTCAATAAAATGAATATGTTAAATTCTGATATGTTTCAGTTATTTTTTCCCGGTGAGCCGTTGGCAGACCGGTTTGTTTACATTTGAGACGATTCCCGCAGGCAGGGGAAAGATGTTTTATTGACGTTTGTATTTATTCTCTTAATATTCACGGTGGTGTTGTGTTAGCGGTATGTAGGTTTATCAATTATAAACGAGGGAAATCTAATTAGTTTATGCAGCGCTGCTTGTCAGACTTTTTTAATATCATCTTCCTTACTTGTTTTTTTATTGGAATTAATTCCATTAACTATTGATTTTAGTTAGTTATTCGGAACATTATGACGCATATTACATCTTTTGTACTTTCAAAATGGGCAGACTGCGGTAATTGGGATATGCCGAAAGAATGGAAGCCGCCAGAAAATGATATATATATATATATATATATATATATATATATATATATATACTAACGAACACATAATCTTGGAGCATCAGATTCAGAAATTATCAAAATCCTCATGAGTCTCAATGATAACGCAAACACACTAGTAAAAGTGCACGTTGGGTTGACAGAGGAGTTGCAGTTTTAGCAGATTTCCCTCTATGGAAATGTTATCAATCGGACACAACATTCACCGACAGGATAAAAAATTATTTAACTAAAGATAACGGATAACAGAAATTATTTTTAATATTTTCGTATAACGGATAACTGAAATTCCTAGATAAAAATTAACCTAGTTTTTTCATCATCAGTTATTTCAAATAATTTTTGCCCTAATTAGCAGAAAAAAAGAACACATTTCCCTTTTAAAAAATCTCTAAGGCAAATATTGGGAAGCTACAGTTAGAATTATTCGGCGAGATAGATTCGTGCTGCTCCAGTTGGCGCCTGAGATATAAATATTCTGGAAGAAGCTGAAAATTTTCTGTAAGCTTGTGCTGGCTGTCGTATAAGACACATACTAATATCCTCCATTAATTCATAGTCTAAATTAATAATGTATTTGTAATGATCAATTATCAAAGTTATGTAACAATAGTCTGTTTGTCCTGGAAAGACATTCCTAAATTTCATCAGACTTAATGTGCTCTCCTAACTGCTGACAATTCTATAATATAGGACAACTAAATACCTTAAATGCTATTTAAATCGAGACACGAATATTATGATATAATGACTAAAAGTAAATATTAACAGCCACATCACATTCCTGCTTCCAACATATATTAACAAGACAAATTTCGGTGCCTGTAAACTAATGTATAACACAATTATATTTAGAACTCCAGCATGGCGTCTTTGTCGATTTCCATACACAATTTATAAAATAATTCCATAAATTGGGGTACTTTATGTGCAATATGTAGATATGTGCAATGATGGATCATTATCATTATTAAACAAATACGAAACATTAAATAAGGAAATACTAATAAGCTGCATGGAATAATTAAATTTCAATTCGAGACAAGCGCTTATCTCAATAAGATGAGGAAAACTTAATCTTGTACAATGAAAGACATTAGCTAACTATGTAACGTGAAGACAGAAAATCTTCAAAGCATTTAATAGTCATTTAAGTCTTGAGATATAGAATGAGAAAACACTTAGTCAAGAGCATTTGCTCACGATCTCCATTTGCTATTAGAATTTCGTATTCATGAAGAACGCTTAAATGGAATAAGTTTCTTGTTGGACGAGTTTAAATGATTCAGTTTAGACTTTTACAGCACAAAACCTTCTTACACAAATGAAAAAAATTAACTATAGAGTGTAAATTAATTAAAGTTGTTCGCTTTCAGGCGAGCATGAGACAAAAAACATTTGAATGCTCATTCAAATGATTGTCCTTTGACTACCATTGAATACAACTAAATATAATTTCTTTATCTCTTCCAGACACCACTGGCGCAAGTGTTATATTCTCTTAGTAAAACTTAGTTTTCAACTTACTACCTATTTCCATTATTAGGCGAATTATATCCTATATCTGTTATCTCCAGAAACCAATTCCCAACTGGGGCGAGGAAGGGGTAACAAGACCAATTAAATCTTTCAAATGAATGCTGTGTCTATATTTGGCTGTTTAGTAGTAGTAATTTAGTTTCTACTTATACTTGTAAAAACTGAATTATTACTAAATACCCAAATATAGTCTTAGCATTCATTTGAATGATTCAATTGGTGTTGGACCCCCTTCCTGGTTTTTACCTGTACTTGTACCTACGGATCTCAGACTTGCTCAACAATGCTCAAGCTAACGAAGTGAGGGTCTGGCAACGTGCAGCTGAAAGAAGTGTGCTTCATATAAAGAAAAAGGATAAGGTGAGGTGAACGGAAATAAGAAGACATACGAACTTCAGGGATGTCAACTTATTCATTCAAATGCTAAAATGGAAGTAGGCTGGACACTTAATGCGGTGCAGGGCTGAGAGATGGTCACGAAGACTCACAGACTGGACGCCATATAACTGGAAAAGAAGTGAAGGGAGACGCCAACAAGATGGAGAGGTGTGTACAAAAATACCGTCGGCCCCAACTGGGCAAGGTTAGCTCAAGACAAAGAAAAATGACACTCTCTAATGCCCAACTCCACTTCCCAATAGAGTTGCTCACTCCGGGAAGTTAGACCGTACTCCCTTCGGGAAGGCCTAGAAAGAGTGAACCACCAGCTGTTTTCTAAATTCAAATTATGTAAGCAATATTGTTTATTAGTGTATTTGTACCTTAAAATCATGTATAAATATTAACTTTGTAAACTATTATTTCACTTTACTCTTTATAATATAGGCTAAATTCATTCATTCATACCTATACTAGTAGTAAATATTTGTTTAAAAGCAATATAATCGTTCGATGTGGCTTTGAAAATGTCTTATTTCATTTGAGACACCAATATTTTGGCGTGTGGTTCAAACCCAAATAACGGAATCACCTCTGACCATCCCAGTCAGTACATAGTAACAACAATCCATACATTTCTGAAACTTCTTTCTTAACGAGACATTTCCTAGATTCCAGAATTCAGATAGTAATTGACATGAAGCTCCCTACTTTCATTCAAAGTTCGCTACTTATTTATTTAAGTACCTCCCAAGCCAAAAGACTCCTGGTTTATTTTTCACGAAATAAGGTCACAAGAGTTCGCAGAGGTTTTCTCCTGTCTTTGCATGAGCTCATTCACTCTTTCTGTGTATTAGAAATTCAAATGAGTTGAGAAGAGGCCGAAATGGCCAAAGTATTTATCACAACTTTTTTATATATGGGGATCTTCTGTAATATTTATTTCAATAGCTAATATTAATATATCATATAGCATTATTTTCTGAATGGGCATGATTATGCATTATGTAAGTATTATTATTTAAATATACAGCAAAATATGAATACGAGGCATAAACGTTAAACAAAATATTAAAAAAAAGATATAATTATGAATTTGCATAATATGCATTAAAGTTTTACTCCTATTGCGTTGGGGAAAATGTATAATACTCGACTTTCCTTGGCATGACTCTCATTTGAATGCAATTGTCTTGCTCTCGTAATCTGGGAATTGAGGGTCAGTATCATCTGTCTGGGAGTTCTGTGAAACTCGCGCTAACAAACAACATAAGGTCCAAATAGCTCAAGATACTTCTCCAGAAGCTATAGGTTATTTCCCTCAACAGAGATTGATTAAGGAGGAGCGTCGTACGCCTTGAACAAAGCAAATTGAGGGTGAAGGAAAATAAGATATTACAAGATTTCTCTCAAGGCAAGTCAACTATTGAGGTTGTACTCATGATGCAATTATAGAAAAACTTTTACCCAAATGCTCATTGATCCTACATAGATGACGAAAATGAGGTACGCTAAAAATTATATATATACTAGCTCAAATACCCGGCTTTGTTCGGGAATTCATTTGAGGCTGAATTGTGATGGTATTTTTTTGGCAAGGCTTTACTTTGCACAGTATTTTGACGTTTACCCGTCCCAGTATATAGGGTTTATACCCGTCATTGATGTGGATATTTTAATAATAAAATTAATTTTTTATGTAAGACTTCACTGTCCTCCATATTGTCATATTTTCCGTGTTCTGTGCATTATGTATAGCTTTGAATTATTAAGGTCAAATTATTAACATATATTTGAATTAATTTTTCCAGGTGAGGTACCTGATAGCTCATATTGGAAAGAATTTCTGAGCATATCAATATTTCTACGCGAATTACTTGCTTCATACATTGTTCCCAAACAACTTTGGTTATGTGCACGTTTGTCGAAAAACAAATAGACAACGAAATATCGCGAATTTTTATTTCAGGATTCCCTTATAACCCCCACTTCCGTTTGAATCTAAAAATTTTAACATAGCTTATAATCATGGAAGAATTAATGCTAATTGACATACCGAGTTATGTTAAGTACGATTCAATCGTTAGTGTCCAATAAAATTGTTGGCTCCCGAAAAAGTTTTAGTGTCTATCTCGATTATACTTTGTTATAAGGCAAAAGTGAATATCACAAAAGCTACTTCAAATAAAGAAAATAAACTACTTTTGGCATGTGCATATTTGCAGAAAACGAATAGAAAATGAAATATCGCTATTTTTAATTCAGACCTACGTTACAACCCCCACTTCTGCCCGTCCCTAGAAATGTTGGTATGGCTTATTATAATGAAGGCGTTAGTGCTAATACACATACCGAGTTTTATTTAGTTCGGTTGAGTCTTTTGTGCCAAATAAAATTGTTCACTTCCGCTATAGGTTTTAGGGTATATCTCGTTTATAATTCGTCGTACGAAAAAAGTGTACATGACAAAAGCTACTCTAAATAACAAAATAAACAACTTTTGTTATGTTCATATTTGCCGAAAAACCAATATAACGAAATATCGCTATTTCTAATTTCATGCTTCCCTTATAGCCCCCACTCCTGTTCGTCTCAGAGAAAATTAACATAACCTAAAGTCTAAGTTGCGTTAGTAGTAATATACATACCAAGTTTCATAAAATACCGTTCAGCCGTTTATGCGTGAAAAGGTAACAAACAAACATACACGTAAGAAACAAATTGCAGATGTGGTGACATGTGAAACGAAAAATTATCGTGAAATTTCGTAAAAAAAATAAATGTACAGGTAGAGGTTACAGTTTTATATATATATATATATATATATATATATATATATATATATAGATACATGGTGTTATTGTTTCTTGGACGTTTGGTCAATGTTGGAGAAAAAAAATTTAGTTTATGCCAATATTTCGAGAATATTTATTTTCTCATCTTCAGTGCAAGACTAGGATTACTTCTAAAGTAACCAGCCTTTTTGTGAAGGGGTATATTTCTATGCACAAGTTTTATACTGCGTTAAAAGTAGTTTTATATATATATATATATAGGGGCTCAGGTTAGCCATGTGAGTTAAAGCGTTGACTTTATCTCACATGGCAAAACTAGAATAGCGAGTTCGATTCCGCCTGGGCAATAGGAATTTATTTAGTCACGGAACACATTAAATAAAATCCATAGTTCCACACTGGATAGAAAAGAGTGGCAACCTGTAGATAACCCGTCCCAATTAGCCTTATTTGCAAAAAGTGAACGCTAATAAATAATAATAATATATATAACTCTTTGTGTGTGTGTTTGTGTGTGTCTGTGTGTGTGTGTGTGTGTGTGTGTGTGTTTGTGTGTGTATGTGTGTGTGTTGTGTAGTTTATTTTGAGACGCGTTAACAATATTAAATATAAATGGTTCAATAAAACTATGAACAGTAGTTTAGGCATGGTTTGAATAGTGTGTTCTTAGTTTTAGTCTCCTGAAGGGTTGGTATATTGGGCCATGGAATGTGCAAGGCAAAACTGAATAAACGAATGACGTAATGTTTTCAATTTTAGAATTTTAAGTTTTAGCTGATTACCACAATTAAAACCATTTAGAATATGGTTTGATAGTAGGAAACACATTGGCTCATACTAAAACAATGCGTAAACGAATTTCCAGGTACAATAGTAAATTCCGTTAGAGTAGAGCATAGTTCAGCAATATTTAACCTCAGTGGAATGTTAGCAGTTATATTATTCCAAACGCGTAGGAATTCATTGATGTGGGTTTCATACGTATATTCTTTCGATGATTTTAACAGTTTCTCTTAATGGAAATCAGTATTGATTCCATGAAGCGATTTTTAAAACATTTCCACAAATGTAGTAGATAAGGAAAATCTTTATATATATGTATATATATAGTTTAAATATAAGTCTTTATTCTCAAGTTATTTTTTTATAGTTACCAGTGTCGATACTTAAACGTTTACATTAAACGGAATGCCAATTTTGATGAAATAGACAAATTTTGAACCTTAAAGGTCTTGTTAATCGAGTTATTCTTTACAGTATTTGTTCTAGATATTTGGTTTTAATTCGAGTATTAATGGGTTTTTGTAACCTCCTTCTCCTACATAGGATTAGTAACTTTTACAACAATTTAAGATAGCAAGATTTTATTTTCATGACCAGCTTAAGTAACTCGCATTGTTGTTAGACTACAAATATACTAAGTTATGATTCAAAGGTGATTTGTGATAGCTACATTATGTCACCTGTGAGCTTTCCAGTATTTTGACTGGGGGTTTATAGATGCTATATTTATTGCAAGAATGCGGATTTGGGAAATCGCGTATCCAATATGCATCATATGCACAGTGGACTATTTTAGCAAAAGTTTAAACTATGCTATTGCAATTCAGCAATGACTATAAAATCTTGGATAATAAAATAATGAACTTTACCTCTTTTTATGAAATATATTGTTTGGTAAATATTCAAATTCCATTGAATAATTAACCTTCATTTCAATTTGTACATTCGTAGTCATTTAGCGTTTGAGAAGAAGTACCTAATTCATTTAATCATGTAGAAAATGAAAGTTATACGAAAGACTCTTATATGTAGAAGTGTCTATAAGGGAAAAAGTAGTTATTTATTCTGACTACGTCCTTCTTTGTTTATGGTTTAATTAAGGTAGGTTTTTAACTTAGTAAAAGGGGTCTGTCAGGAAGACGTATTGCGTCTTGAAATAAGTTTCATTTTGTCTCTTGTAGCACTTTACTTTAGAAAATAGGAGGTTGCTTTCCAACCACTACTTTGATATTGATTTTGTTTGGTTTTATACGGGAATTTTTCTATTATTACTTCATTGAACAAAATAAAGTATTGTCATAGCAATAAAAAAATTGGGGTTTTCAGATTTCAAAGGAATTATCCGTTTTGATTCTCCCTGAACCCGTTTTGACTAGTTTCTGAGTGACGTCAGTTTGTATCTAGCTTAACACAAAAATGGCTAGCCATAGAATTTTGAAACGTCTAGTTGTTCCCTTCTCTTAAGATTGAAATCGATTATGGTTTTAAAAGAGGGTGAATAAGAAATTTCATATGTATTTGTACATATTAGAGATACATTAACATTGAGTAGCCCTTTTTTTGTTCAAAGAAAATGAGTTACACATTATGTTCTACGACATTTTTCAATTTTCCAATACATTGGAATGGTGTTGTCGTATATCACTTTCAAATGAAAACATTTTAAATGAAATTCAATGGATATTTTGTTTATTTAATTTAACGGGACTGGAAGGAAGTCATGCGGTGCCCACGCAGATTTTTTAATGAGATTTTATTCCTTTTGTATGAGGTATAGTCGATTTGGACGATAATCTCATTATACTCTATATTATGCCAAATAACCTAAAGCCTCGATTAATTTTGGGAAATATAGGAAACATTATGTGTAGTGAAATTTTGGAAATCTGTGTACTATTCCACTGAGTTGTATAGCAACAAAATGCATGAACTTAGCCTTCTTTTTACTTTCTTCTACGAAGAATAGGAATTTCAAACTTCTCCGTACCAAATAAATTTCTATTGAACTATTTTTATCATGAACAGATCTATAAATTAAGATCTATGACAGCTATCAAATGAAATATAGTGCAACAAAACATTTATAATCACATATATTTTTTAGGGATTTCTACAGTAAATTTTGTTTACTAGTAGGCCATTCCATTAACTATATCCCCTAAAAAAAGGTTTCTTCAGGAAATTTTAGTTCAATCATTTTTGGTCTAAT
Source organism: Riptortus pedestris (assembly GCA_019009955.1). Taxonomy (NCBI): domain Eukaryota; kingdom Metazoa; phylum Arthropoda; class Insecta; order Hemiptera; family Alydidae; genus Riptortus; species Riptortus pedestris. The sequence goes on from CM032233.1 coordinate 33,688,122, forward strand.
AATATCCTGCAAAATAAGCTAAAATGATTGTTTTTTTAATCTATACCAACCTAATTATACTTCATCGATCTTCTTAGAAACATACTTAAATTAGTAAGGCAAGTTAAACAAATAAAGAATTGTGAGAAGGCCTTGTGCACCCATGCATGCTGTTGCATGTTTTTTAATGGGCATTTTAGCAATGTACATTATTGGAATCAGCTATTTTACTAATTACGCGATTTTCGATTGTTCATCAATCCTAACTTGGTGATGCCCAAAATGAGGTCTGGTCAAAACTATACTATTTTCCTTAAGGGAGATCGTCTAAAAAAACAGACTCTCCTGGTTTCATAGTCTGAACACTCGTCCAAAACAGTCGGTAAGTGCACTTATTGCAAGATTCTTATCTTAGAAATGTACTAATCGTGGTACAATAGCCGCCGCCTACTGCTCACAGTCTAGCCCCCACATAGTCCAGCCATTGTCAATAGGCTCCGTTTGTTTTAAGTTCTCGTTCGGTACCCTAAAGAAAAAAGGCCGTCACGCAGGGATTGCGTAAACTAAGCAGATTTCCCACGTGAATTTTAATAATATATAAACCTACATACTGCTAACACAACACCACCGTGAATATTAGGTGAATAAATACAAACGGTAATAAGAAATCTTTCCCCTCCCGGTGGAAAGCGTCTCAAATGTAAACGAACAGGTCTGCCAACGGCTTTCAGTTATTGTTTTTCTTTTCGGTGTCGGTAAGAAAAACAATAACTGAAATATATCAGAATATAACATATTAATTTTATTGAAAATTATGTGCTATATCTAGTACAGTAATTTATAATGAACCAGAATAAATTCTATCTCAATCAATCAAATTTTATAGTCCAAGTATTTAATACGGGAGGTGGAGGGTCACAAGAACATGTATCTCGTATAATAAAGGTCTCTGGAAAACAATATTTGGTATTTAAGCTTCGAATAATGTTGTATATTATATAACAGAGTATTGTTTACGTTACACTAGTAGAAGTGGGGGTTTACTGAAGGCTGAAAACCGGAAAATGCAAATATCTCCTTTAATTTTCTAAATACAGAGTAAATGTAATAATATGTATAGTACATTTAATTTTCAATACGATTCATTCTATACACTTTTTCGATCCGGAAATATTTCGAATTTTCAAAATTCCCCTCCTCTAAACCCCTCCCTCCCCCTGGTCCAATTTCAGTCATTAACGAACTTGACCTTTCTTTTTACATGAAACGACTAAATATCGAATTTGGTAACGATAAAAAAACAAAAATTGCGACCTCTAGAGCGGTAATAGACAAGTATATATATATAAAGTTTTGAACGGACCTCATTTTCGTCGTCTACTGGTTAGGATCGATGGACATTTGAAAAACAATTTCTAAAATTACGCCATGAGTACGACCTCAAAAGGAGATTTCCCTTAACGGAAATCTGCTAATAGTCCGTCACTCAGAGGCTGCGTTAACTAAGCTGGTACGATCTCATCTCACCACATATTCTCTATTTATACGTAAAATAATCCGTCAAACAGGGGCTGCGTAAACTAAGCAGATTTCCCTCGTGCTGGTATAACATACTTGTGATCTTATAGGAGTTTATAACTACACTTTTACTTTTCCGTACCACATGGGGAAGGAATGAGAAATAGTAGGGATGTAAAGGAGTAAAGAACGAAAATTCTTAATTGCAGACGTCATCAATGACGTATTTGCATGTGCCTCTCGAAGTAATATTTACTTGGAATGAAGTGGTTCATGATATAATAGCTTATTGTCAATATGACATGAGTAGGAGTGGGGGAATACTCATGACCAAAAACTAAAATATGGAAATATCTCGGTTCATCCTCAATATAGAGAAAACATGTGTATAATAACATTTATAGAACATTACATTTGCAATAAGATTGACTCTATACAATTTTTTGGATCCAAACCATAATTACGGAGAAATATCAAATTTTCGAAATTACCCCCCCCCCCCTTCAAAAACCCTCCCTTCATTGGTCCGATTTCAACCATTAATGAACTTGATCTTCATTTTTAGAAGAAACGTTTAAATATCGAGTTTGGGAATGATTAGACAAAAATTGCGTCCGCTAGACCGTTAACAGGTATATATACACAATTTTTAACTGTCCTCATTTTCGTCATCTCCTAGGTAAGATCGTTGGACATTTGAAGGAATTTCCCAAAATCCTATCAAGAGTACAACCTCTATAGCTGATTTCCACTAAATCTGCTAATACATTAATAAAATTTTAAAATTTTCCTGTCCCCTCTTCATTGACTTCGCCCCTATTAAGTACAATGTCTTGAAAATGTTACTAATAATATTACATTCTAAGCATATTGAGCAATAAATATTTTGAACCCCTTATATTGTTCACTTATTGGGAATTTCTGATGAATACCCTTTCCCAACTGGATATAAACTCCGGCACGTTTACTGGGAAACAATTTTCTTTACGTTGGCTTGGTAGTGAATTCCAAATGTAATAAAATATCTGCTCTAAAAGAGAGAAGTTTGTAATCCCGAAAACATTCCATTTCAAGGGAATTATCTGTTTTGATCTTCTGTAAACCCATTTTAAATAGTTTCGACGTAACGTCTCTATGTATATTTTTAAATATCCAACTTAACTAAAAAAAACTAATACAGAAATTCATATTCAGGTCTGCTATATACCTCCAAATTAGCAGATTTCCCTTGAGGGAATTCAGCTATTGGGGTCTTACTCATGACGCGATTTTCGAAATTTTTCTTCAAATGTTCATCGATCCTACCTAGTGGATGATGAAAACAGAATATATATATATATATATATATATATATATATATATATATATATATTTGTCAGTTGCCGCTCTAGCGGTCGCAATGTTTGTCTTATCGTTACCATAGTTGATATATAATCGTTTTATATCAAAAGAAATATCAAGTTCGTTAACGCCTAAAATCAGAACAGGGGGAGGGGGGCTAGAGGGGGAGAATTACGAAAATGCTTAATATCTCCGTTGTTATGCGTTTGATCGAAAAAGTGCATAGAACCAATTTTATTTCAAACTAGTAGATAAATGATAATAATGATAATTTTATTTCAAATGTAATTTTATATAAATGATATGTATATTGTTCTTATTGGACTTTTACGTCTTGACATAAATGCATATACGTGACGCAGGTGGGGAATCAGCTTAGTTAGCCCCTGCGTGACGGACTTTCTCTATTTCGAAAAATTTCCTCAAGTGTCCACCGATTTTACCCAGGAGATACGGAAATGTGGTCCGCTAAAAACTATAAACATCTTTTTCTGTTAACGCTATAGTGGTCACAATATTTGTTTAATCGTTACCAAACTCGTTATTTAAATAGTTTATGTAAAAATAAAGATCAACTTCGCTAATGGCTAAAATCGGGCCAGTGAGAGGGTGGTTTCGATGCGTGGATTTCGAAAATTAAAAATTATTGTTATTATACTTCGTATCGAAAAATTATATAGAGCCAATTTTATTCCATATTTAACGGTGTATAAATTGTGTTTTATGAGTTTTTTCTGTATCATGAATATTAACTGAAATGTTTGGATGTTTTAGTTTTCGTCCTTTAGTAAACCCCTCTCCTACTCATGTCATATTAATAATAAGCTATTGTACCATGAACCACTTTATTGGGAGCTTAAATACCAAATATGTTTTTCAAGAGACCTTTATATGCGAGATTCGAGCATCATAATTTAAGATTTTACGTCCTTGTTTCAAAAAAGTTTATTTGATCTATAACATACCCGATATTTAGCCGTATCAATCAACGCTAAAGATCATATTACTTATTCACTTAAACCGGACATGAAATAGTGGGAGTTTATGGGGGGGGGGATCTCCGTTATTATGAGTCGGATCGTAAAGTGTTATAGAACCTATCATGTTAAACTATTGATGGTCTACAATTGTTGTTCTATACATTTTTTCGAAACTCAAGTATTACGCGAGTTATTCGTACTTTATTGTTTTCAGCATCCAGCACCCCCCCCCCCTTCCCTTCAGGTCGTCGGAATTTTACTTATTAATGTTAAATATACGGTGAGATGAGATCAATATTATGTTATACCAGAAATCGGGAAATCTGCTTAGTTTATGCAGCCCCAGAGGGACCGACGTTTTACTATCGCTATAAATATTCCTGTAAAACAGCCCCATTCATCATATAGAGACTGAGTGAGAATATGTTCAGAAGCAAGAGACTGCGAATTTGAATTATTCGAGTTAGCTAAGACTAACGATTAAAAGGGCTTCATTAATTAATACGTCAGGTGTAGTTTTAAAGTGTAGGGGTATTTGCTTAATAATTACTTGTCGCCCCGGTTATGTCATTACAGAGTTCGCGAAGAAGGGTAATTCATTCCAGGCGCTCCTTCACTCTTCTCATGGTGGAACTGAAAATGCCCCTATTCAACGTTTGCCTTCATTTAATACATCCGCTATGTGCTGAATTGCTGTTCTCAATATTTAAGGGCTCTCTTATAACATTACTGTTGGCAATATATTATTAATCTTAAACATTCCTTATTAGCTCACGCTATGTTTAAATACTAGAATTCTGAAACGTTGCTCACCTTGTGACCAGAGTCTAATTAATAATGGATGTAAATAAAAAAAATGTTGGGCGTCACTTAACATCCTTGTACTGATTGAATTAAATAAACAAAATTTTCGATTGCAATCATTTAACATTATTTCATTTGAAAGTGTTACACGATATTTCTGGCCCATTGCATCGATTTATTTATGCCTTAGAACATATATATAGATTCTTCTATGATAAATTAAAAACGTCCGTCACTCAGGGGCTGCGTTAACTAAGCAGATTTGCTTTTTTCATTTTACCTCAAAACGTAAAAGATCAATAAGAACAATATTTGGTATTTAGGCTTCAAATAATGTGCTTCATAATATAACAGCTTATTCTCAAAATGACATGAGTAGAAGGGGGTTTTCAGTAAACTAAAACTGAAAACTAAAAAAAGCAAATATCTCAGTTAATAATCAAGATAAAGCAAAAACGTACATAGCTAAATTTATTGAGAATTACATTTACAATAAGATTGGTTCTATAGAATCTTTCGATCTGACGTATAGTAACGGAGATATTTTGAATTTTCGAAATTCTCCCTCTAAACCCCCCCCCCTCCCACTAGTCTGATTTTAGCCATTAAGGAACTTGATCTTTCTTTTAACATAAAACGATTAAATAGCGAGTTTGGTAACGATTAAGCAAAGACTGCACCCGCTAGAGTGTTAACAGACATATATATATATAGTTTTGAACGGACCTCATTGTCGTCATCTCCTCATTGGAGGGGGGCCACAAGAGCATATTTGCATCTATCTCGTATAATATAGGTCTCTGGAAAACAATATTTGATATGTTTATGATAATATTTATTATTAATATTTAAGTGAATTTAATTTGCAATAAGATTCATTCTATACACTTTTTCTATCGGACTTATAGTAACGGGATTGTTCGAATTTTCAAATTTCTTCCCCTCTACCCCCCCCCCCCGGTCCCCCTAGTTTGATTTCAGCCGCTAAAGAACTTTTTCTTTCTTTTTGCATAAAACGAATAAATACCGAGTTTGGTAACGATACATAAAAATTGCGACCGCTAGAGCTTTAATAGACATATATATATATATATATATATATATATATATATATATATATATATATATATATATATATAGTTTTGAAGTCCCTAAGTGTGTTCAGGAAGGGTCAAAAAGGATAATTCCTTTGAAATGTGAAACCCAAAAATTTCGTGATTACAATACTTCCTTTATTCCGTTCAAGGAAGTAATATCAATTTGTCTCCTACTTCCCAGCAGTCGTAGCTCCCGAAAGTGGATTTGTCTATAATACTTCTGTCATTAGATCACCACCACACACTCGGAACCATTATTTGTTATACCTGTTATCGCTGGTTTACCGAAAAATAGTAAATAGTAATTGGTGTTTTAAATCTAATGAATAAATATGAAGTATAAAGTTGTTCCTTGGCATTTGCCTGCATTACTTTCCCTCTAAATATGCTAAAACATCCAATTTAAGGGAAATATAGCTTATAGGAAATGATAGATACGAAGGTGTAAGACGCAGTTATTTGTTAAAATGTTGACCCTAGTGCGTGAGGAAAATTATTATTTTTGTTTTTTGTTATTCATGGTTTTCGGCTGCTACCACTTACACATTATATTTAGAACTGTATTTAAATTTAAGGACTCATTTCGCTGGCTATCAGAAAAATTATATTTCTCTAAAATATAAAATATTTCTCTAAAATATATGGTGTTAGGGAGTCTATGATTGACTATCAATAATAATAGAATAGTTGAAAAAAAATTGGAGAATGAGTTATTGGAGAGGCCGCTATAGAGGGTCCTTGCCCGTTAGGGGTCAGTCTGCCTAAGGATTACCGGATGACGGACAGCAGAATTCTACCTGTCTCCTCCCCCGGCATGGAAAGGGTTCGGCTTATTACCTACTCCTGTCCTTAGTGTCTCCAACTCAATAGTTTCAGCAAATATTTTTGCATAAAATGTTTCAATTACCTGCTCTTGTCTGTTTCAGTCGACATGGGATGTTTGTTATCAAGCTAATAAACATATTTAAGAATATTAAATTGGTTTAAAATATAATTTTCTTATAATGTTGAATTTGATTGTTTAACTTGCAAACATCGTACAAAGAATACTATAAGCAAATGAAAAATAAATACTCCTGATTTTCTATAAGGTTAAATTGTAAAAATGGAAGGGTAGAGCCGTATTTTTTTAAATACTTCACAAAGGACACGCATGTGATGAAACATTATAAATTTATATTTACTGAAACATAATCAAGAATATCTTAGTAAATTATTACATTCCTTTTTGCTGGAGTAAAAGCAGAAGAATGTAGGTGACAACTGGTAATGCACTGTGAGCGGCCAAATCAGTACTAACTGAGCAGGTACCTGGAATGGGCTAGGGCTGCTTTAGCGTCCGGGAAGGGGGGGATCTCGGCTCCAAAGTGGTAACATTCAGGAATAAATCTTTATTTTCTCCTGACATCTAGTGGGCACCCTTGTAACTTTAAAGCATTCATCGACTGAAATTAATTAATTAATATTTACTCTATTAAATGGAAAGTCTGAGTTTTAATTTGTCATATACATATAAAGAACTGATCTGTGTTTGACTAATTGAATTAATTAACGAATTTATATTCTTTTCACAAGGGACATTAAACTTTCCATGATTGCAAATCATTTTGAAAATGCCATATTTACTATGTATATTGCCTTATCTATTAATGAAATGTCATTGATTTTCTTTTATTTATACAGCAAGGGAGGATGTTGGAATGATGTTACTATTAAATTACAGCTAACGATAAACTTTAAGTGACGGTTTAAAAAACGAAGCTTTGCTGGTGGGGTTCATCGATGGGCAGTACTAGCGAAACGGAAGATAACATTTTTTGTCAGCCTCTGACCAGTTCAGTCAGTTTTCCAACACTTCGATGAATGTTATCAGATTTGCCTGGGTCGCTAGGTGCTTCCGAAAAAGGGACTTTTTCAGGCTTAATCGGGGCTTGCTCTTAGCACACGACCTGTTGAATAGAACCATAACGCCAAGGGTTTTTGTTTCATTTCTTTTTTTAAACAACTTCATATCTTGTTTAGTTTTTATTTTTATCTTTGACATTTGAACAAGATATTTTTGGCGTCTTTCTAAACTAATTATTGCCGAATATAGAAGACGTCGTGCGTTTTGTCTTTTTATGATGACTTCAGCAGTCATCAGTTCCAAAAAAATTTCCCTTGTGAAGTTTTACAATAAATAAATCTACATTCTGGTAACACTTAACACCACCCTGAATATTAAGTGAATTAATACAAATGGTACTGAGAAATCTTTCAGTCAATTTTAATAACCTCCCAACGGAAAGCGTCTAAATTGCAAACAAACAGGCCTGCCAACCCCTCAGAGCCGAAAAGATAGATAGAAATATTCTTCACCGGAAAGAAAAACAATTACTGAAATGTATCTGAATATAACATATTAATTTTATTGAAAACTATTTACTATATCTGCTATTGTAATTTATAATGAATCAAAATAGTTTTTATCTCAATCACTCAAATTTTAGTTGTCCAAGACCTTAGGCGGGGGGGGGGCAACAGAATATATTTGCATATACCTCGTAAAAGAAACGTCTCTTGAAAACATTATTTGGCATTTAAGCTCCGAATAAAGTGGTTTATTATATAACGGAGTATTGTTTATGTGACACGAGAAGAATTGGGGGCTTGCTGGATGCTGAAAACAGAAAAATGCAAATACCTCGGCTATACGGTGGTGGATAGCGTCAAAAGATGAAGAATTCTTCCCAAGTTCTGCCAGAAAGATGGAGAAAAGTAGTGGCAAGTGATGGGAAATAATTTTAATAAAACGTAAAATACCGTTCATTCACAATATATTCATAATTCCTTATAAAACCCCGTGGAAACATTTTGTGCAACTAATAATATGCCCTTTAATTACACTTATTACTTGACTATCTGGTTGTGAAAGACAGCTATTCATTTATTATTATCAATAGAACTCCGCAACTGCGGCGACTTGGCTCTTCTTAAAGATGGGAAAAACAAAAACCAAAAACAAGTGAACAAAATAACAAAAATGGACCAGACAAAATAATATAAAGAACAATACTCTAAAGTTCGCAATCTGAATTCTGTTAGTAGGTGTTTTAATGTTAGTCCTGTGTTGGAATGAGTACAGGTAGGCTTGTCTTTTTTCTTCATTATCTAAGAATGTGGTAGGTATGTATGTCCAATACGTAGTCTTGTGAGGACAACTAGGTCTCTTCGTGAATCTACGTATTGTTTCTTTGACCACCCTGCAACATTGCGTTTTATTTCCAATAATTTGTTGTCAGTACGAAACCAGTGTTTTTGCCAGTCTTTGAGTATTTTTGATTGTACTATCTTGTTAAAGACAGTTAAAAGACATTAATGTGAAATTCACATATTGTTGTAGAATCATGGAAGGAAGACTTTGATAATATGCTAATTTTCGGCAATCATATGCATCAAAGAAGCTAATGGTGACATGCCGATTCGTAACTCGAATAACTAGGCCCAATGAAACATATTCTGTATATGAAAACACCGTAGATGAGTAGCTGTGCTAGTTTTCTAATTGTATAGGCAGCATTATTTGCCTGGCTAATACTACCTGAAGATGTGTGGTTCCATCTCCATAATGGAGTATACTATTTCCTTGAAAAGTAATCAAAATTTCTGAAGAAATATTCACAAGTGAATATAGTTAGATTATGATGTATCTTTCGTAAAAAGAACTTTTATATCATTCCTACAGAACTAAAATTACCTACTTATAATTCCAGTATACATAGCATTTTTTTTTTGACGTTATAAAAAATGTGATATACAATAAGATTCTCATAAAGCCTGTTCTCAAGGATACTGGTATAATGGTAAAAGAGGAGACAGAGTCTAATAGACATTTTATTTTAATTTTCCACGGAAATTTGGTATTTCATGGGAATTTCCTTCCTAATTAAGACATTAAAAGTAATTTAATAAACTCCCTGTTTTTTTTAATGTTTAATTTTTTGGTTCAAGTTTATTGTATAATTAGTCTATAGTATGACACTCAAGCCAGTTTTTAATAAAGTTCTACTCATTTATGTTGAATTATATGACGGTGCTGGCTGGGTTATCTTTCATGTTCACCTTCAAGCTGCATCAATTTCATTGACAGAGGTGACAATTAATTACTTGACATTGATGTAAAGAATATTGTAGCTATCCAGTCCAAATTTGTGCATGAAAATTATTATTATTATTTTATTTTAATAAGAATATTACAGTCTGCATTTAAATGCATTTGGTAATGTGATATGTACAATTCAATCGTCCTCCATCACTCTCGACAGAAGCTACACCCCTTCACCAGAATGAGAGGAGCAGCCTCTCCCTGCCTGGCAAGGAAGTCAAGAGCTAAGGAGGAATGACACTTGATAAGAAAATAGCCACTGCTATCACTTCACTTTACACTTCTATAGGAGATCTCTGGGCCATTGTCTCTTGAGGCGCCGTGGAGGGGAATATGGATAGTTGTACTGGAAAGGGCTAGGACTTCTGGATTAGGGTGATTGTATGAAAATAAATATACTTCATAAAAGCTAAAAACATTTTTGATAAAGCAATTAAAATTTCATATATTTTATTTCTGAAAGTTAAGCAAGACGCTTAACGGATTACTGAAAATCTCGGTAAGCACAGTTTAACAAAAATGTTGTATTTTTGGCAAAAAATATCCTACTGCTTCTAATAAATGAATTACCATTTAATTTCTTCCCCCTCCTAAAATTAGTTTGAAAAATATAAGAGATCTCTGTAAACGCATACAATATGTACTCAACATCTCAGAAACAGTAAAAATTCTAGTTAAATTTAAATTTGAGTATTTATTAAAAATAACTGCTTAAAATAATAAATTAAAAAGTCCCATCAATCTTTAATTGAATGATAGGGATAAAACTATCGCACTTCATCAAAATCTAAAAAGTCGGATGTCATGACCTAGATAAATTGACGAGGAACGACCCATATAGTGGCTGTTATTTTGCAGCTCCTATATACCATTAATACTTACAATATACCATCAATACTTAAGCAAATAAATCTCGAAATTGTTTATATTTACCAAACGATCTATCTGAAACAGTAATTTATTTTCAGTAAAAAATTGTATATGAAAATAATTAATTAGTGGCGAATAGTTAATATTTTATCTTAGAAATCAAGGTGAAAAATAATTTTCGTATCCTAGATACATTTTTTTTTTCTAATTATAAGATGCTTTAGTGGGGCATTTTCAGCTTATCGCTTAATGTGAAATTACTGTAATATCTCCCTTCCAGTTTATTACTAAGTCGACTTGACTCATAAACTCCAATTTACTCATTCTGAGAACATTTAGGATGAATTCACCAGTCTATCAGTTTATTACTTAGATAAATATAACACCATGAACTGAACCAGAGAAACTTTTCAGTGATCTTATCTAAGCAAAGCCAATAAATGAGAAGCAATTCCTGAATTACCTGTCATAAACCTTGAGTTTTATTAAAAATTACTGCGTCAGTGATTCTCCCATAATTTCAGACATGCAGGCATGCTTTATTTTTCTATTTATAATCACTTATATATTTTTTAGGGATTTCTACTGTAAATTTTGTTCCCTAGTAGGTAATGTCATTAACTATAACTAGTAGGTTATGTTATTAACTAGTCCCTAAACAATTGCTTCTTTAGGAAATTTAAGCTTAATCTTTTTAGTCCAATAATATCTTGCAAAATAAGCTAAAATAATTTTTTTATCTATATCAACCTAATTATAATCCATCGAATCTTCTTAGAAACATACTTAAATTATTAAGGAACAAATACGTTTTGAATTCTCATAAATACAACGCTAATAAAAAGGTTTTTTCTATCTCATTTAGAACCATGCACCAGATGTGCATATTGTGCATGAAGTTTAGAAAAGTAATTGGCAATTAATGTTATCAAAAGAGACATGTTTTATAGAAACAGTTAAAATTGTTGTATTGTGGGGGGAGGGGGGAAATTGGTACTTACTGATAAATTAATTTCACCCTAAAAATACAGAAAACATGAAATATTAGTAAAACCAATACAAATATTGTAATAATGAGATGATGAAGTAATCTCAATATTTCGGATACTTTCAGACATTAGAAATTGTCATTTCTTAATGTTTGCATAAATAAATGCTTAAGATTTGCCCTGAAAGGTTAATTGAAATGTTTGAATGTCACTTTTGTTAGTGAAATTCAAGTCATTAAAATAATTCCAAAATATCGACTGTAATACTACACGAGTGAAATTTGCTTAGTGTGGGTAGCAACTGCGTGAAAGATGTTTATTCTACACATTTTCTACTAAACAATATATTTTCTCCTAAGAATCGTACACAATTCATTCTTGAAATTGTTGTGGTTTAGGAAAAACTTTGGAATCCTCTAAACTTTCATATTTCCTATACGAGTTTTCAAGGCTAATAAGAGGTATTGATACAAATTATAACTTTGAACTGTACAAGGATGCTCAAAAAACTTAGGATAGGGTCCAAAGTTTATCTTAGCTGAACGCGTACTTTCTTGAAAACCTTCACTAAATATGCTCTCTATTGAAAAATATTTTTTATTGAATATCACGCTTATGAAGCTCAACCATTCAATTTTCATAGGAAGATCTTTCAGTAAATTAAATAAAATGAAACCCCAAACTGAAATATTCTAACTTCCTTAAATAAGTATATTGCTACTTATTTGAGGCTGCCTATTGATGGGTCAGCCCTTGCCTCCCACCCCCTCCTACTAATACAATATACACCTACATACGACCTCTACTTTTTTTAGCAGATTTCCCTAGAGGGAAATTTCCACTGAAAGTTAGTTCGGCCGTTTTCGTAAATGTTCGGGTCGCGTGAAATTGACGTCGAGACTGGTGTAAGCTTCTTCTTTAACATAAGCAAAATTTAAGTAGTTGTTTTTCTTTCCGGTGAAGAATATGTCTATCTATCTCTTCAGCTCTGAGTGGTTGGCATGCGTGTTTTTTACCATTCAGAGCTTTCCATTTAGAGGTTTTTAATATTAACTGAAATATTTCTCTTTACCGTTTGTATTTATTCACTTAACATTCACGGTGGTCTTAAGTGTTACCAGTATTTAGATTTATCTATTGCAAAACTTCACGAGGGAAATCTGCTTAGTTTACGCAGTCCCTGCGTGGTGGACTTTTCTTTTCTTTCACTATGAACTTATAAGTATTTTGAAACATGGACGTCACTCATCAATTCATTAATGAGAAATGAATGATATGATCATATTGTAAATTTAGCAATTCGAGGTCAACCCAATTAGACACACACCATTCTTATGTCTATATCTATCTTCATTACTACACATAATATATATATATATATATATATATATATATATATATATATATATAAAATCTATGTATATATCTTTAAAAATAAGTACTTTAATAATTTTATCACATATGATTTTTAAATTTCCTTTGTAATACGTTTTGAGCATTAAATGATGACTGATACGTTTCAAGGGTTTCTAGAATAATAAAAAAAAATCGGAAAAATTTAGAGTAAAGTTTTTAAGCTAACACTTTTCAAATAGTGGTAATTATTGTTAAAGCAATAACATTTTTCTATTACTTAAAAATTATGTATTTCTTATAGTATAATTTAATTGTTTTTTACTAAAAATAATGATTTCCAAGAAAAACTCATATGGCTAACCTGAGCCCCCCTAAAATTTTATTAGTTAACGAAAAGTCTAAATGGATTTCCTCCATGAAAATAAGCGACTTTTGTGAGACCTGAAAAATGCTAGTACGTCCTCAATTTGTGTTAGTCACAATTTTTGAGAACCATTCATTTAAACAAACTGGAAACTCTTTATGGGAAATGTACTGTAGTCTTTTTTTTAAGTAAATTGAATTCATTGGCATTCAAGTACGATCCGTTAATCACAAATCTGTAATAACAGGTTTATTATAGTAAATCAGGTTGAAATTATAATAATATAATAAGTGTCACAACAATCACTGTATAGACTTGTTCTTCCTTGAACTTTATTTGGACTATACCCGCTATGTACTGACAGTTGTTTATGGCAACAAAAAAAATCGTCACGCAGGGGCTGTGTAAACTAACTTCCCTTATCTTGGAATGCCAAACTACTGATCTCATCGGTGCATATATTCTCTATTTTCAAAAACAACAAAAATCAGATAAGTAGCAATGGGTGGTCAATAAAATCTTAATTGATGACGTCATCAAACTAACTATTTGCATGTATCTCACATAATAATGGTCCGTTGAGTACAACATTTTGTATTTATGTTTGGAATAAGACGTTTCATGATATATTCTCTTACTTTTCAAGTGCGATGACTAAAACTGGGGGCTCACTAAAGGCAGAAATCCAAAAAATGCCAATATCGCGGTTAATATTGAAGACAGAGAAAATATCTATATAATAAAATTTATTGAACATCAAGTTTGCAATAATATTGGTTCTATACAATTTTTCGACATGGCACATAATAACTGAGATAAACTGCTCAAAAATGAATAGGGATATTGGTAGGTTTTGTGGTATTTATGGGGCCTAGCATTTTTTTTTAATTATAAATATCATTAATATTTAATAGAAATTATTGTCTTTTTCCAAAAAATTTATTTAATTAAGGTCGATTTAATTCAAATTAATAGGATACGAAAAAAATAACCAATATCCCTATTCATTTTTGAGCAGTATATTTTGAATTTTTGAAATTCTCCCCCTCTGACCCCCCCCCCCACTGGTTCGATTTCAGGTGTTAACGAACTTGATTTTTTTTTACATAAAACGTTTAAATATCGACTTTGGTACCGATCAATCCAATATTGCGATAATTTATTGATCATTTGTGGAAAATAAAAAAGGCCCTGTACAAATATGTTTTTATCTTAAATATGTACGTAGAAATTTTATTTAAATTTTACCCCCATGCATGCATTTTATACGTTACAACAATCTCAATTATGAAATTTCTACATTCCAAGATTAGCCGTTTTTGAGTTGTGTGAAACACGAACTATGTACGTACATATGTAGTCACCCTGAAACTAGACAAAATGGGTCCAGGTAGGGGGCTAACATCACCTATTTGCTCTGGGCAGAAGATTGTTCTGTTAAATGGACAACTTTGCAAAGGGATAAATCAGAAGAACATTTTTTGTTCCATAGAGTATAGTGAAACTAATTCCATTTTAGTAACTATTTGTATAGTTTTATACAATTGCGAATTAAAGTAGAGTTTTTACCGTTTAACACCTTAACGTATGTTGAATAGGGAGTAGCCATAATATACTCAACCGCAAAAAAAAACCGGACAATTAGATTTAGTCTTATAATTTTGTTAAATGCCTAATATATATGTATATTGATCTTTTTAATTAAAATAATTGGTTAATCTATAGGTTATTTAACCAAATTCTGCCAAAAGTGAATAATTTTTATGGATTATTTACAAAAAAATACAAAATAAAAAAAAGATAAATTAACACATTTAAAAAAAAAAAAATTACTCTTCATTTTTATTACAGTGAATGGTAGACTTCGCAACCCCAAGCGTTTCGGCAATGTAACGTAAGCTCCGGCATTCAATCTAAGTTTGAAAGACCCATTATTCTGGACAGAAATAAAAATAAAACATTAGTTAAAGAAAATGCTTGGTTAATAATTAAAAATGTTTAAATGTGAGAAAAACTACTTACAGTTTAGAATAGATCAACTTCACGACAAATAAATCTAATCTGAGTTTTATCTAA
Organism: Riptortus pedestris; assembly: GCA_019009955.1. Classification (NCBI taxonomy): domain Eukaryota; kingdom Metazoa; phylum Arthropoda; class Insecta; order Hemiptera; family Alydidae; genus Riptortus; species Riptortus pedestris. Next base: position 33,703,640 of record CM032233.1, read on the forward strand.
TTGTTTACTAATCCTGAAGGGATTAGTTCAATGGAATTAGACTCTTCATTCTCTGTAATAACTAGAATACCCACATAAAGAAACACATTGCTGATAATTAGCTTTTAATACGACAAATATGAAGTGTCCGGTTTTTTTTTTTTTTTTGCGGTTGAGTGTATAATGATATAATATATTTATGGACAATACTAATTCGAAATTGTTTCAAATATTACTTGAACCATTTTATTTTTATTTCTTATGGAAATTTGTTGAATACATATGAATTGTTCTAACAACGTGCTCGTCGTGTACTCTTTCTTGGATATGTATATCTATATCTCCCATACAAAGGAGATCAGTTAGACTACAAGAGCGGAATACTAACAACTCTAAGTGTATGATGATATTCCCATTGTATATCTCTTGATGCTTTTCCGTAAACAACAAAATACACTTCATTAATGTGGAAACTAGTGGCACTTTGTGAATGGTAATATTCCCTAAGAATTGCTTCATTATGCTTTTCCGTAAACAACAAAATACACTTCATTAAAGTGGAAACTAGTGGCACTATGTGAATGATAATATTCCCTAAGAACTGCTTCATTATGCTTTTCCGTAAACAACAAAATACACTTCATTAAAGTGGAAACTAGTGGCACTATGTGAATGATAATATTCCCTAAGAATTGCTTCATTATGCTTTTCCGTAAACAACAAAATACACTTTATTAAAGTGGAAACTAGTGGTACTATATGAATGATAATATTCCCTAAGAATTGTTTCATTATGATTTTACGTAAACAACAAAATACACTTCATTAAAGTGGAAACTAGTGGCACTTTGTGAATGATAATATTCCCTAAGAATTGCTTCATTATGCTTTTACGTAAACAACAAAATACACTTCATTAAAGTGGAAACTAGTGGCACTATATGAATGATAATATTCCCTAAGAATTGCTTCATTATGCTTTTCCGTAAACAACAAAATACACTTCATTAAAGTTGAAACTAGTGGCACTATGTGAATGATAATATTCCCTAAGAATTGCTTCATTATGCTTTTCCGTAAACAACAAAATACACTTCATTAAAGTGGAAACTAGTGGCACTATGTGAATGATAATATTTCCTAAGAATTGCTTCATTATGCTTTTACGTAAACAACAAAATACTCTTCATTAAAGTTGAAACTAGTGGCAATATGTAAATGATAATATTCCCTAAGAATTGCTTCATTATGCTTTTCCGTAAACAACAAAATACACTTCATTAAAGTGGAAACTAGTGGCACTATATGAATGATAATATTCCCTAAGAATTGCTTCATTATGCTTTTACGTAAACAACAAAATACACTTCATTAAAGTTGAAACTAGTGGCAATATGTGAATAATAATATTCCTTAAGAATTGCTTCATTATGCTTTTACGTAAACAACAAAATTAATTTGTTAACTCTATACAATATATAAATTTGTAAAACTAACTGTTAGTAATTGAGGCATATTGGAAAGGCTCATTAAATTATGACTCATGTAAATTGCTAATTTGATTTCAGCTTGAGATTTAATATTGAATATCAGCCGTTTCATTAAATCCTTTCAGGCGTTCCGATGAAATATTCTATCGGCGAATATCCGAAAACATCCAAGAATGATTTTGTATTGAGTTGATTCATTACGATTTCCATGAAGCACCCTAAACTAATAATAAGTTGACCTTTCTTGGAACAAACTTCGAGAATCTTGGTTAATTCAATTTTGCGAAACCGTGAAGTAGCAGTTGGACGAATTTATGTTTAGAATAGTCGTTATCCGTATATGATGGTCGCAATATATAGATCGGATTAAAGTAAGCACCAAACAGTCCAATTACAGTTTTACGGATGATGCATGGAGTGCCTTAAGGACAAATATTAAGAATTTATTCTTCTTCATTGAATACAATAAATATAGTATCCCATCAAAATATAACGATTGTATCATTTTAACATTTAGAGAAAAAAATTTGATAACATTTTATCAATATATGGACATAAATGTCCATTGATCCTACTCAGGAGATGACGAAAATGAGGTCCTTCCAAAATAATATAGTTGTAGGTATTTGTCTTTTAACGCTCTAGCGTTTGATCGTTACCAAACTCGATATTTAAACGTTTTATGTAAAAATAAAGATCAAGTTCGTTAGTGGCTGGAATCGGACCAGTGGGAGGGGGGTTTAGAGCGGAAGGTTTTCGAAAATTCTAAATATTTCCGTTATTAAACGTCGGATCGAAAAATTGTATAGAAACTTATTGCAAATTAAATTTACCATAAATATTGTTATATACAGTTATTCTCTATCTTGAATATTAACCGAGATATTTGCATTTTTATGTGTGTGCGAATAACGGACGAGATGAGTTCGGCTAACTTCGGTTCTAATCGCGAGTTTCCACCAAAAGCTAGTTCGGCCGTTTCCGCAACTGTTCGGCTCTCGTGAAATTTCTCTATTGTAAAACTTCAGATGGGAAATCAGCTTAGTTTACGCAGCCCCTGCGTGACGGGCTATTTTAAACACTACAGAGGTCCCTTGATGGACAATATTATTGTCAAAGTAACTGTTGAATCTATTGGTCTCTATATCACTAGTGCATTTCCCTTGCCATTAACACATGCAAATTTGTTGCTGTATTTTTTTAGTTATGTGCCTAGTGAATTTTTTTTTATCACACTTCCCTATCATGACAAAGCTTAGCATTATCACGTCGATTAGAGGGTATTTATTTACGTCGATTGGCCCCTCCAATGAGGCTATCAATTCCCTTAGATAATGTTCGTAAATGGATTTACAATTGTGTCTTTCACCTTGCACTGGTAATATAAGTCTCATTGACATGATATTGATTGATTAGGTATTCCATCAGTTATCTGCTAAAGATTTTCAATTTCCTTTAATTGAATTAATTACATATAATTATGAACTTATTATATTATCAATAAGAAGTCTTAATACCAATCCCACTTCGGAGGAGGGAAGAAACATCCTATAATACGTCAACTTAGCATTAAATAAGACTAGAATTAATTAAATGACCCCTAGTAATTGGAGTGATAAGGTACTTAAACGTTTTTTTTGTGATTTTATAATTACTTCCTTTCATTACTAATGAATGGCCAAGGCAAAATTTTTCTTCAGCTCGACATTTCTCAGTTTTATATTCAGGCTACATATACCGTCTACAACTGGTAATTCATTTGTCATAATTTGTAAAATATGAATAAAATAGAAAACAAAAATTTAAAATGTTAAATATTTAATTTACATTATTGGGAAATTTATGTTATTTTTATGACGTTGATTCATGGTTGTTTGATACCATTAGGGGTTTTTGAAATTATATTTAGACGTTTGTTATAATCATAATTTTTTTGGTACTCTAAAATGGATGATTTCTACAAGGGAATATTGGGCTTGCTGAGATAAAATAACTCCATCATCATTTGCTTACATTCTATGTCGGATTTAGAAATTCTTAAAATTTACTCCACTATTTGCTTAATTTACTGGAGGAGATTTATTAATTAAATATCTCTTTTAGTGATAATCATTTTCCCTTTTCAGAAGGAATTTCAGATAGCGAATGGAACTTTGGTTAAAGAGATGTGAATGTAAACCAACATGGTAGGTTCATGCCATTATTAACTCAAGAACAGGAAATGCAAAAATAGCGTTTGTAATTACATGGTGTCTTTTTAATAGCATTATTTTGATTTTATAAGGCTTGGAAACATTTTGGATCCCTAAAATTGGTCACCATCATTTTATTTACTCTTGTACAGTACTTGTTTTGCGTTGGGAATGCCGAGATTGGTTGACTGATTGATCTT